>CM068316.1:44130898-44133398 GCA_034766995.1 Acanthacorydalis orientalis
TTCATGTATAGAACTATATAGATCTAAATTAATGTAAACTTCAATATATATATAAAGAAAAGTGAATAATATTCAATTTAGAAGCAACTCAAAAATGCTTTGCCTACCAGTAGTTATATATATATATATATATATATATATATATATATACATATATATATATATGTATATATATATATAAATATATATGTGTCTCTCCCTCTCTCTCTATATATATAAATATATATATATATATATATATATATATATATATATATATATATATATATATATATATAAATCCCTCTGATAATAACAACTATTTAAAAATAATTTCAAATTAAATAATTAATAAATCAGATTCGAACCGGGATATATTTTCTAAAT
Source organism: Acanthacorydalis orientalis (assembly GCA_034766995.1). Classification (NCBI taxonomy): domain Eukaryota; kingdom Metazoa; phylum Arthropoda; class Insecta; order Megaloptera; family Corydalidae; genus Acanthacorydalis; species Acanthacorydalis orientalis. Next base: position 44,131,265 of record CM068316.1, read on the forward strand.
TTTTATCATATTTCAGGAAGATATTCTGTTTCATTTATCAATTTTTCGAAATATACAAGCCAGCAAATGCTCTGTTAGAGGGGTGCATATACCCGAAAGGCCAATTTTCCAGCCTGACTATCTATCAGATTTTCCCGACAGGTCGGTGGTTTTTTAGTTTTTAAATTAAAACTGAACGTTTTTCAGAGCGGTAAAACTGTCGGGGGAACGCAGTGTTATCATGTAAAAATAATGGGGAATATTGGGTTAAATGAGTTGAAATTATAATTTTACCTTAAAAAATTACAATTTTGATTTTGAATATTATGAAACTGGTGAGTTGTTATCACGAATTTCGTTGTAAGTAACGAATAAATAACAGATAAATGTCATTTTGAATGACAATTAAATAAATTAAATGAAAATTAATCGAAAATGATTCATGTGATGTTTTCTATTAGATTTTTTAAAATATACATAATCTGTATAAAGTATCTAATCAAAATAAATGCTTTCAGTTATTAACAAAAATATTTAAAGAAATATGTTATTCAAAAATGAATGTTTAAAAAATATTACAATTACTGGAAGACGACTTCGAATGCAGCTATGTAATTCATTTTATATGTTTTTCAATGAATTACATTCTGCATATTAAATCTAAATATGCAGAACTACATTCTGAAAATAGCATATTTTTCCTAGCTGCATTGCTGATTTATCTTAAAAGACAATCATTTTCTATGATGTTTAATCTTTAGCAACCATTGCACGGATCGGGTTTTCTTGTTACTCGCTAAGGAATGTAGTTGTCTGTTAGTGAAATAGATGAGATTAAACTAGACTGTATCTTATAACATATAGCAAGCAAACATGTCTCAATTGTGGAAATATTTCAAACTTAAACTATACAATTATGGCGAAGTGGAATGTTAAAGTTATTATAAAGTTTTTAGAAATCTGCACAAATACTTTATTGTATTACCAATTACAGAACAACAGTAAGCAATGAAATGGATATTTATATATATATATATATACATACGTTTATATATATATATATATATATATGTATATAATTAATTCTTATCAAATTTAAATTAATAACATTTTTAATTTCTTTATGTTATTTTTACCATTTCATTCACTGACTCACCACATCTTATAAGAAATAGATTTTTTCTGATTAAAAATATTTAATGCATAATTATTGATTATTTTTGATTGTTTCTTATACGCATTGTGATAGTGAATGCCATCATAATCAAAGCGTTAAAGTAACAGAATTATTAAATCAAATCGGTCTAATGATGTTGGCATTTTTATTGAACTGTGAATAAACTATAATTAAAAATGATCAATAATTATTTTTAATCAGAATTTTTTTGTGATTTTCGAAGCGAGAGAAATTTCATTTCTGAAAATAAATTTAATCACAATAACAAAATTGCGATGTTACTCACATTACTTAATATGTAAAGATGTATAATTAAGACAGTGAAATTGCTAGAAATAAGTTAGTAAACTGGAACTGTCTTCTGTTATATTTATTCGAATCTGGAGAGTAAACTATTCGGCTAGTTTACACGCTTCTCAAGTTATACAAGTCAAGTTTTATAGATGTTAGTAGCATGGAAATTCTTCTTGTGTAACTGAAATTTAAGATGTAGTACTTCGTTTTCGGTTCTAGTAACAATTTTGTTCAAAACTATTAGGAAAGGAACAAGATGATAGTTCCATTGTTTCTTCATAATTTAATATTTATGTGCATTTTATATGAATCTCTCTTTGTTCGTTTTGTTAAATTTTCATTTTTTGTTTTAGAGTAAGAACAAAAATAAAAATTTAATTTACTAGACAGAAATTAAACTGATTAATTATATTTTTGAATAATCTCTTTATTACATGTTTTTAGAGTATCTTAATTATTTATTGATTAGTTTCCATTTAGAAAAATTGAACTTTAGAAAAATTTTTAATAAGTTTTCTTTTTGTTACTTACTCATTAATTGTTTATTACTACTTTTCATCTATGGTATTTAATTTTTATTAATTGTATATCATCTCATTTGGTACTCCTATATTTTTCGGTTTCCCCATCAATTGTATAAATTTAAACTATATATATATATATACATATATATATATATATATA
>CM068316.1:44138398-44230898 GCA_034766995.1 Acanthacorydalis orientalis
TTAAAGTGCATTTATCGACCTGTCTTTGAAAAACATTGACTTTCGTTTTATTAATCGACTTGGGATTGTTAATTATGATTTGGGCTATTGAGGTAAAGATGAAAATATCAACCTAAATTCGTTCAAATTTCTATCAACCTTATATTTGTTAGCTATATTTCTTATAAAAATACACATTTCAAAAAAAAAATAGAATTTGATTTTGAAAAATATAAAAGTTGTCAAAAATGTGTATTGTATTCTTTTTTGTTATTTTTATTAAATTTCCTTACTCATATACGTTTATGGTTTATGAAGGTCACTCTTTAAAATTTATGTAATTTATTCATATTATTCTTAAAAGTAAAATATTTACCTTCGTTCAATACAATAATAACATTTCTAATGAAAGTATAAATTAAACACAATACTAGTTTCCAAATTATTTATTAATCTGATTTACTGTCTTCAATTTCTTATAAATTGAATATCTAAACTTATTCAGTTCGTACTAACAAATCCAGATCATTTAATTATAAATCCTGACTTCACATACATTTTTTTTATAAAATTATACCTTTAAATCTACGATTCACTATTAAAAAACCGTGAAAACATCATTGCTATTATCTTACTGGTATTTTACTGTAAGTGGAGCTAAGTTTATGCACCACGTAACGATAAGCCTGTCAAGCGTCCTGGAAATATCTAAGCGAAACGAGCAAAAACTGTTTGTTCCGGTGGGGTATTAGTGCAATTACGAGATCGAAGATGATTCGAGACACCGTTGTAAGATTTATGTTTCAATTAAACTAACAAGAACGCATTTAAACTGCCTGTGAGTAAGCAGGTCGAATTTTGATTCGCGTATCTTGAATACTAATTCCAACACTACAGCTTATTGGATTTCATCCCTGTTCTTGAAACCACCGTAGGTATATTAAATATCTTTTTAATATTATATATATATATATAGAGAGAGAGAGAATAAATATTTATAAATCAACTCAACAGTTTCAAAGTTCGTATTTGCAAATAATTTTGAAGAAGTCTCTTTGATTAATTATTTATACTTTCAGTCAATATTCGACTTTAGGGATTTTATAATTAAAATATAGTTGACATTTTTACTTTAAACAAAACTTTCTTTTTTCTTTAAACAAAAAATATTTGGTATATATAAATAAATACATTTCATAGTAAAATAAATATACGGGATAATAAAAGTTAACAATCCTTTCATATTAATAAATAATCTATAACTCTTTTTTTATTTATAATTGTTTAAATAAATACAGTTTTAATAATAAATGTTGTATAATTTACTTTGTTTGTAAATATGTTGAATCGGTTTTAAGTAATTGTTTTTCTAGATGTTTTGGTTTTTATTCATAGTCACATATTAGCGAGTAGTTCGTTTGATTAAATAATTAGCAATGTTTAGAAAACAATTAAAAGTTCTATGGAAGTTTTTATTAAATAAATAATTAAGGTTTCACAAACTAGATGAAATTTATATATGAAAGTATTTTCAAATGAGTAACTGAAGAATTTTGATATTTGTTTCTTACAAATGAATTTTTCTCACCCTACAAATTACAAAAAAATCTAATCAGTTGTGTTAAAAAAATAATTGATCATTTTCAATTGTTGTTTTTGTATTTAAATTTTGATTCAATCTCAAATATTTATTTTTGAAATTGAATCTGTATTATGAATATCTTATTCTTGTATCTAAGTACACCTTTTTTTAACGCAGCTCCTTTTTTATTTCTAGTTATTTTTTTATATTACTGTTTGTACATTAATTTAGTGTTTAAAAAACGTGATTCACTTTGGTCGTGTTAATTATTTAAATTGTATTAAGTTTGAGTATTTTGGTTTTTTCACAATCAAGTTCTGGCGCAGTGGATAGATTATTCTTTACGAATGAATTGATTTCTCATCCCCTACACCAAAGAAATATCTAATCAAAAAGGATTAATAAATGATTATTGATTGACATGTTATAGTATTTGGGAAAAGAAATTGAATAATTTTCGTTATTTATTTATTTCTATATAACGAACGAAAATTTATGTATCATTGTAAAAAACCTTCAAGTATTAGTTAGTGTCTAAACTTTTAATTCCATTACATATTTATGAAAATGGTCATCGATGTGGTGTATATCAACATTTTTAATTTGTTTATATAAGAAATTGTCTTTTAATTTGAAGCTACGTTGAATGCATTAACTATTTATAATTAAACAAATAATATGTATATACATACTATGTAAATTGTTTAATTATAAATAAATAATTTATGAAAGCAAATAGTTTATAAAAGTAAATTTATATTTCATATTTGCTTGTCATATTGAATTATATTTCATATTTGTATTTTTTTTTGAGATATTTACATAATTAAGTATTTTTTTTAAAGTCTTACAAATGATTATAATTTTTATATAGAATGAAAACATAAAAATGTTAGGATTTTATATAAATTACATAAAATCTTTTATCAATCACAAAAAGTTGCATATTTTTATTAAAAGCTCTTATTTAGAATACATAATAATATTCGATTTTTCAAATATTCAGAACTTTAGTATTTCCAAGTCTTGAGGTTTTAAAAATAATTTAATAAACGAGATGTTTTTTTTTAAAAAAAATAAGAAAATAATGCTAGTGTTTTTATAATCTAGGTGTTATACAGATGAGGTTTCTTGTTACTCGTCAGCAAATTAATTCGCCGGCAGCTAGAGCGAATAATAGCTGACATATTACATTAAGTTTGTTCTTTATATATAATATACTGGCTATTACTTTGTTTAGTTGCTAGTTTATTTTGCTTCTCAGTAGTCAACCGTACGTAACTAGTCAGGTTATATACAAGTTTTTTTTTAATAAGGACTCATTTTTTATTAATCTCAAACAACACACTCAATTTGCGCTGAAATTTCAAGTTTCTCTATTGTATATAATAGTTGGAGATATTACCATTTATAAACTTAAACGTAGAGTCTGTTCCTGAATTGTTTGAAAAATACACTGTCACATTGTATGTAAGCTTGTTTAATAGCTATATTTATTACAAGAAACAATTCTATATATATAATAGAATACACACAACTTAAATATATATATATATATATATATATATATATATATATATGCATAAAAACTAAAGTGGACAATTTCTAAGATCTGATAGAAGCTTCTTTTAGAACAAAACTTTCACCCAATTTGACGTACTACTTGTAAGCTTATTATTATTATATTATTACATTTTTTACATTATAATAAATTATTTATTATTCTTAAACAATTCAGTTACTCATTTTTGTAAAACGTTTGTTTATTTGCCTAATATTAATCAATAATTTGAAAAAAATCAGCGAAAATGATATTTAATTGAAATACAGTTGTGTAATAAATTTACTAATATTATTTTTGCACAAGAACACTCAAAATATATGAATATTAAATTTTAATTATATATATATATATATATATATACATGATAAACGAAATTGTATAAAATGAATATTACTGACACTTTTATGCACTTCTATGCGATTACCAATTCATTGTATGCTTACAAAAAAGATAAGTATGTGCTTCTGTAGAAATAAACACAAAAAATGTACGGAAACAAAAAAATAAACAAATAATAAATAAATTTAATACCCTCGTCGGTCATAAGACTCAAATTATTATTTTAATCTTATATTACGAACACTGTAAATAACTAAGAGGATTAAATGCGAAAATAGGATTTATTTGAATTTGAAGTTTTAATTCGTAAACTGTTTGAAAATTATCTGATTCATTTTGAATTTTATAGAACAATGTTAAGTGTTAATTTTAATTTAATGTTTCAATACGTATTTATTTGTTTTTTATATGTTTATGTACAAATTAAACACATATATTATATAATTATTGAATGAGTGCTATAAGTTTTATTCGAAGAGTCTCTTGTAAAGTAAAATATTTTATTAAGAAATTTGTGAAAAAATTATTAAGATCGTATATCTGTTTATCTGTAATAAAAGAAAAAAATACCGATGCTTGATTTGGAATAAATAATTTGTAATTCAAAATAGTCGAGACATAAAAGTTCAATTTCATATTTAAAGATTTTATTTATATATTTGTTCATAATTAAAAAAATACTCGCTATGAAAATATTGAATTTTTAATAAATTTCATCATCAAAATATATTCAGAAATAAATTTATTTAAAAAAAAACGTTTTGTGTTGTAATAATCAATGCCTGTAAATATTGATTTTAGTCTATTAAAAACAAAATGATAATATATAAATTCAAATTAATTCATACTTGAGAACATGAAATTGAAATTATGAGTATTTCAAGATATAAATTTAGCAAGGAAAACATTCGACAATCGTCTATAGGAACATAATAAACAAAATTCAAATCAATTAAGGTAAATTACGAAATTTAAATGTAATTATATCACGTCAATACACATTTTGTGAAAATAATAAAGACAGAACTTCGTCTTAAATATTGGACTGCTTGAACATTAATTAAATTTGTTATGAAAGTAATTAATCAAAATGTATAAAAATTACGGTATTAAGAGAAATTATAAAATATGTTTAAGAATTTTTCAAATCGATTATCACTCTTGATAATTTCTTAAATATCTAATGATCTTCCATCAGATTGCGTGTAAAAATAAAAATTTGAAATTTATTTTCACTATAACACTTTTTAATTGAATCTTTTTTTTAACTATTATGATTTTAATAAATATATTGAAATTGTTACTAAGAGAGTATATTTTTGACTGCAAAATGTTTATTCATTTAAATGTTTTTCTTTATTATCTTGTCTTGTTTAAATGATGTTTATTATTCTATACGAATCCTGTAAGTCACCAACAGATTTAGTTTTAAAGTGTACTTTATTTTTCGATATAATCCTCTCGAAGTTCAACGCACTTGTCCCAATGTTTCTCCAGATTTTCGATTCTCTCCGGGAAGTAGGTTTCTTCTAGGTCCTCAAAATATTCGTTTATGCGTTCTATCGTTTCCTCTTTCAATCTATATCGTTTTCCTATCAGAAATATTTGGAATTTTTGAAACAGATGGAAGTCCAAGGGAGCCAAATCAAGTGAATACGGTGGATGCGAAAAGATTTCAAACTTCAATTTGGCCAATTTTTCATAAGTGATAAAACTTGATTGATCCGATGTATTACCACAGCGAAATAACACTTTTTCTTGGCCATTCCAGGATGTTTTTCCATGAGTTATCTTCAAATTCTCACAAAAATGCTGCATAGTATTGGCCAATAACTATATTTTTCTTCTGAAGATAGTTGATTAAAAGAATTATTTTCGCATCAAAGAAAACTGATGCTATCACCTTTTCAGCTGAGTGAACTGTCTTTGATTTCTTTGAAGCTGGTTCTTCGCCTTCAGTCCACTCTTTTGATTGCATTCTCAATGCTTGTGTGTAACGGTTAATGAAAATTTCATCCATGGTCACGAAATGCTGAATGAAATATCCGTTAGATTCTTCTTAAAAAGTTCCAAAAAATCGACTGATTTTTGCATACGAAATAGTTTTTACTCTGCAGTAAGCAAGCACGGCATTTATTTTTCGAATTGTTATTTCACACGCTATTCATTATGCAAAATGAAATGCGTTCGCTCAGTTAAAATACGTATGAACTTTGCTATCTCGCTCTCTTTCCCTTGCCGGCTGTACAAGATCATATCGTGGATTATATTGATGATTTCTGGTAAGACAGCTGTCTTCGAGTTTCCTTCGTGTGGTTCATCTTCGATTCTCATTATGCTACGTTCAAATTCATTTCTCAAAATCAAACGGGTTCGTATGAAAAACAAGACCTACTTAATGTAGGAAATATCCTCTCAAGGATTTTCTTAGCTGTTTTTCTTCCAAAAAAAGGAACTGATTCACGCCTCAAATTTCGGTTTTATTCATTTTGTTCGCAAGAAACGCTTGTGCTGAAACATCTGTCAAACTAAGAATTAATAGCAGAATGACTTGCAACTTCACTTGCGTTACTAAAAATGATAGAACTATATGGAAACATATACAGTTACCCCCATCTTCTTCAGCAAGTACATGAACCAAGTTACTCTTCAAACCGCTCTCGAATATATATAATTTATTATAAAATAATATATATACATATATATATATATATATATATAGAGAGAGAGAGAGCTTACTAACTAATATCAATTTTTCTACGATCAATATTTGGTTTATTTTTATGACACATGACATTAAATGACTCGTTTTTACGACATTTGACACTTGAACTGTATTTATCTTCATCCTAGGCTCAGCAAAATTTTAACTGGAAAATAAATAGGGTGTAATATTTCAACATAAAATAAACCTATAAAAAGTTCTTACTTAACCAGTTCAATATTTATTTCCTCATGTAACTTGATGCGAATTTGAATATATGGTATATATATATATATATATATATATATATATATATATACATATATATATATATATATATATATATTCTAATTGTTCGATAATTTTTAAACTTGTGAATTTATGTATTTAATAGAAATATTTTTTACTTGTATATTTTAAAAAAAAAAATGTTAAATACTTTTTGATGGTTATATATTAAAACAGTGTAATAAAGGTGATCCATTCAAGTCACAATAAGGAGATGGATACTGTTTTGAATTCAGATGTTGAGGAGGAAATATTTTCTTCCCTGACATCAAACACCTTGTGGACTGAGGATTGAGTTCAAAGATGTCCTTTTCTTGAATGTATCTACGACCACGACAGTTTTTGTGGGAATATTAATAAAAAATTTGTTGATTATTGAATACTTTATTCATACATACTGAGCTGTTGATACATCCGGTTGCACTCTGATGATTTTTGCTTATACACGGATTATCGAATATCTTTTAGAACAACATAGTTGGTCGTATTCTCTGGGTTTTATTTAAAATACTGAATTTCCAACATTCAATCGACCGATTATCAATATATCCTTACCAAATACTATAGTGGTGTAATTTGAAGTGTTAATAAAAATTCTCAAATCAAATAAAAAATTTAACCCCTATTTAATATACTTTTATTTTTATTACGTCTAGATTTGAAATGTATTTTATCTATGACAAGTTTTCGAAACATAACTCTTGGGTTAAATTTTAGTTTAATTTTTTTCCAAATAGTTTAATATTTATCTTACAGTCGTAATTTTGAATTAAATAAACTCAATTCGTATTAAATGTAAATCATTACCATGACAAATATTTTTTTATTATTCGTTAAAAATTGTTATTATTAATCGATTTATTCTCTTCAGATTTTTTTATTTATTTATTTAAAAATACACATTTTTTGCAAATGACGTTACTGTATTGTTTAAAAATGTTTGTTAATATTTCATATAAAACATTTTTTGTACTTTTAAATTTTAAAATTATTTACTGGGAAAAGGTGTCAAAGTAAATGCCAAATCTTTTAGGTCCACCTTTGATTTTTACCATGTGTTGTTTCATTAAAAATATGAAGTTCAAAAGTCAATAATACTGTTTATAATAACGAAGGGGCTCTATCCTCTATTCGCTATGCTCGCCAACTCCGAGGGTGTTCCGACTCCGCTTGCTTCACTCAAAATTTTAATATATATATATATACATATATATATATGTTGTATGTCTATATAATTATTCTCGCTGATATATTGCAACCTAGTTGTTATATATATATATATATATATATATATATTGTTTCTTGTAATTTAATACTAAATCTCTACATGTTATTTTTTTTAATTTTCTTGTCTATTTCATTAAATTTTAAGGAATATTTTTTTATATGTAAATAGGTAACTTTTATCCCGTTAGTAAATATTGATTATTATTTAGGAAGAATTTTTCATTTTTTGTTTATTCTTCACAATCACATTTTGTAATGTACGATGCCACATTTTCGGATTTTCGCTGAAATAGATGAAACAGTTCTGCGAGAACAAAAAAATACAGAAGTTAGAATAAAGAATTGGTACAAACTTTTCCAATAGGTCACAACGTGTAATCCTTCTCAGAAAAAATATATCGACCCTTTAGTAAAAAACATACTTGTGAGGTATCGTGTTGGAAATAAATTCGATACTTTTCATGGATGAAAATATTGAATATATATATATTACACAAGCGTTTTCAAAATTGCTAAATTCAATTTATGGTTGAGCACTTTTATTGAAGAACATAGACTAAGTGTTTAGTCGTTGTAAATTTTATACCTCCGTATGTTTTTTTTTTATTGAGCTGTTAACGATGTTATTGTGGTTTACCTGACTGTTCAATTGAAAACGTGCTTTTCATTGAATAGTGTACCTGATAAATATATCGATTAGGTCATTTATATTCAATGTTAAATTAATGGAACTGTGTTTATCAGTAAGTGAAATAGACGACATACATGATGACAAATAAATAAATCATTTTTAAAAAGCAATAAGTATATAACGAAAATTTAGTTAAATCGAATTTAATCGGAATAAAATGATTAATATTTATAGATAGTTTTTTTTATCTAAATAACAAATGTTTCCGTTTCCACATTCTTTAAATACTTTTAAAAATAACAGTTTGGATCTTATTAATATACTTTTACATAAAAATTTGCTCAAATGGGCGAAATCAATTTAAATTCTCAAAATATTATTATACTTTTATTTCATATATATATATATTACTACACATGTTAAATATTAATATTATATATTTTGATATTATATTATTCTATCCTATATTTTGTTTAGTTCTTCGAGTAAAATGTGTGCTCAAACTTGCTCTATAATATATATATATATATATTGCTACACATGTTAAACAATAATATCATATATTTTGATAATATATTATTCTATCCTATATTTTCTCTATTTCTTCAAGCAAAATGTGTGCTCAAACTTGCTCTATAATTAAATTAATCGTTCTAACATGAAGTAATTTTAATCTCAATTTATTAATCTTTTGGAATTTCTATTATATAGTTTTCTTTTAAATAAATCTTAATAATAATTTGAGTTTATTTATTTTTATGTACATTTTTAACCTTGATTTCAGAGTCTTTATCGTTATGTCAATGTGCCAAATCTACATATATTATAACATAGAAAATTTCATAACTTAGATTATTAAAAAAAATCATGAGAGTAACATATTAGGTTGTCTTGGTTGTCTTCGTGTCTTACAATTATTTGAGTTTCTCTTTTTCAACATCTTCGGGAAGATCTTGATAACACAAAAATTGATATAGTTGATTCTTTTTTTGATTGATATTTACTTTCATTTAAGTAGTGATAATATTATTTTTAGAATGCTAATGCACTGAAAAATAACATTTATTTTTATTTTCAATTTGTGACAATAAGAATTTTAAATTAAAAAAATGTAACAATAGTTTGAATTTTTTGATATCTTTAGTTTATTAAGGAGATAATTTGATAATAAATGATATATATATGAATAATTTTACATTCTCTTCCATAGAAAAAGAAAAGTAATTATTTCATTCATTTTGGCAAATATAATCAAATGTGATTATATATTTCATAAAATTTTAAATATGCTTTTTCGAATAAATTCAAAATGTTTAAAAATGAATTTGAAAAATAAGTAGTTATTTTTTGTTAAATAAAATCTTTTCGTTTCTCATAATTTACCTTTAGATTATAAAAAATAAATTTGAATGTACTTGAAAAAAATGAATTTCTTAAATAGAAATTTTCTAGCAAAGACAATTATTATTTTTATTTAAAAGTGTAATTAGATTTCAAACAAGATACTTTAATAATATTTCTCATCATATTTTCACATATAATGGAGACTGAAATAATTTGTGTTTCAGTAGTGTTAAAAAGGATTATAAATAATAAATAAAAGTGTGTAATAGAGATGTGCTTTGGAATAAAAACCCATTTTGTTTGAACTTAATCACTGCTATATTTTTTTAATACTTTTTAAACTTATTTTTCTCAATTTCAATCGACATCTTATAAAATTTCATGACTCATTAAAAATTAATAAAACATAGATAAATTTAAATGATTACATGTATAAACTTCCCAAAAAAAGACTATATCTGATATAAATTTTAATTATTTTAAAATTCTGAATGCAGTGTATTGAGTAATAAATACTTATGATTTATCGATAGTTTTTATTCACAAGAAATAAATTTGTATTCAAGAACATACATAAAGCAACTATTATTTACTTTATATAAGTATTAGAACAAACTGTGTACATCCAACAAGATCGAGCTATTTAAATTTTATAGTTTAACTTTATTGATTGCTACCATTGGGAATATATAAAGAAAACAATTTGTGAGAATGAAACTAACTACAGAAATTACGTCTTTAAAGAAAAATGTTAGTTGCAAATAGAATTAGAAATAGTAATCAAGTCAAGAAAACATAGTAAATTCATTAATATGTGTGACTTGTAAACATGCATTCTGATAAACGACGAGAATGTCTACAATTACATTCATTTATTGTATGTACGCTATGTTATTTATTTCTTGTATTTTTTTTAATTAAAATCATTCATTAGGAATGTCTTTAATTTATTTCAAAATATTAACATTTTTAATCAGACAAATAGTCGCTCTAAAATCAAACAAATAGTCAGATAAAAAGTAAATTGGAATTAATTTGTTAAATAGATTTTTATAGTTTTATGAATTGTTTCAAAAGTTTTATATATATATATATATGTTATATATATATATATATATATAATATTCTTCTTTGACAAAGTTTCCTCGTCCTGTATTTCTATCGAAGATCGTTATTTTATGTCATTTTATGCCTTAAAGTTGTATTTTTTCTGATATATACTTCTCTCGATTCTTCTATTATACATTTTACCATTTCTACTCTGTCAAATATGTCTTTTACGATACGAATTTTACGACTTACTACTACACATGATAACTGTTGTGAAGTAAACTTGATATTCGATTTGTGTCTGTTTTATCTTGATGTTTTCGATAACTGTTTCTAATTTATTATGTCTTTTATTATATTTTAATATTCGCTCTATTCTTGATAAGAGGTAATTTGTCAGATCATTCTCTACATTAAATTTCTAATAATGGTTTGTTCTGTTGTTAAGGGTTTCGAAAATAAAAATCATATTCTGATAAATAATATCCTAATATTTTCTTATCGAAAGTGTGGATGATGTTACGCGAAAGGAAAGGAGCTTCATTATTTTTTTAAAAAAAAGATAAATGGTCTTTAAATAATTGATGGAGTACATTTTGTTTTCAATATGAAATTATCTTTTAAAAGTGTAAATTTAACTGTGTATCTTCACCGATTATTCCACTTATAAATATTTTTTTCTATCTTAATAAGAATTCCTTAACAGAAAATTAAAATTTGTTTGTTCATTTTATTATTTGTTCAGTTTCTTTATTATTAATTATATATTCAATCAAATTAAAATATTATTCTGGTACTTAAAATGTAATAACATATTTTTTCGTACCATTATTTTATTTTCAATTCTAAAATTTAATTAAAGTTAGAAATAATTTTTTGTATATATTTATGATTGATGAAAATATTGAATTTTAAACAGAAGAATATTAAAAAAATATTATAAAATGATGAATAACAAAAGTTTAATGTTATTGACATAAAATTTATTACAATAATTCGTTTTATTTCTGTATATGTAATTAAGTTTTTATGAATTTATTGCCAACAAAAAAGGTTTACTTTTTTCGTAATAAAACAATAAAAATGGCGGTATTAAAAATAAATCTTATTATTAAAGAATATTTTATAAAAGAACAAAAATGATATGACACCGTAGTAATTTTATCAAATTCTTTGCTCAGTCGCTCATGTACATTTTAATACCATCATTTTCAGAGTCAGTTGCTCTATGTCTGCTTCTAAATGAAGATACTGCATATTTTATTTTCCCACAAGACATGTTTGATGCTTTTATGAAATCAGTAATATTAACCTCAAACTATTTCTATGTTGTTTTAGTTCGGAGAATAGACTAGGAGTTGTGCTGAAACATGAACTAAAAGCTTCGTGTTTGAAGTTGAACATTGGATGATGATATTTGTATTAAAATAACCATGTGTAATTATATATAATTAATGTATATATATATATATATATATATATATATATAAATATATATATATATATATATATATATATATATATATATATATGAATCTTTATTCATAGGATCTCAAACAGTTCATTCTTTTTTAAAATAATTTTAAATTTAAAATGTTTCAAGGTTCAACTTAAAAAATATTTTTTTTAACAAAGCACTGAATGTGTTGGAATCGCCATCGAAATGGTAATAAGAGACAATAATCAATTGTTGAATATTTTTGATCAGTAAATTAATTTATGGTGTATACAGTAAATAAAAGTTTAATTGTATAAATGAATTTAGCCATATTATCAAAACAATATTTGGAAAAAACAATATAATAATTCAACGATATTTTGGATTTTCTATATTGTGATTTCTGGTAATTTTTGATTAATTTTTCTACTTTAATTATGCCAACAGTGAAATTTCCATTTATGTGCATACAAATTCCAAAGGTTTATTTTATGTTTCTACACTTTTTTAATCTAGCTAAATTTTATATTCCAGATTTTCTATTAAGAGAAATATATTTTTTTTAATTTAAGAGAAATAAAAAATAATCATATTATGTACATAAGTGATTCACTTTCATTTTTTCTTTCCTTATACACTAATATTGCATATCCTAAATTTCACAAATATCACACGGAATATATTTATTAAAATCATTACACCGAATAAATTGATAGAAACGTTGCATGTTTCCTATTAAATTGATATTTCAAAGTTGACAGTCTAGCGGAAAATTGAAAGGATATGAAAAGAATAGCAAAAATAAATGTGTCATAATGAAATGTTTATATAAACAATTCAATAGCTTTCGATTCCTAGCTTCTGTTTACACAAGTGGAGATAATTGTTTGAGTTTTGAAAAACTATTTCTTAATATTCGTTTAAGTATTTATTTTGCTCATAAAAGATGTGAGTACTGGTTTTTGCGTTTGCGATTAGTAGAAATGTGTGATAATTAAATGAAAGTTATTTACTTTATCTTATTTTTTTCTGACATAGTGTATGACAAGTATTTTTAGTCGATAAGATTTTCATACCATTTATAAATTTCTTAATATTTGTATTTGAAAATTGTAATTAATGACTTAATAGTAATCTAATAGAATGATAATAATCTAAATTATAATATAATCTGATATAATATAATTAAATTATGTATGTTTATAAAATTAGATTACATTAAAAAAAATCACTTGATAGATTGACCCACATTCTTAATTAGATTTTTACAACTTATATAACAATTTTGTATATAAAATTTTAGATATTTTATAATATTATATATATATATATATATACACGTTTGAAATGTGCTGGTTAATTTTTTATTCATTATATTGAAAATTATAATGTAGATAAAAATATATCAGTTAGAAATTCGATAATTGTTTTTTTTTATTTTTTAAAAAGGTGTTCTAAAAAATTTTATTTTGTTCAATCATAATTAAACAAGTAGCGTGCATACTTATGTGGTTATAATAAAAATATCTTCTTTTAAGTAGATTATACTTTTCTAATGTTCTTTGATAATATACCACAAGTATTTGTGCGGTATTTTTGTGAAAACTTTAATAAGATCATTAATAAGTTTCTACGTTTTATATCCAAACACACTTACTATTGACTTAACCATCTAAATAAAACCGATCCTCTGAAGTTAAATAAATTTTCGAGTACGTGTATTTTTGTACAAACAAACCGACGAAACCAGCTGCAGTACTGGCATTCCGCAGCGTTTCAGTTGAATCGTTGAACTTATGCACTTGCAGGATTCGATATGCATGTAACTTTATTTTTTTGTAGCTCAGTGAGCATACCCGTAAAATAAAACATCTCTTGTTGAAACTATATTAAAGATTTATGAGCAGCTTTTATAAGAGATGCAAACTTTTTTTTAAGTTTATTTTGATTTAACACGAATGGTTTTCTGCGATGTGTTCAGTTATTTACATATCTTGTTTTATAAAATCGGTTTGAAGATCTCTTAAAAATTTAATTATTTTTTACTGCTCAATTTTTTTATTTTATATGTGAAATCAGTTGAAATTAGAGAAGAAAATTCGTTCAAAAATATTACATAATTTCATATAAGGAATATATATATATATATATATATATATATGTGTATAGAGAGAGAGAGAATCTTTTTATTTACCTTTTTAGAGGACCTAACTTTACTTTAAAAGCTTGAAAAGCTTCTTTTATAGAAAGGATTGACATATATTCAATCGTCAACAGTCGAAAGGCCACTGAAAGTGGCTATCACAGTAATGCTATAAATTATCAATATTTTTTTTATATTTGCATAAATAAATAACTCACTTTTATAAGTGTTGTTCTGTTTTTTATTATTATCAATATTTTTTCGTCTTGTAGGCATACACTACAAAAAAAAGTGTTGACCGTTAAAGGTTAAATATTCAGTAATTATAATATCTCTTAAGAAAAAAAATATCTGTGAATGAATATTCAAATAAACTGAAAATGCTTATTTTCGTTTGACCTTATGTAAAGAATGGGAATTACAATAAAATATTATTATATTAATTTTTATTACAAATAATAAAAATTATATTTTTATTATTTGTAATGTGTTTTTTTTTTAATTTTCTGATAACGATTTGTTTTTATTGGAAACAACTTTCGAATATATGTTCATAAAATATTCTAATTTCCAATATCTACTTATTCGTCTCGTACAAATCAAGAGAAAAAGTTAAACATATTTTATTTAATATATTAGTCTTTGATATAATGTTATTCGCATATGAAATATATTCCGAACGCGAACTTATGTAGCGTGCGGTAGAATCAGACAGAGAAATACAGTCGTGAAAACCCATTAAAATGAACGATATTGGATCATATCGCTAGATTCAATTTGCAATAATTCAGGTAGACGCGCCGCATAGATCGGATTCCTTGATATAAAACTAATTAATATTTCAAATAACTGTATGTAGTTACATAGAAATTGAAATTTAAGATGCATGTATCTATTGCATGGTCGTTGGGGTGCATGTTATAGATAGTTTGTAATTAAAAAAAGAAAATCAATAATATTAATACAGTTTGCAACCACATATATATTTACATACACTTAAAAGTGTTAATATATGTATATATATATATATATATATATATATATATGTAGAGAGAGAGAGAGAGAGAAATAAAAGTGAGACGTGTTTTTATTTATTTTTTTTAAAAATAAAATGAATTCTTTATTATGTGTTCGTATTTTACAAATGTAATTTGATTAAAAAAATTGATTTTATAAAAATTTATAAAAAATTATTACTATAACTCATGAATTTGGAATTATTTTAATATAGTCTTCAATATATTTGTATATGATAATTAAATAATCTTTGAGAGTGAATTTGAAAAATCAAAATATTATTCAATGTTCCTTTTTTAAAAAAGAAATATGTATTTAAAAAGTGTATATATATATATATATATATATATATATATATCTTAGAATAAATATCTGTTCTATATATAAAACAAATATATTAGAAATGTTTTATTTAAACGAGAATTAATATTTTTCAGAGAAATGTTTGAATAAATTCTATTAATTTAAAACAATTAAATTGTACGAAATGTTTAAAAAAACATGTTGCCAGTGAATATTTCAAATTTATTAAAAATAACTTCCAAATGTTTTTTATATATTTCTTAGAAATAAATTATTTGTATTATATAAAAGTTTATTCAATGAAATAATCGTAATTTGCGATAAAATAATAACTAAATTTTTAATATATTGTTCGAATCCTATATTTGATATGCAAGTTTTTCTTTTTTATAACCGGTTTTGACCTTTGCCTCATGTAGATCTTGAATTTAAATTTAATATCTACATGAAAATGATGAAAGTTGAAACCAGAGGTAGAAAAAGGAGAATTGTATGTGATCTATAGCAGTAGTTCACAATCTATGGTCCGCGGACCCCCAGGAGTTTGTGGATGACATCTGAGGGTTTCATAAGAAATTAATTTTTACAAACAAATGTTTTACCTCAAGAACAGTCTTGAAGAAATACAACGGGCTGTACAAACAGGGAAACACAATCCTCTCCAAAGACGTCGGCGGCATTTTTCAGATTAATATAGGGATCCTCTGCATTCAAAAGTTTGAGAATCACTGACTTATAGGATACGTAAAGAGTATTAATTAGCACGTACACAGGAAAATAACAGTCTAACGTTTTAAATTTTATGTTAATCAATATTTTCATTATAGGTTTAAAATTGTTATTACAAAATCTGAACAGAAAGTAAAATAAAACAATCTAAAAAACAGTTAATATGAACGTAAACAACTAAAAGAAGTTTGTAGAACAAAATCACAATTTAATAAACAATTGTGTAATTACAATGTAAATACAATAATGTCAACATGAAATTACGAACATAAACAATAAAGTTTATGTATTTATATAATATATATATATATATATATATATATATATATATATATGTGTATACAAAACAGTTATCTGTATGCATCTTAGTTACAACATATGTGACATACAAAGTTCAGAACAGTTCACGAAAACTATGCGTTGGCATTCAGTAATTAATCTTACTTATTACATTAGAATAATCAAAGTTTCAGTCTTTCCCAATTCAGACTTGTGTGGTGTAAATATATATGCAAATAAAATTAATTATTTTCTATTATAAAGTGAAGTTTAACAACTCATATCAAACCGTACACATTACTTATACATAATTATTCTCTGGAGGTTTCGAAATTAATTTTAAAACTTTACCGTTTTATGGATAGTTGTGTATATTAGTTCAACATATTAAATAGTTTGATAGTTTCGATGCATAGTAAATAAAATACAAGCAGTTAGTACAGATTTTCAATTTTAAATGAAGATTTAATGTATGTTGTATTGTTTGAAGTTTTTTTAATAAAACATGTCATTCACAATACACTTTTTACGACTTTGGTTTAAATATAGGACTTGTATTTAATAAATATTTTATTTTTAAATTTTTTATTAAAAAATATATTAATATAAATATTTTTGATTTCTTTTTTTTGTAAAGAAGGTGATAAGTAATTTAATCGATAAATATAATAAAATTGAAATTTGCTAAATTTGAGAATTAAATAATTCATATTTTTAATAATATACACATATGTATATATATATATACAAAATGACATGAAAAAAATTATTAAAAGAATGAAATTATTAAAAAAGAAACATTTTAAATAAAATAACATTTATATGAAACGAACTAACTTAATTTACTCAGATTTTTTTAAAAAAATAAGATGCTCTGATGAATGCTTATTAGTAAAATGAAATTTATTAAAAAAATATTAATTTAATTTATTGATGTCAAAGTTTCAATTATAATAAAAAAATGCTTTAAATATTTGGTGCCTCTTTATTTCTCGTTTTTCTTTTTTTGAAAAATTATACTAATGGAAAGAAAAGTTCATATTTGTAAAATAATATAATTATTACTACTCTGTCATTAATTTTTTGTTAATTATAAATTAAAAATATATTCTAAAGCTTCTAAAATTAAAAATGCTTTTATTTCAAAAACCATATAGAAGTACCAACATATTTACAACACATTTTTTCTTAAAATAAACTTTAGAAACGATCCATTAATTTATATGTTACCGTTGAGTAAAATATATTATAATACATATATATATATATATATATATATATATATATATATATATATATATATTAAGAAAAAAAGAGAGAAATTTAAAGATTTTTTAGTATTCATTATAATTCAGTGAAGATTAGTGAAGTATCTTAATATTTATGGAAATTATCTATTTACATTACAAATATTATACATACATATGAAATTATATATATATACCTATAATATTATATCTAACTTACAAAAAATATTTTTTAAGTCTAATAGTAATGAAACTAGGATAATTTTAGGTAACAACTTTGCTAGTTTTCCAAATTACTGACTTTCTTGATGTGTCCTCGTGTAATGAGTGCATATATATATTTATATATTTATATATATATATATATATATTTATATATTTATATATATATATATATATATATATATATATGTATGTGTGTATGTGTGTATGTATGTATTTAAGTATGGTTGTATGTGTAAGAAAGAGAGAATGTGTCTTTGTTTGTGTATGTAAATATCATAGAGGGGTTCTGTTTACTTGCGGTTTGTGGTCTCTCGCCTCTAGTTGCTTCGTTGGCTTTGTCCCCTCGTTTTCAGCTACATGTATTTACACAAACAACTATATTCTGTCTTATTACTAGGAATCAATATGAAATAAAGTATAAACAAAATCAATAGAAACTAAACTGGAAGTATGTTGCAAGTATGAATTTGTAGTTTATATATATATATATATATATATATATATATATATATATATATATATATATATATATATAAATGTAGAAAAGTATATCTCCTCCATTAAAAGAGTAATAATTCGAAGAGTGTAATTCTACCAGATGATGAACAGTAAAATGACTATAAATAGTATTCAAAATAAAGAATATACTGTTTAAACATAAACATTTTGCACACAAGATGAAAGTTTTATGTTAATTTTGAAACTATGAGTCGTTTTCTATGTTAGAGGATTTATTAGAGTAGTTGTAATATTTTAAAAACGTTTAGAATGAAACTATGTTTTTTTTTTGTAAAGAAATTGTTTTAAAATGGTCAACTTTTAATGTCAATTAAACTTACTCGAGAAATAATCTTACATTCTACACTGATAATGCGAATTGTTAATATTTTTAAACAATCATAATAAAGAATGAATCGATTTAGAATATTTCACAAATTATATTATTTGAAAAAAAAAAATTAATTGAATGATACTAATTTACTGACTGATTTAATTGTGAATTTATACGAATTATGTCCTTTATAGTTCAATCATTTTCTAATGTGAAGACTTGACACAGCAGTTAAATAATACCTGTATAGTACGTGGATTAACTGAACTTCCAATTCAGTTGTTTTGTGTATAGATGTGTCTACTCAGATTTAACAATGCTTCATCTGCACATAAAAGCGTGTGGTAACACGTTGATCCTATCGGAGATGGTACTGAGAGGCCGATGACAATATCGAACTCTGACGAACGTGTCCTGTTATTTAAGTTTACAGCGTCGCCTGAATAGGACATGCATGTAATTTCAGCTGTTTCGTAGCTGCACGTTCTCTACTTTATGACAATCGAGTTTGTAGATGAAGTTTCCGTGTCGATTTGCATGCCGATTGCAGAAATCTTTCTCGTACGTCTTGTATGTTGTTTATTTATATCAAATGTACGTTTCTAGTTCCGAATATTAATTCTTTTATGTAATCGAGTTGTTACTTTCTGCGATTGTTTGTTTTAAATTTAGTTTATTCGAGATAAACTGTAACTTTTACAAGATTTAAAACAAACTCAGTTGTGTGAAAATGTTCAGTAATTTGATTATTGATCATTTTTGATTATATGCATTTCGGTTCCACTATTTTCATAATTAAAATTCCTTAATAATATTATTGACCGTTCTGTACTTTTTGAGTAAGTGATAAGAACATTTGTAAAAGGAAATTCAGTGTTAAAAGGTATAACATTTCGACTATTATGAGAAAAATTCAAACAAAAAATTAGGCTATTTAAATATTTTACTTCTCTAAAAATATATCTAAAAATATTAAAATATTTTGGATTTTTTTTAAATTTATTCCCATCATTGGTATTTGTTCAAGGAAAAGTCTATTTTTTAATGATTCGTTGAAAAGAAATGATACAATTAAATAAATATAAAACTATGTTACCTGCTCTGGAATTCATTGTTTATATGTTTTTGATAATTACATGTCAAACATTTCTTTACTTTTTGATCCATATATTGAATTTACATCATAAAATCTGTAAATACTCGGTTTTACCTAGGATTATAATATTATATTAGTTTACATAAACTGATTCTTTCTTAAAATATTATAATATTATGATTATTTATTCAATTATATTTCTAATTTATTGTCATTTCAAAGTTTTTTGATATACAAATTTTAATTATTCTGCATTTATACTGATACTATTTTACTAAATACTATAACTATAATAGATCCCATTTCCTAATAGTATTTCATGTATCATTAAATTCAATTATGCTCATAGACTTATTTGTAATAGGTTTAATAAGAATGACTAAATCTAGTGGTACACTAAGCGCTACTTGAAAGTAAGACTGTACTAA
Source organism: Acanthacorydalis orientalis (assembly GCA_034766995.1). Taxonomy (NCBI): domain Eukaryota; kingdom Metazoa; phylum Arthropoda; class Insecta; order Megaloptera; family Corydalidae; genus Acanthacorydalis; species Acanthacorydalis orientalis. The sequence continues at coordinate 44,158,844 of CM068316.1, forward strand.
AAGATAATGAAAATAGATCTGTTTTTTTATCATAACATTTTATTGTTTCGTTTTTTCACACTTAATTTAAAATATTTATATGAAATTCCATATGTTTAAAAAGTTATTGTGAATAATGTGTAATCACTTAATTGAAAATCGATATTTTATTAAATTTACATAAATATTAATATTATATAATTGTCATAATTAAGAAAAATTTAAATATTTGTTTAAATAATAAAGTCCAATAAGTTTATTCAAAAAATCTAGAATATTTACTATAAAAAAATTATAAAACAGAAACGGTACAAGAATGTTTATAAATCATTTCATTTAATATACAAATATGACAAGTATTCTCTTTTGGTTCTATAAATATTCATAAAAAATTATTATAAGTGTATAATATTTCCTTGAAATAAACTTATGCGGTTTCATTTACACAGTGTTGTTCCGTACAAGTGAAGCATGTCTTTGAAATATTTTCCTCTGCATCTTTTATTCGGTACAATGTAAGTGCTGAAACTCCAACAGTAAAGTCGAAAATTATTCAATACAAGGCAACAGTAAGTGTGGAAATATTTTTTTCTTCTTTTACACAAAACACTTTCAACTTCCATGTAGTATACAGCGTTGTAGAGAAACACTCAAAAATACATACATAAATCATGACGTACGGGAATTGCGAACTTTGACCGGCGATGCGACTCAAGCATCATCATCAACAAGCCTAAGGGCTCAGATGCGAACACTTGTGTCGGGGTTAAAGGTCAGGTACGAACCGAGTATAGACACAAAAATGTATTATTAAAATATGTGTGATACCTCTTCGTCTTATACACGCCAATATCTCGGAAAGTACGCTTGAATGCATGATTTTGTCGCTGGAACAATTTAGTCAACCGTTATTGGCACTTATTTATTTAACAGTTCTAAGTATTATTAATAGAACTGTTTACCTTCGTATAGTTTATGCAATTATCTTACCTATATTTGATTGAACTCAACAAAAAGATCAACAGCCATTTATTCATACATAATATTCTTATTAAATATGAATAATTATACATGATTGGATCATATATTAATGGTAAATTAAGTTTGCTTAGTTTCGAATGTATAAATATTTCAAATAACTTTATTTTCATGTGTACTTTATCAACATACACTATTAATAAATAAGAATGAAGCCGGAGCAGAAATATTTATTATTAATCAAAAGTTTGTAGGGAACATCGGAAGTAATCAGCGCATAATATTAATAATTTAATGAAAATCCACTACCGCCATTAAAGTACTTGCATTCATATTCAAAATTACCAATCATAAAGAAATTGTTTACAGGCTACTTGAGAAAAATAATATCATTTTTATAGCCACAGTCTCTTTACAATGTACTGTATGACTTTAAAAAACATTTTTATCACTTATTTTAAGATATCTCAAACAATGTAACATATTTCTTCACTGTAACGTTTTTACTCGTATATATATATATATATATATATATATATATATATATATATATATATATATATATATATAATAGAGATCTTATCTCAATTCAACTAATTGGCGGAATTTAATAGTATAATTTTTATTTACTCTGAAAATAATATTAGAGAGGTAACTATTTTATTCGATTTGTACATAGATTTTTAATCAAAATTATAAAAAAAATATAATTAAGTACTTTATAAATATTCCAGTTGTAAATTAAATACAAGTTTTAAAAATGTTTGTCTACTTTATAACAAAATACATGATTTAAAATATTAAATCTAGGTATTTAATTTATGTTTGTATACAAATATAGTTTTGTTTGTATACATAATAGTAATTAATTAATTATATACTATATAATATATATATACTATAATAATATATATAATTATATTATATAGTTTGTATACATAATAGTAATTAATTAATTATATACATTTTTATTTTTTAATCGTCTGAAAAAATGTGTCTAAATTGAAAAAAACTGAATATAATTTTTTTCATTTAAAATTTTGCATGTTTTTTTTGGCTGTCGTTTAAGGTTAATTCACACCTTTTTAAAAACATGACAGGAAACATAAATCATTGTTTAAAGCTAGAGGGAAGGATAACAGCCATATTTCATATTTTTCTCAAATAAAAATGTTTACGTAAATGAATAAAAAACGTCTATTTACTCATTAGAAATAGTTTTTGTTCGTATTTATAACATTTTTTGTATAGAGAATGTAGATAGCGGTTAGAATATTAATTTAACTCATTAGTTTGCAACATGGCTTTGTAATAATCTCGATATGATTAACAAAAATTTAAAAATTTAATTTGAAAATAATGTTAAGTAAAAAAATGAATATTTTTTTAAATTTTCTGGTAAATTTAGAAAATATTTAGAATGAAATTATAATATTCAAAAATTACACGTTTATAATCATCCTTTTTAATCAGAATTAATATTCGTCTGAAAATTAAAAATCATACTGTAAACTCTAATTTAGATAATGATCTATTTATTATTTTCCATTTAATTATTTTCATGAATGGAAATCTTTTATAAGAACAAATATATATATATATATATATATTTAGAATACTAAATATTGATTTATTGTGATAAAATAATAAAAGATATGGATAAAATTATACTTAAAATAGTTTAAACAACATTAAAAATAAGCATTTAATAATTTTCATTAAATTAAAAAAAACAGATATTGTATTTTAATCATATAATAAATGATGTATTTGTTTCTTATTACTTAACTAGAAACGAAGTAATATTTTTTTCCAATTTAAATTTGTTGAAAGATTATATAACCTAGAATTGTTTTTGTTTCTTAACAGGTTTTTTTCATGTGATTTTTCATCATTCCAGAAAGTTGATGATGTGTATATATATATATATATATATATATATACATATACATATATATACATATATATATATATATACATATATATATATATATATATATATACATATATATACATACATACATACCAAGTTATATGGTTTTAGAGCTCTTTATTTCTAAATAGATTGCATCTTTGATTATTTTTGTCAGCGTTTGCTTGCTTAGAAGTAGAAAACTTGAATCCGTATGGTTTTTAGAACGTTTTTCAGCTGCGTGTGTGACTTTGAAACGGATAAATCTATTCGATATAAATATGCGACGAAGTACGTAGGAATTATGTCGTGAAGTTTTGTTTGGTCTGAAACTTAATTCACGTTTTGTATATATTTCATCACTTTATCAAGTTACATAAGGGTATTAAGAAGGCCGTGTACTCGTACATGTTTATTCAACATTGTTATCAAAATAATACGATTAAATAACTTAACAATAGAGTTGAATTTGCTACGCTTTTCTATGCAAATTTGTTAATGCGGAGTACAGTTTGTTCGATATACTTCGTCTGTTTCCGCAAATTACACTATTTGTTAACTTGGTAGATGATACTAATTGGCGGCTGTGCAGTTTGTATGAAGGGTGACACGACATACCGAGCTGACAGATATTTTGCGTGAATTTGAAATCTGCGGTTTCGTAAGATTACATTTAAGTAACAGCGGCTTTGTCATGTCTATTATCGTTTACCAAACAGACTAGACTTGAGGTTTCCTATTTGTGTCAAGTTTATTTTATAGACAAACTACGAACATTTCTTGATATATCTTCTAAAAAGGAATGTTATGTGGCTTGACGTGTGTTTCATTGGTAATTATATTTGAAACGTGTATTGTGCACCATTATATTATTATTTCCTACACGTACATTTGTATGTATAATATATATGACGTACAAGAATCCATTTTACCTCCTATATATTTGATATAATTATTTACGATTACAATGCGAAGGTGTGCACGTTTTGTACAATGGTAACATTTGAGATTGACTAGCACTCACGTTATGAATACATGTATTTTAATAACAACATCATTAATAAAAACTTGCACACAGATATTTTACCCGTAAATGAATAAATTAACCCCATGGATGTAGAATTCTCATTTGTATTACAATTGTAATTAAGAAAAAGAACTTTATTAACGAAAGGAAATAAGCAATTAAGTTTGCTTTTATTTCGTTAGTAAATATTTATCATCATTGGCTATAATTGCCTTGACAACCACATGTGGACACTAATTTTCTTTTAAATTTTTTCTCATTCCATGTTTTCTATTTATATGTTCCAATTTTTCTGCTTTTAATTAGATTAAAAAATATTCAATAAATTAGACCGTATAACGTGCCTCATTTTTCATTTAAATTATTTTATAAATTTCTCGTATATTTATTTAAACGTTTTGTCATTAATCTGTTAATATAGTATTAATTAAAGTCAAGAAATATCAAAGGTCAGGTCTAGACTATACATAATATTTATATAACCTAAATTTATCGTACATGATCAGATCTGATCAAACCTGTTATGTTTTAAGTTTACCTTGTCTAATTCAGAATTATTTATTGGTTTGACCAAACCTGACCTAAAACTTTTTTTTATAAAAAATTTCAACTTATTCTGTCAAACGACAAAAAATCTCTCGATAAACATTATATAAAAATGAAATTAAATGGTGTACTCAATTTCAATTGAATTAGGAATTTATGTATTTCTAAATTTCAGTCTACATATTAAACTAAAAGATTTGTTCAAAAAAGAATTAATAAACGAGTCAGCGAACTTATAAGTAGTGTACATAATGTAAAACATATAACTAAATCAGTCTAATGACAGTAGAAAACAAAAATAAAATATCTGAGTAAGGATCACAATTATTTCTTTAGTCAGATATGTTAAAAATAATTTGAATTCTGCATTTATTAAAACATTAGATAGTCATTTTAAATTGATTTTAAAATTTAACAAATCTCAAAGTATCAGCATTAGTGTGACGTTCAAAATAATACAGACTTTGAGCTTTGAAGTCCTTCTGTACGCTTTTCTTTTTAAATTGAATTCAGATATAGAGAAAAGAAGTAAAAAAAACTTGAACAGTCGAAAATAGACACTCGATTATTTTAATAAAACATTAAAGAATTTTTTTTAATGAACTTTTTTTGTGTTTGTTTTAGAATGACAGGTGTGTATTTCAAAATAAATGAAATATTTTAATAATTAAATGATTATTTAATTTATTTAATTTTAAGTGAAACATTCTTCATAAAAAAATAAATATAATTATGACAAAAGTAATAATTTATTAGAATAAACTGTGCTCATATTAAACATTTATATTATTTTATAGATACTTTTTCTATTTACTTATATATATATATATATATATATATATATATATATATAAATATTATTTTCTGAAAAGTTTATTCAATTATAAATTAAAATTAATATTACAAATGTATTCAAGTCCATTACTAAACATATGTGTTTTGTAAGAGAGTAGTGACTTCTATAGGTACTGTTGCATTAAACGAGATCATAAATAGTCTGACGACTAAAAAGTGTTGAAAACACGAGCATTAGACGCGTCTGAGTCTAAATAAATTTCTTCTCATGCAATTTATATACGAGAACGGCTTGTGACCTACATATTCAAATGTCTGGAACATTTTGTGAATTCTGCTCACATCTTCCGTGACAATTGCTTGTGTAGACACGAGTTTCCATGCGCTTAAACTTATTTTTACTTATTTAGGATTAACCATGCGTCAAAATAACAAGATGGGATAATATGGCAGGAAAAAAATTAATGATTTTCATAGAGTAATAATGATTTATTTTATAAATATATTTATTTATTCTCAGTGTTTTTATATAATGATTGGTTTCTTAATTGAACAAATGATTTAAAATGTTAACATTTTGATCTTTAATTAACAGTGTCCGAAAAATTATAAAATTACTGACAATCAGTGTTATAGGTTCAAAATTTATATCCAAAAATCATTTTATATTTTATTAACAAACAAACATATTATAAATTATTTAATCGCTAAAGATGTAAATTTCTTGAGTTTATCAAAATAAAAACCAATAATAAATAAGGAATTGTATTTGGTTACAAAATCTGTTTTTGTTTAATATAAGTTTAAAATATTTAAAGTTCTTTTTAATTAAAATTTAGTAAGAAATTAAATAATAAATAATTAATAAATTTGAGGACAGTATATGAATAAAATATTTTTAATTTTTGTTGGACATGTCATTTATTTCATTAAATCTGTATACACACCGAATATTTCATAATTGACTTTTTTGTTTACTTTGGAATAATTTATTATATATATATATATATATATATATATATAATGTTACGATCGAAGTACTTATTTATAATAGAAGACTTTAATAAAATGATCACAGAATTTTCTCGAAATCGGTTAGAGGAAGGGAAAGAAATTCATTATTAAAATTTCAGAGAATGAAAGAGGCATGGGATAATTTTAAATATACTTAATTTTTGAGATACAGATCAAATTTATCTTCTTTTATATTAGAAACGGTATTCGTAAAGCACTCAGTCAATACTACTAGATATTTTATTTAATGATTATATCAAGTTAATTTATCAAAACTGTTTCTGAGACATCAACAAACTTTTATTCAAAATTTCAATTATAATTCTTCATGACTCATTAACGTTACACTAGTAAAATTTTCAAAGAAAGTGTTAAGTATGACAAACACATTAAAATTAAATTTATTTTACTTTTCATTATTTAAACTTGCATGAAGAATATGAGATTATAATAAAGACATGTTAATTAATATACTGGATGCAATTATGGATAATCCAGTTTAAATTTATTTCATAGTTATGTAATGTTTTATCTATTAGTCTTGAATCATTTCTTTTCAATTTTTTATTGTATAATCGATAACGCAAGGAATGGTAATTAAGTTTTTAGGTGAAAGTTTGATGAATTCCTGAAAACACTTGGATTTTTATGAAATTTTCTTGATATAAAACATATTCAACTCTTTGTGTACTGAAGATTACGTCTCAAAAATATTCCTTCTAGTTGAAAAAAACAAATATTATCTATATCTCAGGAATCAAGATAGGTCATCAAAATTTATCTCCTTTCATCCTTTATAATTATAAGAATCGCCTTCTTTCCCTGTTTGTAATAATTTTTTTCAACAAAATTACTGTGATTGTTTTTCATACTCAGTCTCTTTCTCGCTCTCTGTCTCTCATATATATATATATATATATATGTATGTATATGTATATATATATATATATATATATATATATATACAAATATTCTACTCTATACACACAGACTGACTCTGACAAATCAACCACAACTTTTTTCCCAAAAATTTGACATTTTGTCTCGTTGGTGTATTGTTGTTGTGGTTCTTATGAATTACTCGAGTATTTATTAGACAAAATCAATTTTAGTCTTAAGGTATCTTCAGATAGCTTAAATAAATTTATACTTTTTAGCAACAAACTGCTTGGGGATGCCTTTGGATGGCTTGAGTTGACGTGATAGATAAATATTCAAGTTATTCAGCAGAACGAAGATTACTAGTACAGTGTAAAAACGGAATAGAAAGATATAAAAAAATTAACATATCGAATGTCTTTATCGATCTATCTATCCATATATATATGTCATTATCATCAACCTCTGTTAATCCACTACTGGATGAAGGCCTTCTCCATGATTTCCATTTCGTACGATTGAATGCTTATCTTTTCTGCTGAATTCCTATAAAATTTTTAATTTCTTTATGCACGTTTTTACCTGTTTATTGCTCTCTCTTGGTATTTTTATATTCCTTGCTTCCCAGTTAATAATTTTTTGTTATCCATCAGTTGTCTTTTCTTTTTGCAATCTACTCCGCCCATTTACATTTCAGACTCTTTACTCTTCTTATTATATCTGTGACTCCTGCCTGTTTTCGTATCCATTCTATTCCTTTACTTTCTCTTCTTGTTATTCCTAGCATCTTTCCATACTTCTCTGTGTTGTTTGGAGTCTGAATAATTTTGACTTTAAGCACTCATGTTTCACTGCCGTAGCTAAACACTGATAGTATACATTGATCAAATACTTTTTTCTTCAAATAGAGTGAGATTGTTTATATTTATTTATATATATATATATATATATATATATATATATAACAACAAATACAACAAAATAAATATCTCAAATAAAAGTAATATGAATAGGGAGTACTTAGAATGAATAATGATTATTTATTAATTTTCTAAACTTTTATCTGGCTTATTTTAATTCTTTTTTTACTTAATTCGACAATAAAAAGATATTGTATTATAATGAGTATTGTCTTATACAATATGATATGGTATTGTAGAATGTTTGTAAAAAAATATGTCACGATGTGTGTGTAATTAGTATAACCATAATCTCTTTTTATATAGATATTTATATAAAAAAATGTTAAAAAAATATCTAAATACGTAGTAAAATATCGTTTACTATATTTAATATTGACATTTTAATAACAAGAGGTTATACGTTCTTATATGTATGTATGTATCAGGTTTATTTTTGGTAAGGTGAAAGTTAATGACTTTTTTTATTTGAGTACGATGTCGCTTGAAGGAAAAAATCAAAAATAAAAAAGCATAAATCACTCGAATAAAAGACGAGCTTAAAACTGTATATAAGTCGCGCTGACATGAAGAGATAGACTTAATAGCTCCTTTTATGTGGTGTCCCGAGACACTGATATGTTTAAGCTGACATGAAAATTGAATACCACTTCTTTTTCATAGTCGTTGGTAGTTGCATATTGCGAGAAGTGTGTGTTGGTGTAAGTGCTTCAGTAGCAGCTATATGTTGTTTACTTCTTGCAGTTTGTAACGGATAGTTAAAAAGTCATTTTTATCTTAGACTATAATCATTACTTGGATTGTTATCGACTAGACAATATCCTTAAAAAGTTATATCGATCTAAATTTGTCAGCAAAATAATATTAACTGTATTTAAACAGATAAATACGTATATACAGAAGAACTTTAATAAATTACCAATTTTAAAATGAATTTCTGTGAAATAAGTGAATATTTCGAACGATTAATTGAAACTTTATGATTAATAAAATTTATTTGATTGTGGTTGTTCTGCTAAGATATTAGTTTATTGCTGTTTTAATTAAAAATACAGAATATTTAAAAGAATTTTTGAAATATACTTAAATTTTAATTACACTCTGTTTAAATCGAGTTTAGAAAACTATGTTTTATTGAATTTTTATATCATTTTTAATACTTGTATGAAGTTATTTTGAGTGACTGCAAATAAATTAGTTTATTTGATGTTAAATGCAGATAATTAAAAATATAATAATAAATATAAGTATCTGCAATGAACTCGTATTATTTATAGTAGATACTTTCATATAATTGTTAATAATATTTTATTTACAAATTTATTGATTTGTATTTTTATTATTATTAGTTAAATTTGAGGACACGACACATTTGATATTAAACATATTTTTTATATTTATTTTAAAAACTCACCAGAATTATACACAAAAATATTTATAGTTGCATTCGTATATTTTAACACTAAATATACGAAGTACAATTTGGAATCAAACTAATAATCGTAATTCATTGTTTCCATATAAAACCGGAGATAAGTTATAAACTTTAAACATTAAAACTGTGCTCTATTTATGAAACATAATATTTATTTTCACAACATATTTATGGCTTTTGTAAACATATATAAGGTCAGCAAATTTATATTTGAGTTATATGAGAACATTTTATGTTACTATTACAATTGCTTCTATTTTTCTACGACAAATTTAACTTCGTTCGAAAACACATAAAATGAACGCTGTTCACATAAATTATATTTATTTGTGTTGTATCTTTATTGAGAATTTCATCTAGAAATATAAAAGGTGAACTCAAATATAAAACAAATAACCGTAAATTATATAATTTAACATACATATATATATATATATATATATATATATATATAAGTGAAATTGTGCTTGAAATATTAGAGATACATCGAATATGTCTAGATATCAATTCAGCTGAAAGTTAAAACAAAATTATTGTTTGATATTATAAGATTGATCGGTTTCCATCAAATGCTATAACCAAATATGAAAGCAATTGCAACGTAGCACGTGTCTACCCCGTTGGCATATACTCTAAGAGCGTGTTGTCCGCATGATGGATCACGATGGGCCACGAGGGACTCCGCCCCAGCTCCAAACATGCTTTTAGTATATACTCTCATGGTCTGCAAGAACGGCGCCTGGAATTTATATAGGCGGCGTGCGAGAAACCACTACGGTACACTCATAGGTTTCATTCGCCATCGGTTCTTTACTCCCCCGGTCGATTCGCTTCTGCCGACGAATACAAGAAGGCATCGAGCTTCACTAAATAATCGAGACGTTGCGGTTTACAAACTGCATCAGAAACACGTTTGCCGATCGAAATATAGACGGCGGCGCACGGATACACTTCTGTCCATGTTTTATGTTCACGTACAATAATTATTTAATCGAGCGAGACCTTTGGCTATAGGCGGTAATTCAATACATAATTTTAGGTCGCCGCCTTTTCCAAATTATATTCGATATCTACAGTTTATATACCCGTACGGACTATATTCATATCTATACTGAATAAGTGTATAACTATATATATATATATTAAAATTTTTATTATTAACTATTAAGTAATCCTATTCAGCTTTTAAAAGAATACTTTTTTAACTACTTTTTGTAATTAGAAAACTTTAATGTTTTATTACAAAATAAATGTTATCAAAAATAAGAAACGAAAAAAATCCTAACCCTTACGTTATTAACAGGATACGTATGACCCACCATTTTTTAAAAATTCCTGTCGGGGAAATACTTGACATAGTTATAAAATTACTAGTTATAAAATAGTTATAAAATTTAATTATTTTAATTATTTTATTTATAAATATTTTTACTAGAGATAAAAGTGATGATTTTCCTTCTAACTTCTTTTTTAATTTGGGTTAAGAATGATAAGTCTTCATTTAATTATAAATTATTTCGAAATAAAAAAACATATTATTTTTAAAAAAATATAAAGAGAATATTTTGTAATTAAGAGTTTAAGTACAACTTTTATTTAGATATCAAAATAAATAATTGGTTATTAATATTGTTTTATTGAAAATAATAGTGTTTCTGATTTTTTAGTTTTTTTTTATTTTATGTCAGTTTATTGAATTTCTGGATTTCTCGGTACAATATAATATTTTTTAATAAAGAAAAAAGCCATATAACAATAATATATATATAATATTTATATGGCTTTATATATATATACATATCAATGATAGAAGTCCAACATGTATATTAAAAACGTTTCCCCAAATAAGAGTTGATTTGAATGCGTATAGGAAGATACGATGATGGGAGTTGGAAGGTATTGAAAACAAGAGGTAGATATGTTAATGAAGAACGGGGGTTTATATGTTCCAGTGATCGATAATTTTAGAGATTGGGAATGAAGATATTGTATGTTATGAATCTATCTATCTATCTTTATATATAAACATGCGTGTACGTATATGTGTATATAAACATTGTTCTCATTTTGAATAAATTAAGACATGAAATAAATAAAGGTTAATGATATTGAATTTATACTCTGCTAAATGTTTTACTTGTAAATTTTTATTATTTGTTAAAACATATATACATTCTTTTAGATACAATTTATAGTTTGATTAAGTATTATCTATTATAATTTTTCTTATTAAAAATAGTTAATTAAAATATAATCATGCAGAGAGTTTAAATTTAAATCATAAAAGAAAAAGTCTGATAAAATGAGTCTAAAATGAGCTTGAAAATAATTAATTTTTTTAAAAATTCAAAAAAGACAAATATTAGAGTATAAGGTATAGTAAAGAACGAAATTAATAACAAAAGTTGTTAATTATTAATTAAGGTTTTATTTTTTTAGGAAAAATAATTACTTCTTGTAAGAGATAAAAAATTACACATTCTATATTCAATAAATTATTTCTGCTTTGTTACATAAAAAAGCATGACATTATAAATAAAATGATCTAAAAGTTTCATATTTTATAGATTGTTTTGATTAAAAAATATTTTTTAAAACAGATTTTTTCAATTTACTTTATGTTTTCGCTCATTGAAAAAGATAATCTATACGATTGATAAAAGAGAACATTATTTTTATGTAATTTTTATACGTACGTTTTCCTTATCTTTACGACATCAGTCATAAACTTCATGTAATTCTCTTGTTTAATGCAAAATTACTTTCGTGACTAGATGCACTTGTGCATTTTTTACATGTTAAAGAGCAAATCATGTTCTAAATAGAATGAAATTAATTGTTATACGTTCTATAAAACAATTTTATAGTTTCGCAATGAAATAAATTCGTAAATAATTCAAAATTAATTGTAATCAAACAGATAAAATATTTTTATGTATATATAGAGTGGTTCAATTTATACTTATACACGAAAGTTGTCCTCCATTTAGTATTTTATTTCAATTGTAATTTAGAATAGAATTGAATTAAAATACTAAATAAAAAATTACATGAATTTTCTTAACCACTGCGCCCTCTTAATACTTCCAGTGGTAGTCTAAATTGAATCAACTATATGTATGTATGTATATATATATATATAAAAATATAATAACTATAAAAATACTAAATGATTTTGTCAGCATCTTCATTTCTTATATTTGACACTTCTTAGTTGCCTGTCGTAAACTGTTCAACTTCTACACACACACACACACTCATGCATACACACACACCCATACATATCCACAAACACTCATACATATACATACACACACACACACATATATATATATATATATATATATATATGCGCATTTATTAAAAAATAACATTAAAATAAATCTAGACAATACTATACTGAAAACTGTTGAGATATTCTAGAAGTAAAAATAAAAAAAAATCTGAAGAGATACACTGAAAAATTGTCTATTCGTTGAAAAAAGATTACCGTGATAAGACACGATCCTCGACACTACAGAAAAAAACCCGTACCAGCTAAATTTAAATTCAAGATAGAAAATTTCATTAAAATCAATTGCTACATGTCAATTAATTTCGATGACACAATTTTCATTTGATTAAATTACTTCTTTTACATTCACTTATTCGTTATTCAAATATTAATCACGTTCTGATGATCACTAGTTGTATAAAATAGAATATAAGAATAATTTTAGTTTTTTTTAAAATTCTGTCGAAAATTAATAATTTAAAATCTAATTAAACTAGAAAATGAGATCAGAATGTTATTATTGTAAAATAATAGAAATTTGTCAGTTTTAATTATTTATTTTTCAATTTATTAATAATTAGTTTGAGAATTTATTTTTTATAATTTTATATACTTATTAATATATATATATATATATATATATATATATATATATATATATATATATATGTAGATAACATTTCTGTCCGTCATAACAGTATATTGAAATACATAGAAACAAACGTATCATTTTATTTCTGACACCCTATTAAAATGTATTTACATTGAATATTACTTTACATACGTATTTTACAAAAGATAAGCATTAGGTATTCTCTACAGAACAATGCAAGTGCACTTTAACTCTAGAATATAGATATAACGTTCACGTATACCTGAATCTTTTATTCAAAGCGTTGAAAATTATACCGAAAGTAGCCACAAGTGGTCCATCTGTGCAGGAAAATTCTTTACGTTTTTTCATACACGTTATGCACAAAACAAAAAGAAATGGAAAACATCAATCCATATTGATGCATTGAAAAATCTCTACGGACAGTAAAAAGGATCAAAATGGGAAAAAAAAACTTTTACAAAAAGTATGAAACATAAAATAGTTAGTTGAAGTAATATGTGTGTGGTTTGACGGAGTTCACTAGGGAAATATTTGACCGCTTCGAATCTATTCGCATCACGCTCTTTATAAAAAAATAACAGGTTTCATAATAAAAAAATATATACAAAAGCTTCTTGTTGGGAACGGAACGTGATATATATCCAAATACATATATAACGTAATGATATTTTCACACATAAATTTTATATTCAAAGTTATATGGAATATGTTTATATTTTTTCAGATTTTATGTATTTTTAAATGATTGATTTAAAAATGATTTTATTAATACCTATTATTGTTTTTTATTATATGCATATATATATATATATATACATATATACACACATATATATATATATATATATATATATATATATAAGTATAAATATATAGAGATAGAGAGAGAGAGGGAGAGATGAAATAGTTGCCTAATTGTATAATGAAATTAAACTAAACTAAAGTAACATTAATTCGAACATTAAGTATCGAAAAAGTAAATATATGTAGTAATTTAAATAAATAAAGCATCTATTGAAAATTTGATTGCACAAGTGATGACTTTAAAGTTGATGAGCAAACAAGTTCGTCGAATAAACGTACATTTCCACCCTTTATTTGTATAAATCCAACCCCTCTTAAAAAAATTTTAAAAGAGTCATGGTCTGGTAGGTTTCACTTTTATAAATTCTACTGTTGATAAATCAGAATGTTTTTACTTTAAACAAACGCACATACTACTGTTCACAAAAAAGATATTTAGTTATTTATGGAAATTTACACACACACACACACACACACATATATATATATATATATATATATAAATACCGAGAATGAGAAAGAAAAATTTACAATTTGGAAATTATAACTTTTTTAACATAAAAATTTGGTAAAAACATATTTATTTTATACATTTTATTAATATTTTAATTGACTTCAACATTGGAATTACATTCATCTATATTTATTTAATGTATAATAATTTATATATATATATATATATATATATGTATGTATATTATTTTATATTTGAATTCTTAGTTTTATATATGTTCATATTTTATAATTATATGGATATTTTCGAATCGTAGTTCATCTATAATAATTTCTTAATTATTAAAAATATTTTTTATAACATGTTTTACAAATAAGTGACCCAGTTTCTTGTGTTTTAAGTGTGGAAATTAAAATTTTAATTTCATTTATACTATTTTATCATATCAAATTAAAGTATATAATCTGTTCAAAAATCTTGGACTAAAAATATTAGGTATACAAATAATTCGGTGTCTGTTTATAGAAAATGAATGTTTACTGAAAAATGGAACACATTTCAATTCTCATATGCAATGCCTAATATGCTGCTTTTCAGACACCATTGTGTTCACTCCTGTTTTATGAAGTTATGCCAACTGATTGGGCAAGATATATTGTATTTTTAAATGTTAATAATCGTCAATTCGAAATCCTAGAATAATAAAAAAAAATATTTTAATTCAAAGCAGGTTACGATTGATTCAATTTAAAAACGCTGAACTATTGTTTACACCTAATGTAATTAACACAGAGCGTAACTGTTCCCTAAAAAAATGAATATATTTTATGTGATTAGTGTGAAAAAGTAAACCATTCTCAACAAATATGAATAGATGTATATTTCTTCACACGCTAAGAAAATTAATCCTTTGCATTTCAAATGTTTAAAATATTATGATTTTATATTAATCATTTTTATCTTGTCAAAATGTCCATGTTTAGAATAAATCTTTATTTAATACTTTATTAATAAATTCTTACACAGAGTCACTCACAATAGTATCCAACCTCAGACACGTATTGGATCTTAAATATTTAAAAAATATAAGTAAATAAAACTTATTGAAATAATATTGAGGAAATAATATAAAATGAAAGTATAAGCAAATAAATTAATTCTAAAAATGAATGAGATATTTATTTTTAGTTAATTTTCTTTCATAAAAGTATTTTTCTTTATAAATTTAAATATTTTAAGAAGAAAATCTCCTAAAAACACAAATTAGTAAATTATTTTCATTCATTGAGGCTATTTATTTTAGTGTTGTATAAAATTTCACGCATTAACTGTACATTTAAAAGAAAAAACAACAATGAAATTATACAAGAATGAATATTCTTAACGAAATGTTTTGGATTTTTTGTAACTCAATTCACGGCAGTGTATACCTTACAATGTTTATTAAACAATTGAATACAATAACGAACAGGGAAGTTTTGCAAAAGAACAACGAATATTAATCTCTTGAAATATAATCAGCGATGGAAAATAATTATGTACGAATTATACATTGTTAACAATTATGTAACCAGTAACTCTTGTTTTGTATTTGTTTGGGTATTGGTCATTTTTAATTATAAAAAAATGTGTATTTGTGTGATGAATGAATAATATTATACATGTTTAATAATTACTTCTATGTAAGTCTCATTTATTTTTTATCTTTATTGTAAGTAATGTTATTTATTGTTTAAGAATTAAAGAATGCTACAATCTAAGAAATCTTGCTTTCTGATAAAAGGTTCAAATTTATTTCTGTTATTTAACACTAAACCTACCGACACTTCGTGTATACCTATTCCTACCATGCCCGGTTGATTAAAAAAGTTATTGTTTTTATGATTTAACGTAGATAATAGTTAATTTATTACTGAATTTATATAAAATGAATAACTTTCATAAAATGGCGTCCCAAAATTTAATTTTATATAATTTCAATTATAAACTTGAAAAGAGAAAAAAAATGGACGATGTTTATATAGTTCAAAGTCCCATACACGATTTATATACGTACACGTACGTACACGTTGTCTCTAAATATATAAATAATATATATCTTATTCAGCTCCACTGCATTTTTTACAAATTATTTTGTTCTCAAATGTACATTTGCCGCACACATATTCTGGGCATCTCGAACAGATTTTCGTAGTTTTGTAATCTCTACAATATTTTGCTTGACAAGTTTTTTCTACGTACAAATCTGAACTTGTTGATAGTTTTGGTATATTTTTTTCTTTCCACGATTCTTGATACGCAGCGCCATGTTCTGTAGCTAACTGCAATAAAAATTCCTGCCTTAAATTTTTTTCATCCGTTGTTTCGTTATACAAAACCCAGGCATTTATTTCCTGCTAGGTCTAAAATATTGAAAAACATCTGGAGGGGCCTCCTACAAGATTTCGAGTTCACACTGTATTTGCTTACCATTTAATCCGCCACGTCTTCACCAAATTTTGTATTATTATAAAATCTAATCTTTTCCGATATACGTTTGTTACTTTTTTCTATTTCTATTGATTTATGCATCGAAATTAATACAAGCACTTTTTTTGCTTGCTTTTATACACTGTTAAACAAATATGATTTGATTTATATAGTTTGCTTGAAAACAGTGTCATTTTCTCTTTCCTTTCTTTGGTTAATTTAGGCAATTCTCGTTTTTTCCACGGACTGTTCCAACAATGGCAGTCTTTTTTACAAGTAGCTTTGTGGCCAGTGAAACACTCATAAAATAAATTCTGTTATTATGTTCCTTCCGCATCCTGTGAATAATTCCATCAACTTTGGAACCACGAACTCTTCAAATGGAATAGAATATTCTCGTCTCTCATTCTTTCTCAAACAGAGAAATCCATTTATTACATACTTACTATTGACATCACATGCTAACCAGAATTTTATGCCAAACTTGTCTGGTTTGTTCGACGGAAACAACTGCTCATCAACAGTAATGTATGCAGCTGGTTTATAACAATTTTGGGCATTCTCAATAAATCGGTCACATATTGCAGATATCATAGCAAATTTATTGGTTTATAAACGATGGCTTCTTTCGCTCTTCTTATCACATCGTATAAACCTCATAATTTCAGTAAATTCATTTCTGCTCATTGTTTGTACTTTGTACTGGTGTTACTATTTTTTAGTATTACTATTTTCAGTTGTCATGCGACCTTGAGATAGCCTTTAGTTTATACTGATTGTATAGATTTAGAAGAGTAAATAAAATATTTTCTCGACCGAACAGACCGGCCGCGGTAAATACGATAGACTACATATATTTCTTAGAAACAAGAAAAAAAAGTAGAAGTAAATATTGAAGAATATATTGTGTGCATATTTTAAGAAAAGTCTTAAAGTTTGATAGTGATATGATAACGTTTAAATATGTGCAGCTGTACGAAAGTTTGAAAACGGTCGATTTGACCGGTAGTGGTACGTTTAGTATTAAAATAAAATCCTATATTATTTGTATAAATATTTTAATTCACTTATTTTTAGATTTATTATAAAGGCATATTGAATCCATTATAATTCAAAAGATAAAAAGAGTGGAATTTATTTATATATTGTAATATAAACTTGTCATTAAATTTGAATAAAATAAATAAGAAGTATTTAGAAATAATCATTATTAATAATTAAAATTAATTATTAATAATAATTATTTACAATTTGAAAAAAATAAATAATTATTATTTAGATTTATATGACATATTTTTAATTATAATTAATATTTTAATCATTAGTTTAATATATATATATATATATATATATATATATGCATATATAAATCATTTATAAAAAAGCACAATAACGTTCGAGTACCTTGTCAGTTTTGTACTAACAAGGGGTATTTGTTTTACTATAACATTTTTGAGTGCGTGTTGTTTGATTATAAAATCAGGTTGTGCGTAAAATACAAATGCACAGAATAAATTAAACATTTTACGTGCATGTAAAATTTATAACACAGAATACAATAAATACGTTTGTTTTATAAGGACTCGCGGCGTTTTTTTTTTGCTTCTTTGCATTGTACTGTTTTCAATCTTAATAAACAAAAAGAGAAAAGATGAGAACCGTAGATGAAACGCTGACAAATGATCTAATTTTAAATGGTTGCATCAATAACATTAAATGTTTCTCGTGCGGAAAATGTGTCACTGTAACCATCGATCAAGAAAGCTAACGTCGTCAAGAGAATGATAAAATAAAGAAAATTGGAAGAATATTAACGTCTAGAAATACAAAATTCTTATGACCCTATATCAAACGTGATAAAGTTGTATCAATATATTTTTAGAAGGCATTTATTACAACAGGAACAATTTATTTTTCTCTTTGATTTATTTTATTGAATATTTATTTGTGAAAGTTTTTTTGTTAGTTTATTTTCATGCGTTTTAGCACGAAAGCTGGGACTAAAATATGATTGCAGTGCTGTAAAAAGAGTACATAGAAAAAATATTACAATTGAAAATACTCTAATTTATATTCAGCAGTAGAATTTACAGGGTTACTTTTTTACCGAATGGATTATCAAACGAAAATAATTTTAAAAATAAAATCACATATATATATATATATATATATTATTGTTTGTGCATGAGATAAAGATACAAAAAAATAAAGAAGAGAATTAAAATTGTAATATATTTTTTTATTTATTATTCACTTTTCAATATATGTGTAGAATATATAATTAAACAAATTTTTGTCTGAAATATAAATTAATAATGTATTTAAAACAACGAATGAAAATAAAGTAAATCAAAATATTTACATGGTAATATTTACAGTGTCGACATGAAAATCAAAAATACATAACCTCATTCTTTTGTTAGTACTACAAACAGTTAAAAATATTTTGACATGGGTTTTAATTACAAGATAAAAAATATGTATTAAAAAAATATTTACTCATTTATTTTCTTAATATACAATGTAAAAATGTGTAACAATTTTTTTACTGTAAATCTTCAGTGAATACAATATTTTGAATAAATAAGATTAATTTTACATTTAAATCGTACAAACCTCTTTTGTTGTACACTGAGAGAGAGTTACATGTGACTGATGTCAACCAATCAGAACAGAGATTACATAATATCAAACTTTTTACTCTAAATAAAACAGATCAAGTGATTATGAGTCACCAAACAAAACATTGATCATGTAACTAATAAAATAATCAGAACAAAGACTACCTGACCGATATCAACCAATCAGAGAACGAATAAAACTCACGCATAGCGGCAGGACTTTTTTTGTAATTTATATATATATATATATTATCATCCTTCTCAATGAATAACGACTTTTGATTCTAAAGAAGTTGAAAATTAACTTAATATTAAACTGGTTTTATTTTAATTAAACTCGATAGATTTAAAATTGACTTAAAAAAACATAATATACAATATTCGAATTTTTCTTATTTTTCAGAGCTTAATGTTTTAAAATAATTTAAAATTTTATGTTGAAAAATGGCTGCTATTTATAAGTTTGCACTAATATAAGTTTTTCAATATACATTCAAAAATTTGAGCTTTAATATAATTTTATATGATTAGTAGAAATATTTATTTATAAAACTGATATTTTGAAGTGTACTTCATACAAATAGTATGCACATTTGTATATTTATATAATTTATGTAGTCATATAATGCTTGTTATGTACGTGTAATTAATAATTAAAAGTTGTATTAAAAAGCGCATATTCCTTACAATTTAACTGACATAATAAATCGTATATTGAAGCGGTAGTATTGTTCCAATATGCTATACATTACATACTTTGAAGTCTAAACGAATGAACGTAATATTTCAAGACCCGCTCATTTGGGTGAATGTGGAAATCTAATGTAGATCCAGGCGTTATCGCAACATTAATAACACTCCTGACTTAATGAAAATTAACACCCCGGCCTCTTTCATTGATTAAATCTGGAATTTTGATGCGGCACAAAAGTCGTTCCATCGACAGACACATTGTCCTTGTAACCCTTATTTGTTCACTTTACTCACATCTTCGGTGTATATCATTATCCTTTCGTTGTATCGAACGGACGTTTTATTTTTTTATATTATGACATTACTTTTTATTTTTAGCTTAAATTGCATTATATGTAAATTTTATTCTGTTGATTTTATTCTAAACGTCGAAACGGAACAATATTTTATACGAGACAGAATATTTTCTACTCTATATATTTATTCGATTGTATTCTATTTTAAAACGGAATACAAATTATATTGGATATTTCGAATCGTAGAAATTGATTATATTTATATATATATATATATATATATATATATATATATATATATCATGAAATAAAATAATAAATATTAGATTAAAACTATGGAGCTACATTTTTTTATTAGATACTTATTGAAATTAATTTTTAATAACGTAATTAAATTTTAGCTAGAAATAAAATAAAATTATGTTCATAAATACTTTTTTCATTTAATAAATTATTACACAGAACATGTGAATAAAATTGAAATTGAAGTATTAAGAATAATGTGTACGTATGGATAAAAAAAAAACTGTTTGATTAATTCTCTATTTTCAAATTAATTATTTATATCAATCAATAACTTGGTAACAATATAGATTATAGAGTCACTCGAAGCAAAATAATAAGATAATTCTGATAAAATGCTGAACGTAATGATGTTAATGTATAAAATGAGCTGTGATAAAATATATTTATCTTAATTATTTGATCTTTTTATCATTTTGAGTCTAAATGCTCTAATTAACATGAATTCGATCTGAAAGGAGTTTTTAAAAAATTAGAAAAAATCTTGTTCATTCTATTGCAAACTATATCACCTTTTTTCTGCTCGAAAATATTAAGTAATTGATTATTTATTATTTTAATTATTTCTTGTCTATTTCTATGGACATTTTATTATCTATTAGAGCGTTATGGAAAATAAAATAGTACTCAAAAGATTATAATCTCGACATAGAAGAGCGTAAATAACAATATAAGTAATCAATATTTAATTATTGATATTTTAAATCGAAAAAAACTTTTTAAAAGCGGTTTGGTAAATATTCTTGTTGTTAAAAAAGATGAATGATTGTTTTATAGAATTTATCATTTGTATAATTTAATTAAAATTACAATACACTACAATACTTCATAAAAATCAACCTGATTTTTGATTCAAAGTTGAATTCTTACTCTAAGTAAACTGACGACTGTCATGACAGTTTCCTTATCATTTTTGGTTCGAGTTGAAAATGAAAATTATAATTGGCCATTTTTTTGATTCACAAGCTTATTACTACAAATATCATGTAACCCCAGACAAACTAGTCTAAAAGTGAAATATTTTATGATTTTCTAAATCATGGTTTTGGATAATTTCAACAAATCCAACAATGTATATACTTTTAAATTGCAAATCTTCAGTTTGTTTTCAAAAACGAGGAAGTGTTCTTATTTCAACCATATATTCTTGCTTAATTGGGAAATAAACATCATCCAACTGCACTGACAAATCTTCCTGTTGAAAACTATCGTTGAAGTGTTAAACAATTCAAATACAGTTATCTCTGAGTGATACTTATCATTTTATTGGTAAACCATTATAGATATGACTCGTATCAAATACAACTTTTCGATTCAATTCTTCAGTTCATACTCAATCTCTTCGATTTATACAAAGACCAATTTTACAAATAACTTCTTTTCATTATTCATTCATTTTATTTATCTTTGATGGATTAATTTCGATGACAACAATTTAATCATAAAAAAAGTAATTATATAGTCTTTGGTAGTTTATTTTCATTCATTTATCTTCCCATTTGAATGATTGGATCACCCCTTTTAAGATTTTTGTATATAACTTTGGTGAAATTGTATACCACTGTGCAGTTATTGTATAATTTTAATCTTCCTTATTTTTTCAGTGGTTTCATTTTCGCTGATGTGTTTTTCTAAATAATATTTTAAATACATACATATATATATATATATATATATATATATATATATATATATATATATATATATATATAGGTTGATTCAATTTAGGCTTCCACATGGAAGTATTAAAATGAAGCACAGGGGTTAAATAATAAGTAAAGGGGTTAAAAAATAAATCCTGTTATTTTTTATTTAGTATTTTAGTTCAACTCAATACTAAAATAGAATTGAACTAAAATACTAAATGGGAGTTAACATGTTTTTTTTTAATTTTTGCGTTTTCTTTAATACTTTGTGGAAGCCTAAGTTGAATCATCCTATATATAAATATATATATATATATACATATATACATATACATATATATATGTGTGTAAATATATATCCATTTATTTATTTTTCTCAAACATATACAAAAGGTTTCATTGATCACAATTTGATAAGAGAGCATACGATTGCTGATATATCTGTTAACTGTTTTTATATGTAAAATAAGAGTTATTATTTTTTAGCAACGTTGAATAATAAGTGTACCTTGACGGCGTGAGTACAGGTGTGCGTGTACATAATGTTATTTTACGCGCCCTGTTGATAATGGTTGATTGAATTGAAGCTGCCTTTATACGTGGGGGTAAGTGTGTGTGTGCAGGCGTGTTTGTCTAATACATCATTCATGGTTGTTGACCCACATAGGAACCATTGAATTGCGTTTTGATCAATATTCATTGAGAATATAGCACTGAAGATGACAGCTATGAAAAGTTTGATCTGAACGTACAGAGCTATATGGATTATCTTAGAAATATATCTTGGTGGTAATTTTATAATACGACGATAAATTACGATGACATTTCGAGTGGGTCTTATTGAATTATTTTATGTTATATAATTATCGTTCTATAATATTTGTGTAATTGTTTTCAATGATTTAATAGTAATGATGATTTTATAAATGAATGAGTTCACAACTACTAATAAGTTTAAATATTCTTTTCAATGGTTTCACACCAAATACATTTTTGTCAACAATTATTTTCAAAATATTGAATTTTTTCATTTTTTTAAACTTAAAATTTGTTAAAAATCTATATAATATGGGTAAATCTTTTATACCATTTACATAAGTTTTTTTTTGAGAATGAAGCTTCTTTCTTTTAAATATATTCAGGGCTTCTAATGAAAATTAAATTAGAGTAAATTAAAATTCTCCCTTCTAATATTCCCTTAGTGATCTTTACACAGTCATTAATTTTATTTACCCTAAGTGACACTTTTTACACTATTGTAAATACTTTTTATGACAGTAATTATTCTTTTTCCGACTCTTTCATTTTGCCAAAAGGTTACTTAATATGAACCTTAATTAAATGAGTCGATTTTTTAACCTAATTAATTAAAAAATTTTGGTCATTTGTGCTTTAAAAGTAACAAGTAATATTTGTTTTTTCTTATAAATCTTATCTGCTTTTAAATTAATAACTTTTACATGGTAATAAAATTGAGTACATTTTTTAATAATTATCATAATGAAGTCCTTAAAAAATAAAGTAAATTACAATATGTTTTCTTTAAGAACAACGTTAGTTTATGTTTTTATTAAAATTAAATTATTTTTTAAACCATTCTTAATCTATTAATATTTAAATATTTCACATTTACAAAATAGTATTGACATTGTGGATAAATTGAATTGTACAAAAGATTTTTATTTCGCCCCACAGATCACAAAAAAAAATTTAATCAAAAATGTTCAAAATGATTATGTTTATGCACATTTTAGTGGTGATCTATAATTCTTAGAGTACTCATGTATTGAAAAAACCTATACGTAATTGCTACTTCTAACATTTTTATTCAAAAAAATGTATGAGTGAAAATTCATTTGTGAAAATGAATAAATATTTTGAATGAAAAAAAAACTTTCCCAAATTTTTTTATACTCAAATGTTCTTAAGATGATAGAATTATTATCAAAATTCCTACAAGTCTCATTAAAAATGATTAATAACAAATTATTAAATATTTGTTAGAAATATTTTTTAATTTGAATTGAATGAAAAATTCATTTCTAAAAGATAAATTTAGTTTCAATGCTAAAACACTATTGTAATCTTAATTGATTTTATTTTAATTTAATTTTTAATATCTGATTAATAAAATTTTCAACAATAATATCTGAATAGAAACCTCAACTTGGTTGACAATCCCCAGAAAGCGAGGGGGAGCAGTAGTAGAAAAGCCAGGTCAAATTCAGAGACTAGTTGGGAGTGACGTAAGCGTTTCTATCTCATATTGTATTAGGTTGGTAGAAAAATAATTGCGGTTCATAACAAAAACCACAATTATTTTTCTATTGACTTAATAATTACGTCAATTTTATTTTAATGTGAAAAATTATTTAGGTATCGTTAAATAAGTTTTCATATGAAAAATTCTCATAGAGCAATGGATCATTGTATTTATTTCAAATAAGCATTAATAATCGTAAAAAATAACATATTAACTATACAAAAAAGAATTAAAAGTCAGAATTGAAAATTCACTTACTATTAACCTTCTTTAACTGTTTGGATAAAAAAATATTTATTTTTAAAGTAAGAATTTAAAATGTATTTTTCGTTGTTATTTAAAAAAAATCTTATATAGTTACACACATTATTATAATCACATTATATTTATTTTTTTAATAGTGTTCAAGAGTTTCAAATTAACAAAAAATTCAATCACTATCATATGAAATATTAGTATAGTTGCAAATCAATTAGATATAATTTTAAATCAACATTGTTTATAACAAGTAAACACATTTTAATGACAACTCTTTTCCTGTTACAAATAAATGATATCATAACACCAGGATATAAAATATGTAAAAATAAGGAGTTGATATCAATTGATTGCATGAGAAGATTTTTTCACACATTACGTGTTTATACATAATTTTAATGGTGTTTTAAGGCCATTTTCTTAAATCACACTTAAAAATTTTCAGTTATAGTATATATATATATATATATATATATGAATATGGTTACATAATCGATTAATAATATGTATTAAACGATTCAAATAAAAACGTCGTTTTACAAATTTTAACGTTATAATAAAAATTAATGGCGCCAATAAAGAGAAGGTTATCGCACACAAGTATCGACTCATTGGTTGGCTGTTAGGTATTATATAGAGCTTTGCATGGTAATATCCAATAAATGAGCGTTCGAACAGTAAAAGAGATTATGCATATCCATGAATATATTTTCCAAAGTAACAGTCATCACAATGAACGTAGTACAATAATCGCACGTTCAGTTCATCTGGATTTTATATTGTTTAGTTTAAATATTAAATGCGGCTCCATTAAATCATTTATTAAATATATTGTGCATATGTCAGATGTATCAAACGATTTTGTCAAAAGATTTTTTGTAATTGAATCTGTTCAGTAATACATGGATTCGACACGTGCGTACGTACTTTTTATATTTTTTTTTATCGTGGCGGTTCCGAAATTTCAATTTAAAAACAAGTTGTTTACGAGTTTTTTTTAAAAAAACACAAATATTAATTGAAATTTGCGATTGCTCTATCTACGGATCCATTTTTGTAGTATTACTTGTTATTGCTGTTTGAATAATTCTTCTTATAAATAGTAATTTTTATAATAACTTACCAAAAATTCGTATAGTTTTTTTTTTTTCAAATAAAAAAATGTTTCTATAAATGTGTTATATCTACGGATTACATTAAATTGAAATATTCGGTTGGTAGAAAAATAATTACAGTTTATGACCTTACATTCATGTACATTTTTCTTTTTTTTGATTTTCCTTGTTGTTTTAACTGGTCCCGAACTATTGGATGACTCACGCATAACTTTTGTGTAATCTCTCAAATTATTGTGCTTAATTTTCATTCAACGCATTTTAATCTAACACATTCAGTTGGTCGTTACAAAATGAAGAAGGACGCCCGCGATCTCCTACATCTTCAAAGCTCTCATCCCTAGTACGAAGTTTTTGGAATCACCATTGCACCTTACGTTCCTGAGCAACACTCACACTAAAAGCATCGTTTAGTTTATGAACAGTTCTGCTGCTTTACCACCACTTTGAATTCATACAAAAAATTGCTCTTATTTGCTTCTTTCTCAACTTTAATTCAATATACCAGTTTGAAATGAAATTAATAATAAAAACAAATCTGATGTTACAATAAAATAAAGACCGAAAATTCACTTTAAATTGATATTAAGATGAACACGATGAATTGACACGTTCTTTGAAAAAAACATAAGATTGATTTAAAAAACAAAAACCGCAATTATTTTCCTACCAACTTAATAATTCAATTGAGGTACTAATCTTAAATGACCGGGAAGTTATTGACATCATCAAAAATAATTATAAGATATTCCTCTTTTATTATCTTCAAACATTCTTGAAACTAAATGTCTTTCATTTTCATAATTGTAGAATTTTTAATGGTTTTTTTCTTAATATATTAAATAATTCCGTAATAAGTATTAAGTGTACAAATTAATTCTGTACCTTTTCTTATAGAAAATGAATATTTAAAGAAAAATGGAATACATTTCAATCATCAAACTGTCCCTCGTTATTTTGTATAAATTTGTTCCATCTCTCGAGTAACTGACGAATCCCTTGTCGAAAAAAAATGACAGGTTTGCGTCGATGAAGAATGCATTTTCGAACCTCGTCCACTGTTTTAACATTTTTTGAATGTTTTATGCATCACGAAACATTATTCTAAAGCTGAATAAATCATTATCGCTGCTTCAACAGCATTTTGTTTCAACTGGAATGTGAAAAGTATGCAATGTCTAATACGTTGCTTTTCTGACGCCATCATGTTCACTACTGTTTCGTGACGTTATGCCAACTATTTAAGACAGATATATAGTTTTTAAACGTTAAGGTTGCCACTTCAAATCCCAAATCGATAAGAAAATATTTTAATTGAAAACATAGTTATGATTAATTCAATGTAAAAGCACCAAATTAATTATTACACCTAAAATTTGTACAATTCAATGACAGTCAATATTAAAATAAACATATAAATTTTATACTCGACTACAAAATTACAAGAATCTAAAATTTTAATAATTTGAATCAAGATATGGAATAAAATAATAATACAATTCTTTTTACAGGAACTTATATACTTCTATGGCGACGAGGAAGCTCAGTTTTAACGGCTGGCACTTTAATGGTGACACGTGATCCACGTTTTCAACTACAGAATGGTTTCGACTTAGAAGTGCATGACGTGGGCCCTCAAGATGCAGGAGATTATGTATGCCAAGTTGGTGACAATCGTGACCAAATTCATACAGTTGAGATTATGGGTAAGTGTTCTGTGTTTTAATGTTATTGAATATTTATATACATATACATATATATATATATATATATATATATATATATATATATATATATATATATACTTATTTATAATTAAATAAGTATGTATTTTTGAAATTTTATTTCATATTGCGGAAAAAATATTAATGAGAAAAATAAATGTAATAGAATATTAGTATTTTTAGACTTTTTATATTAATAATAAGTTCTTAATTTTTTTATTATATTTTTAATAAATTGAGTTGGGCAATTTGTACTTCTCAGTATAATAAAAGTATAAAAAAATAATAGTCATTTAAAGAACAATTGATATAAAAAGCGCTTTTATTTTAAAATTTTGAATTATTTTTAATTTTCACCACACATGTTGTTTTATATTTAGAATTCGTATTTGGAAATTCAGTTCCTTTATATAGATTATATATCGTTAAAAAATTCTCATTACGGGTTCTCTAGAATGCTCTAAATTCTTGTTATTGGAATTAGTTCCATCAAGTGAATTTTCTTGTATGTACTACTTCGTATAATTATAGTCTTCTCAGAAATATAATAATATTAATTTTACCATGTTTTCGTAAACAATGTTTTCCAGAAAAAGCATTTATTGCAAATTTCGTATTCAGTTGTTTTTACATGATTTAATTATTTGATCTTTTTAATACAAAATGAATATATTTTTGTATTTACAAAACTATATATTAGATACTAAGAGAAAATGCAGAGTAGAAAAGGAAAATATTTACAAAATAAAAATTAAATTTCATTGATCAAAAATAATGACTATATCAACGAAATGAATAATTATCTTATTTGAACTATAAATTAGATACTGTGAAATTAATATCATAATAGTTACATTTATTAATTAATTTAAACATATTTTTAACTCTGAAACGTATTACAGATAAACATTAAACCAAATATAAATAATATGTAATTAAATGAATTTTTAATAAAACGTATTTTCATATATCTAACAAAGTTTCGAAAATCATTTAAAATTATTTCATTCTATATTTATTTTGTTTAGAATAAATACTTCCTGATAAAATGAAAAATTAAACTTTAAATTCACAAAAGACACGTTTTTAATCATTTAATAGCTTTTTTATCAGTTCTTAAAACCAGAAGACAAAAGCCTAATAAATGAAAATAGCCTTGAATAATTCAAATACCCTTACATTTGACATTGACTTCGTATAAAAATGTTCTTTTATTACTAAGTTTAAATGCACACCCTATGCCTAATGTAAATCAGAAAATTGAACACACCATCAGCTTTACTACCAAAAGTCTCCAGTTTTCCCCTCATGTTTTGTTTGTTAACTATCTTTGCTGTCCGAAGGGATTTCCGCCACAACCTCCAGTAAAAAAGTCATAATAGGGGTTCGCCACGTGAAAGCAGGAAAGCAAGTGGAATGGAAAAGATAGAATTCGTACAAAGAAGTGTATGTATATATATATATATATATATACAAAGGGTGTTAAAATATTTATATAAATGAACAAACATCTAAAAAAGTGAGAAAAAATTGTAACTTTGTTAAAGATAATTAAATAAACGTCTCAGTTTAACCGTGAATACACTTTTAAAATGTATTTTTAGTTATTAATGAAAACTGTTTTTATATATTAATACTGTTAAAAGACATGAATATTTATTCTAATTTTTTAAAATTATTATTTAATTAAATTTTTTTATATAGTTGATGTCACATTTAATTAACAGTGTGTTTATATTTGGGGTTTATTTATATTAATAATAAATGATGTACAAAAAATCTAAAAAATAGACTATCAATAACATCAGAACTTTTATTAAAATAAGAAAAAGTTTTTAAAGATGTTGTATTTATACTTTTTAAACACAATGTTTATATTTGTGTAAAAAGTAATTGTTTAGGTGTATATTAATTTTTCGTAATAATAATTAATTGTGATCTATTTTGCACATATTTTAATAAAAATTATATCATCCGTGTGTAAAATTTGAAAATAGTGACATTTTTATCAAAATATGCATAAGAAAAAATAATCGTTAGACATTTTAGTAAAGAGAATTTTCTCTTATTAAGTGTTAATTATTCTTGTAAAATTATTCTTATTAAGTGTTAATTATTTTGTAAAAGTGAATCTACTCGTAGCATCAAATGATAAAATTATTATGATCTTTAAATATTAAATATAATTATAGATATCAAACAGTAAAAAATCCTATTAAATAAAAAAAAATCCAGTTAAATATTTGATTAGAAAAAATGAAGGAAAAGTTCAATTATTTAAAAAGTAAATGTGTACAATTCTTCATGCAAAAAATAACATAAAAAGTATGATTCTTAGCACATGATTTCAAAACTAATATATATATAGATTGAGAAGGAAGTTTTTAATAAAATTGATGATATTTACACAATAGACTTCCATTACGTTGAAATGAATTAATTATTAATATGCAAATGTTACTTCAAAAGATTTCTATAGTTTCTAGCAGACATAAATCTATTGTTCTAGACATCAAGATGTTTGGAGCAGTATGTTTAGTAAATTATTTTTTCATTGTATATGAGAATGTATATATATATATATATATAATACCTTTATACAGTAGTGAATTGATAAAGGCTGGTGGTGCTGATGATAATTATATATGTAATAGTAATAACAATCGCTGATGGAAGAATTGTAAGAAAAAATATTTTATTTTAAGTTTTTGTGCTTAATTTTTGAAAATACTACAATATAGTTGGTTAGAACTCGACTTCACAATTCTTTTGATTTCGTGATACAAAATGTATGACATCAGTTTAAAGTTCCTTCAAACTATTCAAATTATATTTATATATATATATATATATATATATGTATATATAACACAGGATAAAATACATTTTCTTGAAAAGAAACTTGAAAGAGCAATAATTGACAATTTAGTTTCAATTATCTATAATCAATCAGTATGCTTTTTGAATTTGAGATATTTAAATAAATTTATTTTAAAAATTGATATATTTTATAAAATATTATAAAGTAGCAATTATTAATTTGATAAGCAAGTTTTAATTCTATTAATTCCCTTTATATAAATGGACCAAGCTGAAATCAATACCGTACGTACATTTTTGTTCTATCAGATAAAATTATTACATGAAATGAATCCATATAATTGTTTTTTTGAATAAAAAACTGAAACTACCTTTGTAAAGTTTATTTATTTTACAAATATTTTTTTTTAATTTCATTTCATATTTGATAAAAATTATAGAAATTAAATTTTGTTTGAATGTAATGAATTTATTTCTTCTTCGAAATGGTTTTCATTTTATATCCCATCTGGTTTATATTAATTTTGTAGAAATAGTCAGCAATATATTTACATTTCATCCTCCTTGATCTGAATTTTTATTTCTCTAATATCTTTGTGAAATAGTTTACTTTGTTTTTTATTAACTTTTAAGATTTATAGGAAAATTAGTATAAGAATAAAAAATGTAACTTGATATTTACACTAACAACCTAACTTTTGAAAAGGGTTTTTGTAGCCTGGTTGATTATTTAGTTACAAAAATTGTCCAACATGTTTTTAAATTCAGATAAGATTCCATATTATATATTTGTTTATGTTTTTTTAAAAAATATCATCCAAAATACTAATTTGAGTATCAATAAATGTTATTTATTTCAATACTGTTTTCTAGAACCGCACCTCACCTCATTCTATGAACAACAAATATTTTTTATGATTAAAAATATTCACTAAATCACTATTGACCATTTTTGGTTGTTTTTATGAGTATTTCGATCCAGTATCCAATATCTTACATATAAGCAGCAATAAAAAATAATCAATAATCATTTATTGAACATTTCTGATCAGAATAAGGTTTGTGGTTGGTAAGATAAGAAAAGGATTCATTTGTGAAAGTAAATTTAGCCACAGTATCAGAACAATGTTCAATTTTGCTTCTAAGATAAAAGGAAATTTATTACAAATATATTTGAAGCAATTGATCTCTTATCTTTATTTAAAGCATTTTATAATTGCCTGAGAGACCTTTAGTAGACCAGCACCATCAAGCCTAACATAATGGGATAAGAATGTAACAATAAATACATCGCCACCAATCTTAAAATTTAGTAAAGTACTTTTTACAAATATAGTTATGTTTTGCTTTTGCTTAATCAGTTTAAAAAAATAATAAAATACATCTGTTATATCTCGAGCATATTTTACTTAAATAATTAATATATTAATAACATCAGAAACAAAATAACTTTTAATCTTAAGAAAAAAATCCCTTCCAGAATCCCTTTCATAAAAAGATTATTGATGTTTATCACAAATTAATATATGGGATACTTGAGATAACAAAAAAATAAGCCTATGATATCTAGAGATAAATAGTAAAAATTCTCTGCTTAACTTTTGTATGCAAAATATAAATTTATGTAATTTTAGAGCATTCTTTAGAAAGAAAATAAGCAACTAATAATAATAAGAATATAAGTGCTGTATGGATAAAGATTAATTATAAACATAATAATAAGAGTTAACAGATTAGAATAAAAATGATTAGAACATATTTGGAAAAGAGAAGCTAACAAATTAATAGAAAAAATACTATTTTGGAATCAAGAAATATAAAAAGGGTTTAAGTATATCAATGAAAAATTAGAATAAAAATGAACAAAATGTACTGAAAATATATGAAAAAGATACTTTATTACATCTTCTAATTAGAAAAATAGCCTTTTTTGCAATAAATTTTAAAGCATTATTATTATATATATTTATATATATATATATATTATATGTATATATATATATATAAGTTTGAAAAAAAAAATCCCTTAAAATAAATTTAATAAATATTTAAAACACAATATCGAAAAATAACGTTGATATAAACTTTTTGAACGCGAAAATTAAATGAGATCTTCTGAATAAATGTAACTGTGTATCAAATTGAATATAAAATAGGGAAAGAAATATGATACATTATGTATATATATATATATATATATATATATATATATATATATTTATATATATAATAGTTAGGAAAAACTTTATAATGAAACTAAGTAAGATTTTTTTATATAACGATCTTTTTTATTGCAAAATTTTTATATTTTATCTCGTAGGGACACATGTCAAAAGTAATTAACTTAAACAGGTTGTAATAATAAATAATTAAATGCTGTTTGGGCTTTGAGGCAACGGTTTTTATTAACTGTAAGTTTAATTTGAGTTGAAACTTGTAGAAGTATATCTATTTTATATTCATAGGTTTAAGTTTTTTCTAACTAAACGACTTCATAATATATTTTTTGCAGATGTTGTAAAATTACCATTTTCATAAAAGTACTTTCATAACATACAGTTTACATTTAAAAATTAATTTAGTAAGTTTATCTAATAGCAGTATTATTCTTTTATTTCAATTTTTATTTCTCATCTAATGTAAATTTTTTTAGAATTGTTATTTTTAATTCATGATTAATTTATACAATTAATTTTTATTTCATAATGAAAAAATAATCTACAAATTGATCTCACTTTTTAAAGATATTTTTAGAATTTAATCAGTTTATATTATTTGTTTATTTTCGTACGTGATAATAAAAAAATAACATTGAAATTATAAGTACGATTTTGAGCTCTTATTCTAATTAAATTATAAACGCAAAATGTTCACAAACTTCACTAAATTTAATTAACAGGTCAGATGAAAATCAAGATACACATTATGTTTGAATAAGAAATGAGGAATATATATATATATATATATATATATATATATATATATATACATACAGTATTTCTGTTGAATAGCTTGTTGGAATATGAAAACTAAAGGGTGAGGAAATAGACAAAGTCATGAGCATTAAGTGTCACATATAC
Source organism: Acanthacorydalis orientalis (assembly GCA_034766995.1). NCBI lineage: Eukaryota > Metazoa > Arthropoda > Insecta > Megaloptera > Corydalidae > Acanthacorydalis > Acanthacorydalis orientalis. Next base: position 44,192,765 of record CM068316.1, read on the forward strand.
TTAAACTTAATGCTAACGTTTGTTACAAAATGGTATAGAGCTATGTAAGGATGGTATGAGTGTCCAATATCTCAAATTTTGTATATATTATATATGTAGATATATAAGATTTACAAGAATAGTCACCATTGATAAGTAGGTTTTGTAATTGATATATATGTATCAGACGGAAATTTAGATTTTTGATTTAAAAACTTTGGATAAAAATAAAAAATGAACTCATTTGTAACTGAAAATTAAGATCAGTAGATTTTGTATAAATTTTAAATCAGTAAATTAGGGAAACATTGTAGGAAATATTAGTACTGAAAATGTTATATATGTAAATTTCATATATTCATGAGATATTAGTACTTACTTATATGTATGTATGTATGTTTATATATATACATGTATATATATATATATGTGTGTGTATGTATAAGTAATTCATAAATACATTTATTTTCCATATATACAGGAGCAAAATAAAAAATTACAGAATACTAAAGAGAGGTTCATAGTTTAATAATTTAATTATATTATAAATACTAAATATTTACTAAATAAATACTAAATATTTTTCATATTTTTAATAGAGTTAGAAATTGATCGACAATGTGTACATATTTTGTATTCAAATCATGACTTTTAAAAATTTTTTTAATTAATATGTTATTTATCCTATCTATCTATGTATCTATCTATCTGTATATATATATATATATATATATGAAATGATAATTATGTATGTGAAAACAACAGAAGATTAAATATGGTTCATCAAAAATAACCAAACGACGTTAATCCAATCCTATTAATGAATGCACGTTTATTATTATGAAATTAATGCATGAATTTTCTACAAAAGAATGGTATTGGTATAGTGGACGATTAAAGTATAAAAGAATTCGTGAATATCTCTTTAAAAATAATTTCTAGTAACTTCAATTTAACCACTGGAACATTTAATTAAAAAAATCGAATAGTAACTGAAATTAACTGCTCATTTTTATTAATATCAATTCATTTAGCTTACTTATTTTTTATTAGTCTAATTTCATTTTTTTCCTGCTAGAATATTTTTTTATAACAATTTATATCCTTTAACTTTCATTTTTTATAAAAGATTTATGTTTCTGGATAAATATCTCACTAATCTCACAAACCAGACAGTATTTTCTGTTCACAAATGATCAATTATTGATTAATGATCATTTCTGATTATTTTGTATGCGTATTTCTATAGATTTCATCACCTTTAAAGCGCCAAAAGCTCCAGGATGGTAACATTTCCTACTAAATTCATATAGAAAACAATCTAAATGGGTTAATAAATAATTATTGACATTATTGATTTGAAAAATTGTGTACGATTGTGAGACGAGTGAAAAATAAATTTATGACTTTCAATTTAGCTACAGCCCCAAAAAATATTGTAAAAAATTAATATTGCATGGAAATACTTTTATATTTTTATAAATATTTTTTTAAGAACTCATTGTACTTATGCTCCATTTGACATTTTTTTAAGATTTTTTTTAATAAAATATCACTAGATAAATCCATAAAAAGTAAATATTATCATTTATTTTATATCGTAAAAGTTAAAATATCATAAGTTTCTCTTTATATATTGTTTTTTCATGCAAATAGTGTAGAAAATAATTTATTCATTTGAACGTTACCGCATGATAAATAAAGTGTCAGTTTAAAATAGTGTTTATAGTTTATAAAACATGATAGTAATTGTACAAATTAATATTCTTGCTTAAAAGAAAATTGAATTCCGTTTGGAGAAGACTAAATTAGTTTTTAATAACTGGTTGTAAAAACAACTATCTAAATTTGTTACTTTATATAATTAAATACAAAATTAATCTAAACCTTTTTAATTTTATATTAAAACAATAAACAAAACTAGTTCTAGTTCTGTTACAACAACATTAGTTTCTAATGTTTTGATAGTTTGTATTTAAACAGGTGGTAGATATATTTTACAAATTGATTATCTTCAAGCCTCAATTATCAATTAGCTGAGAGTAAAATAATATAAATAAATAATTAGAACAATATTTAAGAAACAAAGACATGTTTCATATAAAATAATTTCAATTAAAAATGAATACAAATTGTATATGCGTGCGTAATGTGTATTTCTCTGTAAAATATAAACAGTAATAATCATATGTATTTTTAGAATAATTATACAACAGAAATGTTACAGGGTAGAAAATAAACTAGAAAATTATTTCATTCATTAGCGTACAAGTATAGTTTATCATTGATCTTCATAGATACTTTTTCTCTGGTTGATGACTACAACATGAAAAGTAATGCTTTGTGCTTGATGTTGTTTTGAAACAAGAACAAACGAGCTAGTGGCATTAAATATGTTTTCGTCGAACGGCAGTAAAGATAAATGACTTGATATAAATCAACAGTGAAGTTTTTTGTATAAAATGTTTTGACCTAAATTACTTTATGCATCTTGACCTGTAATGATAGTTGGTTTTCACATGATATTAATTATACACTACATTATATACGATAAAAATGTCCTAAACATTAAAAAATTACAAACGAACAATATAGTCATCATACTGTTCTGACTCGTACAAATGCCTTTTGTGTTGTTGAATCGTTTAAGTATTTAACAAATTTATATGAATGAATTACATGCATATATATATATATATAGTTAAGGTTTTTATATTTCAAAATATAATAGTAAAAATGTAGCCAAAAAAAGTATTTTCTTGAAACTGTTTGTATAAATCCTAATTTATTACATAAAATTAAATAAAATTTATCACAGTCTTAACTTTTTCTTTACTTTTTTATTCGAAATTAAAATTTAATCGTGAATTATTTCTTGGAAAAATATATCATGTTTAATATATAGCAGTAGAGTGCAACTGAATAACATTTTTAATGTATGATTAATGTGTTTGGATTTCAAATTCAGTTTTATAGTTTATATCATTTTATATTTAAGAAATACGAGTACATATATATATATATATATATATATATATATATATTTATGTGTGGATATGTTTGTGAGTGTGTACTTATATACAATATTTTCTCTAAATAAGTATTAAATCAGTTTCGAATCTGATACTGTCATAGAATCATTAAAATAAATGTTCTTAATAAAAATGAATTTTCCAAATATGATCAATTTTCTGGATTGATTTCCATATTACAATAATAATAATTTTACAAAATTACACATGTACAAAAATTATTTTCTTTTCATATAAATAATTTCTAAATGTGTGATTAATTTGTTCTCATAATTATTTTAGATTTCTTTCATTTATTGTTTCGTTCAGTGCCTGTACGTTACATGCAAAGTTTGTTTTTTTTTCTAAAAGTTACACATTTTCAGGTAGATCTTAAACTCGAATTTAAGAGCACCTGAATATGACTATAAAGAAATGAACAGTTCTGAAAATAAAAACAATCAATATTTGGTATAGAATAAAAAAATTCATTCGTTTTATTTCATCTCAAAATATTATCATTTCAATATCAGATTATTTTAGTATTAAATTCAGTCTTAACCTTCAGATGGAACTTAATTTAATTATTAATGTTTATTTATTGTTAAAAACAAACTGTATTCATTTTAATTTTAGTCATTATAAACTACTCAGAATACGTAGATGAAATGTTTCATTTTTATGAATATAATCTGGTTTATATTAAAACTTTTTGTTAATTAAATTTCATATTATTTGTTATAAGCAGCAATATAACTTTCTGAAAAAATGCTTGTATAAGGAATATATATATATATATATATATATATATATATATATATATATATATACTAAATGATTTTAAAAATAACAATTTATTTTTAATTTAGTTCATTTTATAGGGAGAGCGATATCATACCTATCTTAATTTGGAATTTTCGATTTTTTTTTAATAATACTCTACTACTACTACTACTCTAATACTCTAATTTTTTTTTAATAAAGGGCAAAAAATTACAATGTAGCCTTATGACTTGTTTATTTTCACATATTAATTTTTCAGTCATTTGCAAGCCACGGATATAATTTCTGCTTGAAAGCATTCAATAATTAATTATATGTCAATTTTGTTATGTATTTATACGTATTTAAATGATAATTAGAAAGATATAGAAAGATGATGCCAAGAATATAATGGCATAAATCTCTAAATATACATAACAAGTAGTCAAAAATAATCAATAATCACTCATTGAAAAGGTTTGATTTGAAAAATATTCTGGTTTGTGAGAATTAAGCGGTCGTTATTCCTATCCATTGAGTTAAAGACTGTGGCTGGGAGTGCTCACAGCATTTTTAATTATTTGATTATTACTGCAATTTATTAACAATTAATGTATGTACAACTCTCTCTCTCTGAAATACACATGCGTATTTAAAAATAAAAAAATATATCTCTAATATATAAATATAATATAATATCTAATAAAAATCTACATATAATCTTTCAAACAAAAAATAAATGAGGATTTTAAATCAACAATTCGATTTGTTATTCCAAAGTTAGACAAACAAAATATAGATTTTCTTAGAAATGCATATCAGCTTTCTTACTTTCTGGACTTAAAATATTTTAGAGCTGTTAGATAAGATATATGTTACAAGAATCAAAATACTTACTCAAAGCACAATACTTTGACATTGGTTGTAATAAACAAAATTTAACCCAAGATTGAATTTACATGAATGTACTAAAATCTTAAGATCAATATTTTTGACATAATTTCTGATCTTTTTCATTCTTCTGCAAAAGTTGTGTTTCCAAACAACTTTTGATGTTTGTCATATGTTTTATAAAGAAATTATCTTCTTAATATTACTTTTTAAAACAGCAAGGAAACAAGTAACTTGAAATATTCTTGTTTAGTATCAATCAAGGGAAGTAATTAACAACTTTATGAAGTTTATAAATAATTAAGTATTTAAGTATTTTAATTTCAAATTTCTGGTGTTTTAAGTTTGAAGTTTTAATAAATAATTAGCTTTTAATATATTTTCCAACCTGTATATTTTTATAATGCTGGCTTTTTAGTTTTATATATTTTTTTTTCTTTATATATATATATATATATATATATATATATATATATATATGCAAATATGTGTATGTATGTAAATATATATATATATATATATATATATATATATATATAATAAATATTAATTTTATGTTGATATATCTATATAAAAAACATTGAATAATATACATAATGTTGTATCATATTTTTCAGAATATATATATATATATATATATATATATATGTAGAATATTTAAATCTAAAGCATTTCACTCTCGAATGTATTTTTACAGAAAAGGAAAATATTATACTAAAAGTAGTACTTAGTGAATATAAAAAAAAATATTTTTGTAGATTATTTACATAATTATTCTTTTATAATTTTGTTTTGGACCGTTAGTTCTGTCACTTGTACAATTATTATATTCCTGTTTTTCTCAGAACGTGTCGTTACTATAAAAAGTAGGAAATACGTGATATCTCATAACAAAACATATATCTTTGTAAGCTTTTATTCCTGCAAGATTTTTTTTCTTTTTGTATAAAAGTTTTTATAGAATAAAATATAGTTTCATTATTTTATCTTATTATTCATTCTTATGTAATTTCTTATCATTAAAAAGTACTCTCTTTAATCTTTCTCATACCATTAATTATTTCAAAAGTTAAATAATCTTATTTTATTCTTTTAAAATAATAAATTCTTAAATTTATTTGTATTTCTATTATAAATAACTATATAAATATTGTACTATTTTCTTTATTTTATACTATTTTTAACCTGTTATGATGTTCAATATAAAGAAACTAATTTATAATGTGAAAAAAATACTATGAATAAGATTTCATTTTCAATAATTTTCTAACAAAAAAAGTATATTAAAATGCAACAAATTCTTAGATATAAATATTTGAAAAAAATAAACAATGACAGTATTTTCTTTTTTTAAAAAAATTAGTGTAATGAAAAGGTTAATATTTAAAAAAGAATATTTTCTAGAAGAATACATATCTCTAGCAAAAAATAAAATCCTATGCAGACAATTATTTTTCTCGATTTCTCAAAAAAAAATATATAATTTTGATTCTAGAACATTTAATTTAATCTCATTTCAATACTACTCTCGTAATAGTGAGATGAAATTAAAATTTAGTTTCTAGTATCTTGAAAAATAAAATAAAAACTGAAAAAATCATCAATTGAAAATCAGAAATTAATATGATTTACTATGGAACTTTCAACAATATATTCACATACACTAACAAAAAATATTATAAAAATCTAGTCTTATTAAATAATACACATTAAATTTATAACAAGCAAGGTAAAATATATTATTTACAAAACAAATCGTTCAGTTAACGTAATAAAATATATTGACCAGTAACAGTAAAACCAGATATCAAGTTCGCGGCAAAACAAATCAGATTCTGAAAATCGATTGTTCCCGATACTTAATTTCACGGGACAGAGATTTTGTTCATCCTCAACATTTTTCAGATCTTTCTTGCATCATCAGATTCGTTTTTTAACAAATTCTAATTCAATCTACATTTTATATACTTGTGGCTGGTACATTATATTGTCTGTTTTTACATATTTCACATATATTATATATATATATATATATATATATATATATATATATATTTATTCAGTAAATAGGTATGTATAAATATTAAACATATAAATAAAGCATTAAGAACAATAATATGGTGTGATGAAACTCTCGTGTTGATTTCCTTGAAACTAGTTTTCTTTAAAAGTAGTTCCTGTATAGAGAAATAGAACTATTGAAATTTCCTAATTTTATGAAACATAAACTTTGAAATAGCACTTTTATTGTAAATTTCAGACCTAAATACTAATTTGAACGCTTGAATAGCTTCTGGTGGTACCTTAGTTTGTAACGAAAGCTATTTCCATTAATTTAATATGGCTTCCACGATACTATGATTAAGTTTGTGAATGCTCTTTTGACAGTTTGCTAATAATTACAAAGTTCTTGAACTGAAAACCTGTGAAGCATATATAAACTTCTCAACTTGAAAGATGTACAGTACTTATACACAATTTATTTCATTTTTCCTCGTTTAAATAGTTTTGTTAATGAGTGGCACGATATAGCACGATTTATTTTAATGTGAATGTAAATTTACCTTAAGACGTTTACAAACTTCAATATGTTAGCTAAAAGAAATGTGGTTTTTATTCTTAATTCATTTGTTAAAACTTAAACTAATAAAAACTGTTATACAATAAAATATCTCTATTACATACATATCTACTTCTAGTAATCCATTGCAATTAGCTTTGAAAATAAATTGTCTTAAACCAAGTACCTAATACTATAATACCAGAAACTCGCATAAAATCGGTGACATATTACACTAGCGCATCTGACCGCTTGAGTTGATAAGACAAAACGATTAGCTAAACTCACATTCCTTTTTATACTGTTTTTTTTACACAACCATAACCCATTGATAATTGTATTTTGTTTATGGAAACATTTGCTTAATTGACCTTAATTTGACAATAATAAAAATTGTAAAGTCGCTGAAAAATATTCCGAACACAGCAATTAGTTGAGGATTATATAAAGAAAAAAATATATTTAAATGATGATAATTGTTTAATGACGGAATAATTACTTAAAATTAAAAACAAGTGTTTATTACTCAATACCCTATATCATCATACAAAAGTATAATTGTGAACATAAATCTTAATAAAAAAATGGAAATATATTTATTAAAATATATGATGTGATATTACAAAACCTTTTCTTTAAGTGTTTATTATAAAATATGTTTTTTTTATCAATTATTTCTTAATTTATAAACATAAATTATAGTAAAAAGTATTTAATAAAAATGTCCATTTAAAATTGTCAGTTTCATTCAAATATCAACTCAAGCCAATAGTTGACATTGAAAATATATCGCCATTTATAGATGTAATGTAAGTATTATAAATGTTAAGATGTTTTCGTATTGTTCTATATAATATTTAAACTTATCAATTTTGTACAATATCTTACATTCAATCTGTAAATAATGAGTGAATAGTGAAGATCCATAATTAATATGCTATTAATAATAATTATCAAATGTAAATCTAATCACTTATTAATAACTAACATTTAAAGTAAATTAATTTTTCTGTTAATTTTATATACTGAAAGATGATGACCCTCGAACATCATTAAATAAAATTTCAACTCAAACAAATATATTTAAATTTTAAGAAATACTCAATTAATTATCAGGATCTACAATAATGTTACAAAGATTTTAATCTATTAGTGTCTTAGACTGCATAATAGATGTTTATCATTATATATATATATATATATATATATATATATATATATATATATATATATTAGCGGTGTATACTTAATGAAATAATTATATTAAAAAAAAACTGAAATACTTTTATTAACCATAAATCAATATAATATTGTAAATAAAAGTTCCAACTTAATAACAAAGTACAAAAAGGAGTCATAAAAACTGTGTACTTTTATGTACTAAATTAAGTTACATGGCAAGTTTATCATTTTTAGTCGAGATTTATATTTTATGAATTTCTTTACCACAATAGAATAATTTCAAACAAAATAGAAACACAAAGTAATCTTCTGTTAATAGTAATTCAAACAGAAATAAAGATATCATGTACATTTATTGTTTGATGTCTTAGAATGATTTCTTAAATTGAAAAATTATATTGCGTGCATAATGTTATTATATTTGATACGAATTATGATGTTATGTAATATTCAGACAGAAATCTAATAAGCTTAGTTAATTAATATATGAAATATTATATACATACATACATACATATATATATATATATATATATATATATATATATATAATTTAATAAGGAATTAACCTATTTTTTCAATTTTTTTGCTGTTGTGGCTAGGTTTTATGTAAACTTTTGTTGTATTATTAGGCTGATAAAAAAATAATTGTGGTTTATAATCTTCAAATTCAAATACATTTTTAATTTAATTGTTTTTAAGTGATCCAGAACTGTTGAATGAAAAACGCCTGTTTTTTGTGCAAGCATCGAATTGTTGTGCTTGATTCTGATTCAACCAATGGCTTCAGTTGGTCTTTATGATCTGAATAGACATCCCCAAGCTTTTTTTATCTTTAACGAAACTTTTTGAACCACTATTGTATCGTACGTTCCTTTACAGTACCCACATTAAAAGCATCGTTTAGTTTATGATGAGTTTCTATTGCTTTACCACCCGTTTTGAACTCATACAAAAAATTCTCTTATTTACTTCTTTCCATCTTTAATTTAATAGTCAAATGTAATGTAAAATTAATAATAAAACCAAAGTCGATGTTACAAAAATACAGACCGGTACTGCACTTTAAAGTGATATTAACATGAACGCGATGAAATGATACTTAAATTGAAAAAAATGAAGTTAGAATTCAGAAATCAAAAATCACACTTATATTTCTACCAACCTACTGTTTGTAAATAAAACTTTCATAATAAATCCTCGTACAATTTATAATAATTAAAAATATGAAGAAATATTATACTGATAATAATTAATGCTTTATATTGTCTTCATTTAAAGCTGTTTACTTCATGAAAATGAATACATCATTTAATATATTTCTTGAATAATACTTTTGATTGTTGATTAATTACATAAATTTATGAAAATATGCTAAGAAAAATATACAATTTTCTATTTATCTTAACTGATATTATTTACCATATAATATTTCTTAAAAATGTGTACTTAATATCTAAATATTATGAATTGTTACTGTTTAGTTTAAGCAATAAACATAATGTTTCATAATGAGTGTAAAAAACAAGTGTCAATTCAACAGAGTATCATATTTTCATGTCTCTGGAACAGTCTCTAAACAATGAACAATTAAATAACACAATTTAAGTAAACAATCTTTTTGTTAGAATGTTTGGCTCGAATTTAATATTTTTTATAAAAAATAGTTCATAAACTATTATTAACAGTAGAAATATTATATTTGAGATTATTTATTATATTTGAGATTAAATTGTTTACAAAAAGATGCTTTTGCTACTCCTAAAAAGAATTGATTTTTATCAGTATTTTAAATAGAAATAATGATCTAAATGCAAGAAAATCGTCTAAAAATATATTTTTTATTAAAATTCTATTTTAAGTAAACATTTATTCCGTTAAGCAAGAAGAAATATATAAATAAAGAATAATAATTCTTAAAAATCGGTTATACTCAAAATGAATATATATTATTACGTTAATTTATCTTTTTTGAAATTAACTTCTGTAATATTACTCAATGACTTATTAATTCTAAACTTTAATTGAAAAAACTAAATATTTTCAATAAAACAACACAATTCATAAGAAAAAATTCAAATATCAATTTATAATTGAACATTCAATTATTTTCATTGCAAATGAAATATTTGGTCTGTTTTTGTTTCCTAAAAAGTATTTTAAACGAAAATTGAGATCATTCCACACAAACAACATATATTTTGACGTCAACAACACAGTATCAGGTCATAACAGTATAATTCCATTGTATCGTTTCGGTGTTCATTCTTTACCTTTATTGAAATAGCATCATCGTTTTTGGTTTGGTGCACATTATATTAAGAGTAGAAAATTTATAGAAGATGTTAGTAAATAAGCTTTCAAAACGTACAAGAGAGTTATTATACCTGGAAACTTGTAGCACACGTGAAATATGTTCATGGTTACTTATCGCGATTGCGTTATTTATGTACTTTAAGTTATAGCTACTCGAGGTGTTATTTTCACGAACATTCCTTCGGATAAATCATTCCATTGGCCATTCATCTCATACAATTACAATTTATGAGACGAATTGTTTCATTTTATTTATTTTATCTAGGGAAGAACCTTTATATCCGTACGTCTTATTCATTATACATACATAAATACACACACACCCATACATATATATATATATATATATATGTATATATATATATATATGTATATATATATATATACTTTATCAATTTCTTTGTTCTTGAAAACAAAAATATTTCAAAAGAAAAGTAGAAGTTCCGAAACTAAATATTAGTGTTAGTAAAAAAATCGATAAAGATAAGTTCTGGCAATTTAAATGAAGAAAAAGATAAGAATCAACTTTGATGACTGGAATACTATATATATATATAATGTTTACAAATTATTTCGATGTTTTTTTTAACATTTATCTAATTAACATTTATCTTAAATTAACATTTATCTTTACTCTTTTCACTTTGAATATTTAAACTGATTATAAACAAATTAAATATTACCTACTTTTTCTAGTCAAAATACTACGATCAGTTCTTTAATAGGAGAAAAAATATAGTGTTTGAAATTCTAGTAAACTATTTAAACAAAATACATTTAACCGAATTTTATTACTTTTTATTCTTAATGTTTATAATTCTAATTAATTTGTAAATATTTAAAAAAGATAAGAAAGTTTTCTATGAAAATATAATACATCATCAAAAATTTAAAAAAAATAAAAGATTAAATAATAAATGTCAATAATTATTTTTTCACTTATTTTAATTAATAACTTATAATAAATTTACGACGAAATTCCATTTAATTATACTTTTGCTTAAGTGAAAAAAAGGTATTTTAGTAGTTATTTAAAACAATTATTTTTTACAATAGGTATTTCAACTATTTTATTTGAAGATTTTTTATCCTTATTTAACCCCTAAAATTAAAAAAAATAACCACACAATTATAAACATTACAAATGATTGAAATTTAATTTTCAAACCTGTAAACATATTTATCGAAAAATAAATTAATTTTTACGTTGACATCGAATAATTTTATGAAGAATAAATTTAAAATGTTATTTCAGTGCAGTTGATTAACTTTTTAAAGTTAAAACATTTTTTATAGCTTATATTATATTTTTCTAATTTTAAAATCTGAAATATATATAAAAAATAAAAAAATTAAACATCATATATAAAAATTACTAATACATGTGAAACAGTCACTTTTCGATTCCATTAAATACTATTTATTTTGTATTAAAAAAAAATATTCAACACAAAGACATAGAGTAGCAATTTGTAATAGCAATTGACAAATAAATTTTTCAGTACAAATTGCAATTTCATTCACATTTTGTAAATTTATGTATAAATTTACAAATATCTATTTTTTTAAAAGAATAGGTCATTCAATATTTGCATTGTATTTTGACTGTTTTCACTTTATCGATCCACATTTTTCGCAAACATGGTATTCCATAAAGAAGATAGATTCTTTTGTTACCCCAAATACATCACATTTTTCTATCATATTTGTCTTGAATACTGATATATTTTGCTTGAAAGGAATTCGTCTCTGGAAAATAAAATCAACTGTTTATCAGTTTCAGGTAAATTGTATTTTTAGACGTCATTATTTGAAAGAATATACTTTTTCACACATTTCGAATACATGTTATTTTCCTAATATTTTATTCAGCAGATATTATTAAACAGAATTTAGGTTAAAAAATGTTAGAAATAATAGATACAATTAAATAAAAATCGATATAATTATTACAATTTCATTAAATTAATTTGAAAATTGAATATCCTGTTCAAAAATAAAACTTAGTCTTTAGGTTAGCAAACTATTTTTATGGATTTTTTTATTTATTATATATATTTATATATAAATATAAATATATATATATATATATATATATATAATTGTAAACTGATTGTTATTCTAAGAATAAAAACATTACATCAGAATAACAAATTATTGTTTCCATCTTGAACGTTTCAAATCAAAGTCAAGAGCTTTTTTATATCGAATCGAAAGAATCCACGATTTTATATAAACACAAGATGATTGAATTTATTTTCTGTAAACAAAAAAATCTCCGAGAACTGAATATACAATTTTATATTGTGTTGATGTATTTTTCCGAGCCAATAATGATTTAGTATTTTCGAAAAAAAAGAAAGGAAATACATAACAGCTAATATAAATAGTAGAAAAAAAAGATATGACGATAGAGTCGAAGTGAGTGTACGAATGATTTCGAGTTGTTTATCGTGCAAAAAAAATAATAAAAAAAACATATCGTACCTAACAACGTATTAGAACTTTACAAAACATGAACATAGTGTGTGCGTGTTTTTTCTTATTGGTAGGAAGTATGCATGTTTATTCTCAGGGCCGGAAACGAACAAGCTCTAATCAATAGAGTTTTATATACATCCGCTGAGCTACGTGTGAGGTTCTAGACACGCAGATTCTAAACTATATTATATTAAATACCTTACTCAAAGTTTATATATGTGGGTTTTCCTATATGATTAAATTTATAGATTTTTTTAATCGAACACATACGAAGTATGCACCTTCAATATTGTTTAAATAGTTAGAAATCGCTAGTCTAACATTTTCTATTTATTTTCACAAAACTCTTTATAAAGAAGTTATAAAGTCATCAGTTTAACCAAACTTTTATTTATAATAAATTTATAATAATAAACAAGTGATTTTACTTGTTTGAAATTTAATTTTATTAACATTTTTAATTATTTTGTATATTAAATAAAAATGAAGTTAGTTTTCATTTTTTTCAATGATAATAATAAATATATTAACAAAACACTTATCTAGAATAAAGTAGTCCCGTGGTTACAGTTGCACTGAAATAAAATCATCACTTTTTACACATTCCTCGTCTTATCCTCATACAAAACACTGGTATAGAAGAAGGAAGTGATTTCAGAATACAAAAATATAATTCATTCCTGACTTGCATTTATAACGAAAATTTATTGACATATTTTTCTAATTCTTCTATTTTAATTCTGCAGTTAATAATCATTCTTGTTTATATAAGTTTGAATGTAAATTTTTTCACGAAATTCATTCCATACTGAATATTCATTAAATGATTTAAGAAGACAATTTTTTGTAGTAATTACTTTTATTTTACTAAACTAATCCGACGTACTTCTTTTAACATTTAAATAAAATTATTGAGTTTACTATATCTATGTAAAATGAGCGAGCATCATTTCTAACGTGCTCGATATTCAAAAATCTATTTATTTAGTATCTGAGAAGTAGTATCTAAATTTAGTTCAATACTACAGTACCCTATTGGCGATCGTTCATTAATGATACAGAATGAAATTTAAGTAAGCCCTTTGTTTTACTTTTATATCGACTTATTAATCATTTTTATTATGAAATTCAAACTATTATGAACTTTATTAATAATAAAACGTATGGGTCGTTTCTACAACAGAGATGTATTTAGAATTACCTTCAAATATTCATTTGAATTTAATGGGTCTATTTATACTTCTCTGATAGAATTGTAGATTTAAATGTTTATTATTTATAAGAAGTATGTATATTACATATATATATATATATATATATATATATATATATATATATATATATATATATATACTGAAAATTTAAAAGTTTAATTGTTAAAAAGTAAAAAGTAAATTCATTTTTGTCACAAATTTTTAATCGATTAATTAAAATATTCCGGAATTAAAAATATAAATCTTGTAATTTTCCTACATGTAATATAAAAAAATATTTCTGTAATCCAAATTCAATCTTTCTTAATAAAATTATATTTTGAACAGAATATATTATTATTTTGCTCAGTTCTAGTGACTTTAATATTTAAGTTTGTATTTAAAATGATATTTTTTTTGTAAAATAAGAAGGATTATTTTTCTTATGTTTTTTTTTTTATTCCAAATAAATCTATTTATCTATAAAGTCAATAAACTGTATAATTAAGCATATAATGCACAGTATAAATTGGAATAAATTAACTTGGTTTAAAAATCGAAAGTAAAGAATAAAATTATTTAATTATTAATGGCGACAGAACGTAATTACAAATAAACTGCTTTTCATGACACGAATGTACGTTTAAATAATTAATTAACAGTGAAACGAAACAAAAAGTACACGCATGTATTTCACACATTTCTTCAGTTCACATTATCATGCGAGTGAGTGGTAAGCACTTTCTCAATTTTCAGTTTTAATTAAATACGCGTCAGTCGTAAACGGTGTTCTTTGCGCCGCTAAAAAGAAATTCTTGTCAGAACGTTGCAAACGACTAATAAGTCGCTGCTGCCGTTTTCGTTACCTCATCGCAATGGTTCATCTACCTCCCACCATCATTCTATTCTCAACTTCATTCGGTCTCATTAACTACATTCCACTGTGGTACAGAAACCGTGCAGCCAGTCACCTTGCAATCCCGAATCCACAACATTTCCTGTTTAGCGCAACATAAACAGCCATACTGCTGAAATGGCTACTATTCGTTGTGTATCCTGTTAACAACAGTTGCTCTCGGCGGGTTTCAGGAAAATGATGGTCATCCTACGTCATAAGGCATTTAACATTGTATAATTAAATATTCTTTTCATTCTTTCAACTTGACAACTGTCGAGAAAACAGACTTTTTTTAATAAATTCGTCCTGTGCTCCGTGTTACGAGAAACTTTAAATACGTTTTTCACCGAAATTTTACTTTTGCCATTGTTCAAGAAGAATTATTATTTTTTTATACTAAAAATATAATCGTAATTAATTTATTTTCAAGATAAGAATTATGAAATTTGAACGACTCAGTATTGAAAAATTCTGATTAATATTAATGAAAAATAACAAACAGGGCATTTTTTTACTGAAAATATAATATTTTAATGTTTTATTTGAAAGATCAGATTACGATTTATCAGAAACAAAATGCAAGGGTGAGAAATTGAACTGAAGAACTATTTTCAGATCTTAATATTATTTATTCCATTTCTAAACAACATTGTTGATTAAAAACTATAATAAATTACACATATTTGTTTTTGAAAGTCAAAATAAATTCAGTTATTATTAAAAAACTAAAAGCTTTATTAGTAATTAGTTTTGAAATAAAAATTTGAAACTATTTCGTTGTTATTTATTACTTAATTTAAATCGTCATGATATTGAAGTAAAATATAATTAAATATAATGTAACTGTTAAACTATGCAATTATTGCTATAAATTATAAATTAGTTAATTAAGATAAAATTTATCATAATTTACAGCTTATGCAAACTAAATAAAACCATTAGCTTAGATGTTTGAAAATATTTTTGTATTTAATTGATAAATAAATATTATGGAAAAAGAGTAATTTAAATATGCAATTATTTAATGCAATTATTAAAAAATAATAATTCATGAACAGCAGTTTTTTTATATATCTTTACTTTTATTGTCGTGTACGAAATTATTTTCTAAATAATCAATGGATATTTTTGGATATAACTGTTATATATATATATATATATATATATATATATATATATATATATATATATATATATATAATATATTTTCATGTAATCGATTTATTAATGGAAGATAAAAAACCTTTGACATAAGCAAAGTAATAAAATCGACAACGATTATAAATTTCAAAATTAAGTATATTGTTTGTTTCATGAATAATTTATCCTTCTGAGTAAGGAACAGGAAATTTGTTTGCGTATGTTTAGAGGAAATTAAACTTCGTATTAATTACATTATCCGACTGTTACAATCATATTTACCATTTGTAACATGTACGCACTTTCGAAATGAACAAACAGTTTTGTGAAATTATTTATAATTTGGCATTATGTTTATTTCAGTTATCTTATTTTTCATTCATTTTGTATTGAAGTACAGTTTTGTTTCTGACTTTATATATATATAATTAAAAATGAAATTTTTAAACTTCTTGCAAATAAATATTATTTTTTCAGTTTATTTTTGCAGACATGCCATATTAGCAATGTCAGATTCATATATTTTTTTAATAACATTGTTTTTTTTTGTAGTATATTATATATTTTTGTCTGGTTATATTACTTCATTTGATTTAAAATTTTAATATTTTATGTTTTTCTAATATCAAATGAATAAAAATTATAGTCAGATTGTGATAGAATGATTTAATTCAAGAAAATTCAATGAGATTGTTTAATTTAATCAATTTTAAATTTATTGAATCTATATTATTATTGCTATCTTTGTATTCTTCATTTTGGCATATCGATCAAATCTTTATTTACTACGATTAGTCCCGGTTTTAAACCTATCTCTGGGTAATCTCTAAACAAAACTCAATTAGTTTCATCTATAAGTTATCTTTCTTAATTAGAATTTCAATGTAGTTGTTCTAAATAGTTTGTGGATATTTTTAAGAAATGATGTTCTATATCGAGGATTATAAACTCTATTTTATTTTTCATGATTTATACAACTTATTTACTTGCAATAATTCACAATTGCAGTTAATTTATAATGTAGAATCTTTCATTTTGGAATAAAATACAATTTTATGTAAATTTACAAACGCCAACTAAACCTTTTTCTACAGAAGTCAATAACTTTTCAATGGTTTGAAATATTTAAAAAGAAAAAAAGGAAAAATTGAAGAATAAAATCTTTTAAGTAGTGCAGATGTTTTTGAATGTAATCAGTACCACTGTCGATATATTTCTGTCATCGAATATTGAGTTTTTTTAATTCCATCAGTGATGAAATCTAGTATTTTTCATTACTTATAAGAATCTTAAAGCTTTCCTCAAGGATCTTACTTTCAAATTATTCTATCCTACAAAAAGTTCATGACGAAAATTATGGAGACATACAACATGTTCATTTGGTAAATTTTTTATGCAGATAATTAAGTATATACTCTTAACAGTATGTTGAAATTTTGTATAAGTTAAAAAGGTGTAATTATCGCGTCAGGCTCACTATAATCTCATCTGTGACTTCTGTGAGCTTTATCATGACAAAATAAGATGATTTACTTGATTTCCTGCTTATATTTTATCATTAATTTGATGTCTTTCCACACCGTTCGTACAACACAGATCTTCGATCAACTTTACTTTTTACCGACATTAAAGTGTGATCTCAATGAAAAGAATTTTGACTATGGAAATCAAACTAAATCTTCCATGAATATTGGCTGGAAAGATAAAAATCAGATTTCTCCATTTGTAGAACAAAGAAAATTGTTACATGTTATCAGAAATTTATTAAGAATGGTAATGATTATATTGAAAAATAAATACAGTGTATTAATGACTATATCCTACAATTATTTCCTTTATGAATCATACCAATATATTAAATATTTCAAGAATTACAAACTTCTGTATAATATTTTTCATCCACGCCTCATGTATCATTGAACTGTTCAAGTTATTGTTTGAAAAAAAACTTAAATTTTATATTATTTTATTTATTATTCAAATTTAATTGATAGCTTTTTCATATATTTCAAACAAATTTTCTTTTAAATATTTAATAACTTATTTTATTTCATCATAATATGGGAAATGTACTAGAAAATAATAATTTAAAATATTAATATTAAATCGAATTCGGTCGAATTTATATATTATGTTACAACAAATGTTATATACTTTATAAAACACTAAATTCATTATATGGAAAAAAGAAAACTTAACTAATAGCTATTGATTCATCATCATTTTCACTAAATAATATCTATTTATTTACAACATATTTTTTTTGTTACAGTAGTGTGAGTGTGATAAAAAATTACTAGTTCTATAAAAAAAAATTTCCTAACCTATTCTATTTTATCATATTTAATCTTGTATATGGAGTTCACTTTAATTTTCTGTATAAATAAAAATATGAACGGGAAAAAAGGTATTTTTAAAAGAATATAAAATGGTATATTGACATACAGTGTCATTATGATACACGAGACAAAACAAATAAAATATACGCAAGTATCTATGCATAAATGTATTTGGTTAAAAGAAACATATTTCATACATTTATAATTGCATATACATTGGTTTGTACATTTATACGTATATATATATATATATATAATACATCATTTTATATAGAACTGTATAATTTTGTTTATTAGCATTGAAATGTGCATTATGTTACTCATTTCATTATGCGTTTTCTATAAATCCTCTATTCCCATTGAAAACCATGCTATAAATCATTAAATTGATATTTTACGATTTGAAAATTATAAATGTGCAGCGATATGTGTTTATGAAATGGTCTGTGTGTATATATTTAATGTAATTGAATGCTGAAAAAGACGAAAACTTTCTGAACAAAATTGGAAACACATTAATTCCAGTTTTAATATCGGAAATATGTAGAACTTTCGAAAAATATTTCACATTAATTTTCGCCAGAAGTATGAAACTTTGAACGTCCATTATGATTACGAGTAAAAATCCGTTCAAATTAAATGGACCTCCCTTTTTTCAATGCTTTTCTTTTCACTTGGTCGAGCGTGCGACAAATTAGCACGACAAAAGTTTGAAGTGCAGAATTATGAAAACTGCTTCAAGATATTTAACTTTTTTCTGTCTTGTCATTTGTCTCGTTTAATTTATTTCAATAAAAAGTTGTATCGTAGATTATAGAACACATCTAAGAACTAAAGACATGTATAAATGTTATATTTTTGAATTATATTACTCGCTAGACGAAAAAAAACAAATGTTATTTTATACATTTCTTTGGTTATATCTAAGTAGTTTTTTTCATTGAATGACATGTTTTTCTTTACAAACAATGCTCTACAACTGGACATACGTTATTTAAATCTTCACTACACATACATATATCACTTTATTGTTTTGTTTGAGGAACGGTTTGCCGTATAAAGAGAAATTTTATTTACATTCCATGTAAATTTATCAATCTTTTCTTTTTATTTGTTCATCAATATATATATATATATATATATATGTATGTATGTATGTATGTATATATGTATAATAGACTCAGTTTAGTACAATAGAAAAAAGGAATCTTTATTGAAAGTCATTGTGAACTTTGTAATAGAAAATAGTTAATAAATAAAGTCTTTGTTGTTTGTCAAGTTCAAGTAAATAATAAAATTCATTTTGAAACATTAATGATCACTCGATAACATTAATTCTCTTTGCCATGAGTTTTCCTGTTACTTCGTCTTACTGCGTTATTGATTTTCTCACTTCACGAAAGTTGTTTAGTATTCGTAAGAAAAGAGAATAAATGAAAGCTGACTAGGGAACGTCTAGGTAAGCATTCAGCCAACGGCTATGATTGAGTTCTTTACTCCTATTGATAGAAAATTTATCTGAAAATTCAATTCAACGATTTTAAAATGATTCTCATATCCAACTGCAATTTAGTTTCCATTGAATTCTAATTTGATTTGTCATTTTAAATAACTAAAAGTTCACTGATCGAATTTTCGATATTATTTCATATCTTTTGAATTATTTAATTAGAAAGTTATTACCTTTATCAAATTTTTTACATTATAATCAATAAAAGACGATTATAATGAACTTAGTTATATATTTTCAAATCTTCTATCTATCTATATATATATATATATATATATATATATATATTAAATAAATATAAAATTATTACAATCTTTTTTTATTTAAACATGATTTTGATTCTTTGAACGTGAAATTAACATTCTTTTATTATTTTGTATATTTAAATGATATAGATTTTTTTATATAAACATATTTTTTACATTCATAACTTAAAATATTTTTTTTTATTAAAAAACAATGCTTTATTATGATTATTAATAAAAATATTCTGCAGCTTTATTTGAAAAAATCATCTGATAAAATATAATTTTCATATGACACACTCTTTAAACTATTTAAATATTCTGAACTCATTTTAAGAATAAAAAATATAAAGGATTCAATTCATTGATGACTTTATTTAACTTAGAGAAATAGAATTGTTTTAAAACATTTACCATCCTCAGGGGATTCTTTAAGTTTTCTTGTGTTCTTGATTAAACGTTCTCAAAACTAACAAGTCATGATACAAACTTTCTGTCAGATTACTTCTAAAAAACTGTTAGAAACTGTGTCTTTAACGCCTGAAACAATGTACACATAGATATGTAAATATATATATATATATATATATATATTTCTGTAAATGAATATTTGATTTTCTGCTGTAAATGTTATTATTCTTAAAAAAACAACAATAATTCATTTATTACTTAAGCCGGTAAATTAATTTTATTTTTTGATAGTTTTAATTGTTTTTCTTTAAAAAAAAATAATATAAGTAGATCTTTTTTGGAAAAAAAACTGAATCAGGAATTATGAATAATCAATGAACATTTTAATATTATAAATTAGTAACAGAGTCTCATGGTAAAAATTCACTAATTACTTATATTTCCAAATAAATAATATATCAACAACAATACCTGTTTTCTAACTTGTATATATATATATATATATATATATATATATATATATATATATAAAGTTGTCTTGAATAAAAACACATGTATTAAAATTCAAAATAAAATTCATTTCTATTGAACTTGTTATAAATAAATCCAAATATAATGTAGTATAATGGAAGAAATAAAAGAAAATATTTATGTTAATAACCATTCAAATGACTTCCATTAAGTGTTCTGTTTACCAAGTTAATTATTTATTCTTTTGTGTTTGAAAACTAATGACTTACACCAACGTTAATACCTCGTTAAGTAATTACTAAATAAAAAATATTGTAGCAAAGCAATAACAATTTTTCATTTATATTCAACTTAATTTTTAATTTTATTTGCTCCATATTTTCTTCTGTTCCTTCTACTCAGCTTGTAATAAATTTCTTTCATAAATATTACATCCTTTTTTGAATTATGGCTGTATAGAAATAGTTAACACAAGTGTTATAATCTTCATTTGTAAAACAGTTTACAGCTTTAAATTTTCATTGTACGTTTTTCTTTAATTTTTAACGCAGTTAAATTTGGATAATTCTCGAAATTAAATTATTTATTTATTAGTCTACAGTAAATATTATTCATATAAATAATGAGCTTCCTGATATATATATATATATATATATATATATATATAAATGACATTTCATGAGATTATGATTATTTTGTGAGTAACAACCTGCTTGTTTTTTATACTTATAAAAAAATGAAAAATAAAGTGGTAGAGGATTAAATTAAACAAAAAAAATATTATAAAATGTTATTATAACAAAATAGTTTTATTTTTAATTGATTATCAATTTAACATGAATTCTAACATAGTCCTCAGTTCATTTTATTAATATTTTGAATTATATATTAAGTAAATAATAAAGATAAAATATTTTAATGAATTCCATACACAAAACAAAAATTTTATAAGAAAATATTTATAAGAAATTGTGAGTTTTTTTTGCAAATTGAATTATACTTTTGTCATTTATAAAAATAGATGAGTTTATGAAGTATAATAATATATATTTATTAAGGATTTTGTATAATCCGATATTTGTAAAATCTATCTATTTGTATAATCTGATATGAAAAATTTACTGTTCTATTTGAATTATTTTAAACCGGCTCTAAATAAAAACTTAGAGATTATATTAAAACAATTTCTTTCTTAGTAAAAATGATCGAATAGTTTAGTCATTAATATGACAGAGAAATATTTAATGAGAGAAAAATATAATTTTAATTTTTCTGTATCTCTGTTCTCTGAAGATGATAAAATATACAAATATAAAATTAAAGTGACAAAAAAAAATGAATTTGAATCAATTAATGAGACATTTCAACATAAATATTTATATAGTGTGTAAGTTGTGCGAAAAATCTATTTGTGAAAGTAGTGAATGTTGATAAAATTAAACAGATACTCTATATATAATGTATATTTCTTGAAACAAACATACAACAAACGAATATTATATTAAACTTACTCAAAGTGTATTATATTTAAAGAATTTTCAGTATTAAATATTATATTATAATCCTATTTTTATATTAATTTAAAACATATTAATAAATATTTATAATAAAATCGTATTATTTATCACGCAAACCATTGTGTTTTCGTGTTCTTGAGTAGTTTCGTGTTTAATGCGTTGATTGATGAAAATATATTTTTTTGTTACATTTAATTTGTTTACACAAACATATACACACATGAACACATCAAGATATATATATATATATATATATATATATATATATATATATATATATATATATATATATATATATAAATGTGTATATATATACATATAAATATATATATATATATATATATATATATAAGTACACGAGACATTTTTAATATTGTAATCTCAGATATTAGCTCGTTTGCCTTATCGAAAATCTTCAAACTATGAAATATAATCACAAATAAAAAAACTAATTATTTTTTTAATGTATACATATATATATATATATATATATATATATATATATAAATATAATTTACTTTACAGACGAAATACATTTATGAAACTCAAATTATTGGTTGTAAAAACCCGCTAAGAAAATATTTATTAAATATACTCAATATCACTTTAAGTGTGCAAAGAATTTTTCAATTAAACAAATGTTGTAGCAAGTTCATACTTTGAACTATTTGGAGTGTATATATATATATATATATATATATGTGAACTAGTTATTCTAACCAAAGTTATATTTGTTAACTTTTGCACTAATAATTTAATTAAAATTATTGATGCAAAAGTTTCAAAACTACTTTCTCTTAGGGATTAGTTTATAGATTAGCTAAAATTTCTATCTAAATATAAACACGTCTAAACTCCATTCGAGTCGATACTCCAATGGAAACATTTCGATTTTATAGTGCAGTTACTCTTACATTGGTTTAGTTGTAAATTAGTCGCTAATTCGAACTATGAAATTTATGTTCAGTTTCACTACATAGAAACCAATTATATATGCGACTGTTGCTCGAATTTCAATCGATGTGTAAATGACTAGTTTTACACATTAATCTATGATTTTATTTACTTTCAGAGTAAATTAAATCATATAAATCGTTTTATAATAATATAAATAAATCATGAATTTATTTTCATATTTAATATTTTAATCTGGTTTAAAATGTGTTCTTATTTTGATTTATTCCAAATGAAAATAACTTTTTAGTGTAAAAATACTTCATAATTGTTTATTTTAAAAATAAAGTCATTCATAAAGAATATACTGAATTTATAAAAATCTGTCTATAACTAAAAATGGTCCCGCCGCTATGTGTGCGTTTTTTCGTCCTCTAATTGGTTGATATCGGTCACATGGTCTCTGTTCTGATTGGTTGATATCAGTTATATTATCTACGTTCTGTTTCATAGTATATGATTTCAGTGTACAATTGATAAAAAAACATTAAAAATATTATATTCACAGAAGTTTTAGAGGAAAAAATTGTTACACATTTTCATATTGTATTTTGTTATGTTAATCTTGATAAACTTTTCCAATAAAAATTTTACGACTTACATTTTACGCGCATTATTTTAGTTTATAATTTGTTAATTTCTGTTCTTTGTTAGGAGGGAATGAGCTTTAGTGGGATTGTAACCCCTACCCCCTGGGTGTTGATGAGCAGGGGTAGAAACTTTCTAGTCTTCGTATAAATGAAACAAGTACTGAATAATATATTTCAGTGATTTGAAATACATTTATGTATGAATGCGTATAAATATATTTTTATTAACAATGGAATTAAAAATTGTACAAAAAAAATAAAATTAAGAAAAATATATAAATTTCTTAAAAAGTTAATTAAACCACTATTGTGTTCAGTATGTTTGCATAAGTGAAACCACATCCTAAGAACGTGCAGTCTTTGATCACCACTCGATCCAACTTGAAGTAGAGGCCGAGTTTAATGTAAAGCTAAAGCGTGTACCCCAAACACTCATTACGCAGAATTCGGAGAAGCGTACAACTAAACAAATATTAACAGTTCGCAGACTCTGTTCTCCGAGGATACAATTTGCGTTTTCGATAATTTTGTTAAGATTTCGAAACTTGTAGATAGATTTCTTTATTACTCTACAGAATTCCAACTTGAAACCACAAATATCGATCACTTCAATTCTATGCTGAAAATGTATACACTTATAATACATTTTATTTAGATATTTGAGTTGATAAAACTTTCTTTTAGAAAAAATTATACATTTATAAAATCTAATATAGAAATCTTGTTTTTAAAAAACCGCGGTATCTTAAATAAAACACTCCCTAATATTAAAATTGCATTTATTTCCTCTAACAGAAAGTATTAAGAAATATTTAATAACAGCAACAACAAAAAAACAGATAATAAACAGCTGAAATCGCATTCCATTATCGTGAAATTCGCAAATCTCAGCATAAGCTGCATAGTAAGTAGCTGAATATTTTTTTCGTGATTTTCCATTAGCACCGCATCAACACAGCAAAAGAAACCGCACAAGAAAACACAGGCGTCGTGTCTTTATCATTTTCCACATTTTTCATTAGCATTTTCTCAGCAGAAAAAAAAAACTGAATTCACACATAGTACATCATGAACAGGCCATTAGGCAAGCATTTTTTCCGTTTTAGGAAATGCTTTCGAAGTCAGTCAATAATCTAAAGAGATCTGTTAAATGATCCCCGAGTCGCGTATGACGTTTGTGTTGTTCTGAAATATTCGTTCCAATATTTACTTCTCTAGCTATTAGTACTTATGTATTTATATGCATATATATATATATATATATATATATATATATATATATATATATATATATATATATATATATATTTAAAATTATATATAGAAATACAATCATAAAATATAAATAAAATATCATTAAAGCCTATAAGAAAATCATTATTCTACACTATTATGGTTATAAAAATAAATCAACCATATAAGAAATATGAAGTGAAATTACATTACGAATAATTAAAAAAAAAGTATTTATTCTTTTCGGATGAATAAAACACAGCAAATATTCCATTGATAAATAATTTTGTACTTACTATTTGTTAGTTTTTAATAAGAAAAATAATCTCTATTTTAAATATATACATTTTCTAAAGAAATTATTAATAGATTTTCATAAAATAATTTAGATCATGAATTAATAGAAAGTAATTTATATATCATTGAAAATTACTTGACAAATAAATAAATACGAAAATTCAAAACATATTTTAATAAGAAGTAAAGTCGGAAACATTAAATTGTGTACTTGATGTTTTTTCCTGAAGAAATCAATTTCAGTATGAAATTATTTTTTTTAAATATTTTATTGTATTCAATATATTTTTTGTAAATATTTTTATAAAAAAATCAATAAGACAATCAAATATATCCAATAATAACAGTATTAAGTTGTGAGGAAAATAATTTCTGTTTTTGTTTTGTGAATTCTAACTTTAATTTTTTTCAATGAAACTTATTTCGCCGTGTTCATGTTCATATCATTTTAAAGTGTATTTTAGGTCTTTATTTTAATAACATCGGCTTTGGTTTCATTATTAATTTTTCTTCAAATAGGGCTATTGAATTAGATGGAAAAGAAACAAATAGGAGCAAAATTTTAGTATGAATTCAAAACGGGTGTTAAAGTAGCAAAAGCTGCTCGTAAAATAAACGGTGCTTTTGATGTGGGTACTGTTAAGGAACGTACGGTGAAATGGTGGTTCTAAAAATTTCGTGCTGGTGACGAGGGCCTTGAAAATGAAGAAGGTCGCGAGCGTCTGTCTTCAGTTCATAATAACGTACTGAAGGTGTTAGTTGAATCAGAACCACCCACAACAGTTCGAAAGCTTGCATAAAATTTCGGCGTTTGTCATCCATTAGTTTTGGACTACTTGAAACAGCTAGAAAAATTAAAAAAGAGAAAAATGTATAAATTTGAAGGTCATAAATCTCAAATATTTTTCTACCAACCTAATAAATATATAGATTTTTAATCAAATTTATTATTTTTAAAGAAAACGTAATCAAACTTAAATTACTTAATATAAAATAATGAAAAAACTAAATGAGTCTTTTTGTTGCCTCGAGTTCAAAGAATCTATAAGCGGTTAATTTTTAACCAAATAATAATATATATATATATATATATATATATATATATATATATATATACCTTTTATATGATATCCATTTTCACAAGAAGTGAAATTGTTTATTTAAAAAGAGCTCTTAATTTAAAAAAAATCTATCTATAAAAGTTTCAAATCTTAATTACAAGAATTACTCATTCTTTATAAATATATTCCTTATGAAATTTATATATAAATATTCTAAAATTTTCGTTTATTTATAGAAACCTTAAAACAAAGTTCACTTAATATTGATGAAAAATTACACATAATAGAAATTAAAAATTATCTCCATTATTTTAGTTTGTAGTTTCAAACAGTTACTACTTTGTAATGATCTCATGGTATAAATATTTAAATGTCTCAATACATAAAATATGAAATAATAAACACATTAAATTTAAAAGAAAATTTTTATGATTTTAAAACTTTCTAAATGCAGGTGCAATCTTTTTTATATGTTTTTAAAAGAATCATCATTAAAGTCATTTAATTAATTTTAATATTTGGCGTTATAATTTTATTAAAATTCTTTAAAACCTATTAAATAATTAGTTATTTTATTCAAATTATCTGATAATTTCAAATAATTGTTAGAACCAGTTCTAAAATGCATGTAAAAAATATAGTGATTAAAAAAAACTTGAAATAAAAGCTTTTTAATAATCGAACAGTTTTATTAAATAGATATAATTATTTTATGACTTTATTTCTTCTTGAAAACTAATTAATTTTCATCTATTATTATACTCAAAACTGTTCGTCGTCTATAAATTTATCAGCTTATAGCACATTCTCAAGACTTCCACCCTTAGACAGTATCTAATTTTGTGATTCCTTTTAAACTTGTTCGAACAAACAGTACTATCGACTGTGCAAGTTCATTACGTTGCTTGTAACGACTAACTTTGTAGCTAGTTATCTATAACCACCTCACTCAACAATAAAATCTTTAAAATGAACTAGTTATCCAGGTAACCAATATTCTACATCCGTTTTATTTTTAATTGTTTTCTTCGATCTTTTAATGAAAAGTTTGTGAGACTAATGAGTTACGGAATAATAAGTTTTAATTGGATTTTTGGAATATGCACTTTTGTTTAAATTTTAATTATATGCAATCAATTCTATTTTAGGAAACCTTCAACATGAATTAAGTTATTTAATTTGAAAGTAAATTATACTTTATATTTATTTTGAACCAGTGGCAAAATTATAATATAATTTTTGCATTAATCAAAAATGTTTAATACTTTTTAGATTCTGAAAAATAATATTTAAAATGGAAATAAAAAAATAAATTTTCTCTAAGTCACCCAAATCTTTGTGAATAAAAATTTTATTCTTTACGTTTTAAATAAAAATATGTATATAAATATTTAATATTTATTAACAAAAAATTAGTTTGAACTAAAATATGTTCTGAATTTATTTAAAAATCATTGGTAAAATGACACAATGCGGTTCAAAATGTCTTCGAGTTAAGAAATTTTTTTTTATAATTATAGATATTTAATTGAACATATTTTTCACATCTTCCAACAAAACCACTGTCAATATATTCCATTCTTTATTTGTTTCCTTTTTAAAACATCTCATATAATACATTAATTTCAATAAAATAAATAATTTTACTGATCTGTTATGAAAAGTATTTATTTTTTTAATATAAGTAATTCTATTTTTAAGAAAAGTTAATATATTTTATGTTATATATATATAAGTATTTTGATTTAATGAGAAAATATTAATATAATTGAAATAAAAAATATCTCGAAAAAAGAAATTCATATTCAATAAAAGATCATTTAAAAAGTCATTGAAAACATCACTCCATTCAAAGAATAAAATCCGCTTTGTCTACACACACATACACACACACTATAGATAAACATAGCTCTGAGTAATAAATATTTTATTGCTTTCTCATAAAATAATATAGGACTGAAAATAAAACATTAATTTCGCTCTTTGATGTATTAATTGATTAATATTTCCGAGAATCAATTTACTTTATAGTAAAACTTTTCCTACTTTATAGTCAACTGAACAAACAGCCTTTTATCCCCGATTATCAGTCGTTTTTGTTCGGTCTTTTACTTTAAAATTATTTAACGTTCAAATGCATTGTTGAACTTTAATAAATACCAAACTTCTTATTTGAAGTCAATAGCATACTTGACATTAATTAAGTATCATATCGATGTGAGTAAAAGGTCAATATGTCCATAAGAAATATATTTATGAAATAAATTAAAAAATCATGAATACATATTTACATATATATATATATATATATATATCTGAAATTTGGAAATCTATTTTTAACTAATAATCAAATAAAAGAAAATATTCTCAATTCAATTCAACTTTTGAAGTATATCCGAATATTCTTTTATATACTTATTTAAAAAATAGATAAGTTATAAAATACTTATTGGTTTTCTTCTATTGAATTTATGATTTTCTGTTTGTTATTTATTTCTTAAAGTTAATGAGCAAATACTAACCTGAATCACAAATATATTTGAAGTAAGTCTTAATTCAAAACAGACAGTTAACTAATAATAACTACCAATGAAATGATGGAGATGAAACTTATAAATTATCGATTGCTTTCAATGGTTTAAATAAAAAAAATATTATGTAATGATTTTTAGTTTAGACTTCGACTTGGATTGTTTGATTACATTCATTTTATCATAATTAAATATAATTGAATTACTACTTGAATTAATTTTTTTTCAAAAAAATATATAATAGAGAAATAAAAAAGTTTAGGCAAATATTTCTTAAAATAATTATTGAAATAAATTATAAATAAATATGACATTGATTCAATCATCAAGGTAAATGATTTAACTTCATTTTATTTGACAAATAAAAGAATTTGGAAATAAATCAATTCCCTCGCATTATTTTTTTTATCAATTAAATAATTGCTTAATCTGTTCATTTAATTTGACATAAATATTTTTATAGCGTTATTATTTTAAAACTTGAAAAGGTAGAAAAATATAATCGTTTTAATTAAATCATTACTTAAATATCTACGTTATCATTTCAATAATTAAAGAACAAGGAACGTACGCCAGAGCAACGGAACAATTTCAAAAAGTAATAGATAAATGTTTTTTTATTTTTAAATAATTCCGTTTACATATTCATTTTAGGCATATTTAGCCGTTTTATTTTTTTAAAACTAACCCTTGATAGATGAGCACCATTTCGGCGCACTCATTCCTGTCTCTTTTTCGGGAATTTTCTGTGTTTAAATATGTCTAGTGGAATCCTTGCAGTTTCTTCTTATATTTTTAATTTAAGTGTACGAATGATCAATATACACCTTACTGTTTAGATAACTCTAAAGAAAATCACACTCTGTCAAATCTGGAGATCTTTCTGATCAAACAATATTTCCATTTTTGGAAATTATATGGTTTTGAAAAAGCTCTCTTACAGCAACCATGAACACTATAATGGTATGATCTGTTCCTCTATCTTGCTGGAAGTATGTAATTTGTAGAAATTGAATTAATTCCTGCTTCACAAATTTTGTAATCATGTTGTTAACATTTAATCAGGTGGTTGGTTACATTTTACGGCAATTTTAGCACGGTCAATGTTTTCTGGTATTCTGGACTCTTGATGCTTTAAATTTAATATGAAACCAGTTGCTTTAAACTTATGAATCTACAAGTTGATGACATGAGCAGTCGGTACTTACCCACTATAGGAATTTTATAATTATTGCGAAATAGCCGTTGTACAGTTGTAGAAGACTCATCATTTTTGTAAAATGATTTCACAGCTAAAGCTCAATGTGCATCGGACTACTGTTCCATATTTGCTAAATAGCCACAAACATCTAACAATATACTAATTAATTTTATCCCTTCACTTAAATGGCAAGTGAATAAGCCTATTGTTAAATTTTCTTACTTTACTGGTACATTCATTATAAAGTAGAAATGGTATGCTTGATGGTACCGATTTGACTGCCGGCAGTGTTTATTAAGCATAATACTGTTGTCAAATAAAAATATCGTATGAAATATTACACTACGAGGAAAAAAATAATATCAATAGAAAGTTAATTCATAGTTTAGAATTTAATTCAGTTTTTTTTCTGGTGAATTGTTGCATAGAGAATTCCTTTAATTTCTAACTTTTAGGTATTAAAACTGTTTAATTAAAACCATCAGTCTCTGATACATCTAATGCTTATTAATATACTATATAGAAATACTAATAGTGTAAGATAGTTTTTGTACTCTATAATATCAAAACTTTTTTCATTTTCTATGAAAACTTTTTCTTATGGAATTGTTGAAATAGAAATCTGTGCACTGAATACGAAATGTAGTTTTTGTTTCAATTTATTCTTTATCACGTATTTTAATAAAATTTCAAACAGAAATCCCATTTTTCATATATTGTAATATTTTAGTAAATATTTTTTCATAAAAAAGTTTATGCATAGTGTAGTTCAAATAAATTAATAACATATAAGAATTTAAATACATATTTGAATAACTGAAACATATTTACAGTTTTTATATTTTTAGAAGTAATTCTATTCAAGTAAATTAAAATATTAAATATATCAATAGTTTAATTTATGGATTATAACATGTATATCATTTATGTTATGTGTGTAAATTAATTTTTATAAAAATTAAACGTTTAAAGTAAAATGAAATACATTTCAATCCTCAAAATGTAACCGATTATTTTGTATAACTTTGTTCCTTCTGTTGAGTAACTGACGAATTCCTTGTCGGAAAAAAGATGACAACTTTGAGTCAATGAAGATGTAATGCATTTGTGGAGTTTTTCCACTGTTAGAGCATTGTTTTCATGTTTTATGCATGACAACACCTTACTGTAAAACTGAACAGATCATTCTCGTGGCTTCAGCAGCTTTCAAGTGAAATGCAAAAAGTATGCAATGCCTAACATGCTATTTCTTGGATGCCATCGTGTTCACTACTGTATTGTGAGGTTATGCCAACTACTTGGCTAAGATATATAGTATTTTTAAATATTAAGGTTGGCACTTCAAACTCTTAAAACGACGATAAAATATTTTAATTTATCAGAGAGTTATGATTTCTTCAATGTAAAGACACCGAATTAATTTTCACACTTAATAGTAAGAGTGACACAATTAAGAAAGCATATTTTTCATTAGAAATATTTTAAATATTTCACGTTACTGAAAAGTAAAAATTTCCGAAATTGGATTCAATTATGTATCTATACTGATTATAGTTTACTTGTCAATAAAAAAAATTCCATAGTCTAAATATTAATCCTTTCTAGACCTGATTGTCAATTTTTGAATTATATATGTCATGCCGAGGATATAATGGTAAAATTTTGAAATGTAACCGTATTTATAATGAATTATAAAATTCATTTGAAACAGAAAATTTATTTTTTAAAAGAATCTTTAAGACGTAATTTCCATGAATTCTTTTATATTACAAATAATATTATTATTAAGACTGAACGTTTCATTTTTATATATACTTATGACAAGTTCATTCCTTTCTGGCCCACCCCATACAAATAAAACTGTATTAGATAGTTTAACAGAATAGTTTTTGTTATTAATTAAAAAGTGGGAAGATTGTGGTATTTTGTATGATTATTTAAAATACTTAATATTTTTGTAAATATTGAAAATTAATTTATACAACTTTTTCTCTGTCTCCCTACCTATATCCATCTATCTATCTGCATATATATATATATATATATATATATATATATATATATATAATAGCTTGTAGATAAAGACAAGATATTGAAGTACTTATCGATGATCTTGTGGACAGAAAATAAAGGTGTTGATTTTTTTTACAATATTTACTGAATATTTGTTATCCATTATGTATTATAATTTAAATATTGTAAAATTATACAACGTTCATTGTTATATAGTTGATAAAATTCTGCGAAATAATCCCTTGACCGGTTTTTTCAAACTTTTTCCGGATTCCAAACTCTTAAACTTACTCAATACACATGACCTTAAAACCCCACATTTCTTTTAATACCGAAAAAATTAAAAAAACAAAGGCTAAGATCCCTCAATACAACGCACAGCTCTCTAGCGTTGCACAAAATCTTCAAAAGAATGGAAGACATTTAGAATTTGATCTGAGAAATAACCAGTCAGAGATAAGAATCGAAATACATAACTATACAAGAACATAAAATAAATTCCATATATAATATAATGTTGATTCGGTATATAATATAATGATTCCATATATAATTGCTATGATTTTGGATAAAAATGTGAAAAATAAATAAAATAAATATAATACACCCAGTTCTTCTATCGTGTATTTATTTTCATGATAAAGATTTTATTTATTATCTGGAATATTATTAAATATTTAAATAAAAATTATAACAGGTACTATTTAAATGTTTTATATGTATATATATATATATATACATATATGGGAAAATATTATCGGAGCTTATTCAAAAAATATATTTTCTTTTAATATGATAGAGACTTTTAAAGTGAATTACTGTGCCTCTCTTTATGTACAAGTAGTACAAATATACATGTCGAGCATTCGTCTTTTCTGTTTTCTTTGAGCAAATTTTGAACTTTAAACTGAAATTATCTTGAAATATTGTCAGTACAGCACATCGTCACAGTATGATTATATCCCATCATCATCGTTTGTGAAATGTCATGCACGTTATAAATACGAGTAGAGCTAGTAAATAGCAGACAAACGCGCTAATAAAATTTCTACTTACAACAGTTGAGGGTGAGGCTCTGAACGCGACAATAAAACGGCCATATATTAAAACTGTCAAAATGGGCGCATATAACCTTTATTGATCATTTTTTTTCTACGCGTTCGTGCCATCAACTCTTCATATGGTTGTACAGTACCGAAAATCCACAAATATGATAACTTTAAATATGTATGTACGTGAGTGGAATTTATTAAATACATTTTCGAAACGAGAACGAGAAATTGGTAAACGTTGTAAAAAGAGAATATTTATTTTTGGAATAAGAAAAATATTTTTATCAAAAAAACTCACTACGCACTTTGAATTAATTTCAAAAGTTATTTTGTTCATATTTATCTATATTTAAGATTAGATAGAGAATATAATTTACTTTTATTTTTTTATAAAACTATATAGTTTGTTATTAAACGTAAAAAATAGAAAATAATTTACTAAATTACAAATAACATTCCTATTCTTTTTTAAAAAAAACATGAATGTAAATTTCATTTAAGTTCTATTGTAAAATTATAATTATACTAATCAATTTAATATTTTTTCCCCTAAGAACAAGAAACTTTTTCCTGTCTAACATGTTCTTTTTAATAGAAGTAGACATTTTTCTAGATAATTATAACTGTTCATACCATTCTTACACTTGGTGATGTATAGAAAAAAGTAAAAAGTCAGCCAATATTTATCGCTGTCATATATTCATGTCGTTGTAAATTTTCTCCCCTTAATGTTACACACAAAAGTCACTCACATTTACAATTACCGTTGCTTGTCGGTAGTATCATCTACTAAACAGATATTGTAGATATTATACACACTACGCTCTTTTGACAAAAATCTAATATTTTTTACTGTTATAAATTAATGCGATACATATATTATGCAGGGGACTAATGTTAGAGGGTGACTGACAAATATAATGAAGAATTCTGAGGTCGGTTACGCTTTAGTTAAAATTTCCCAAATGCAATTTTGGTCTATAATGTAATCAGAATAAAGTACAATACGATGAAGCATAGAATTCATACAAACATTTCAGTTCATTTTCATCATACATTTTTATATACCATTTTCTTAAACGATTCGATTCGCAATTTACTAAATAAATGATATTTTGTTTATGGTTTTGTATTTTATTTTTATATGTATTTCGTTTTATTTTTTTTTTCAATTTACCAACAGAAGACGCATTTAATATCTTAAATTTTATAATCAGTTTACTTTATTTGATAATTTAGTTTAGTAATGAACGATTGGCTAGAAATACAATTTTACTGGAAGTACCAGATTTCTCCCCTGACAGAATATATATAAATATATATATATATATATATATATATAAATATATAAATATATATATATAAATATATATATATATATATATATATATATTTATACTTATATTTTAAAAGAAATGTATTAATAATGGCGGTGATTATGTTGAAAAGTAAATATATCATTTAAAAAGTTATATTATAAAATTTCATTTTTGATTTATTCCAATATTTTAATCTTTTCTAAAATTATAAGATTTTTATTTGGTTGACCTACTATTTTTTAACAGTTATCTTCTTTCTAATAGTATTTAGTTGATAGGAAAATCATTGGAGTGGTTGTTTTCTGACTTTTAACCATATTTTTTTAATGCAAGTGTTATTTCGTCGTGTTCATATGAATAACATTTTAAAGTGAATTTTTCAGTCTGTATTTGCTAACATAGACTTTGTTTTTATTATTAATTTTGATTTAAATTGTGCTACTGAATTAAAGACGACAAAGAGGCAAATAAGAGACTTTTTTTGTATGAGTTTAAAACGGGTTTGTAAAACAATAGAAACTTAATTAAACTAAACTAAACGATCCTTTTGGTGTTGGCACTGTGGAACATATGCTGCAATGATGTTTCCAAAAAAATCGTGCTGGAGACGAGAACCTTGAAGATGAAAAAGGTCTCGGCCATCATTCAATTCATAACGACTTTGCAGTACTGATTTTTTTAAATATTAAAAAATTGTGAAAAAGATATGTGAATTATATATTTTTATTCATAAAAATAATAAATAACTTAATTAATATCGAAGCTAATAGTAAATATAAATTTTGATTGCAAATAAAAATAATTATAAACAGACAGAATAAATATCAATAAAACATTTTTGTGACATGAGGAAATGCTTGGTCATCAACCGTGTGCACTAGACCTAGCAACATAAAATTATTATCTCTTTACGATGTTATAAAAATGTCTCTTTAACAAAAATATCAATTGTTATGAGGATTTATCCAAACTATTATAAATCGGAGAATAAAACTTTTATAGCAAAAATATACATAGAGAAAATCGTAACAAACTTAGATCATAATAGATAAGATTACAATCGTAACAAAGTAGTTAGTACAGTAGTTTTCTGAACAGTGGAAATAATGTGGAATCGGTGCTATGGTGTTGGATACTTTTTATTTAAAATCGATTTTTTATGTCCTTCATCGTTATAAAGTTGAAAATAATACAATCACATTTATTTTACTGATGTCATAAAATATCTCAAAAATTACAACGTAAGAAAAAGATAATTGTTATTTCAAAATTAATAAATACACATTTATATATATATATATATATATATATGTGTGTGTATGTATATATAGAGAGAGAGATAGAAATATAGATGAATAGATAGATAATAGGTACAATGTAAAATACAAACAAATAATCTAAAAAATATAATCAGAATATTTCATAATAAACACTTTTAAATGCCACTTGTAAAAATGATAAATTATCTTAATTAAATTCAAATAAATTTCATTTTGTGTTGAAAATTCGGTAATTTATATATGATGTAACATTAAACACATTGACAATTTTGTCACTGTAGACTAAATATTTTTAACTATTATATATGGAAATTGAATGTCAGTAAATCAATGTCAGCATGTTTATTCACGAACTATACCTTTATATATATATATATATATATATATATATATATATATATATATATATATATATATATATATATATATATGTATAATTTGTTTGTATATAAATTTCGAATATTTATCTTTATTAAAATTCTTTTTGACAGTCAAGATAATGCAATACACGTGTAATACGAACATTTTCAATTACACTTTGAAGTAATGAATGAAAAAAGAAAAAATTTCAATTTATTTTTATTAATATTTTATATTTCTACAAAGTTTGGTATATGTGTACACACACATTTATATATATATATATATATGTGTGTGTGTGTGTGTGTATTTTTATAATGAATTTCATTTTTTATTGATGGAATATTAGACTAATATTAATAATTTATTGTAAAATAATATGTTAATGTATGTATATTATTAGAATTTAATTTATTCTCAATAAAATTATGTGCTTATTCTAGAAATGCTAAATCGTATAAACCCCATGTTTTTTTAGAAACAAGTTTGAGGTTTTTTCAATACAGAATACATTTTATTTACAAGTAGTCAATTTATTTTATCCATATTTCTTACTCACGTTATCTACATTTTTACTCATAGTCACATAATAATAATAAATGTAAATGTTAAAATTATAATATTTAAGAATAGAGAATATTACAATTTTTAACTATTTCCGTTCTCTTGCAAAATTTATTTTTTTAATCTGACCGAATAAGCTTCGGTTGGTAGGAAAATAATTGCGGTTTTCGTTTTTTGAATTCTAGCTTTAATTTTTTTTCAATGAAATTATCATTTCAGTGTGTTAATGTTAATATCATTATAAAGTGCATTATTCTTTCTGTATTTTGGTAACATCGACTTTGGTTTTATTATTAATTTTCCTTCAAATTGAGTTATTGGATTAAAGACGGAAAAGAAGTAAATAAGAAAAAAAATTTGTATGAGTTGAAAACGGGTGGTAAACCAGCAGAAATTGCTCATAAAGTACATGATGCTTTTGATGTGAGTACTGTTAAGAAACGTACGGTCCAATGATAGTTCCAAAAATTTCGTGCCGCGAACAAGGGCCTTAAAAATGAACAAGGTAGTGGGTGTCCTTCTACAGTTCATAATGACCAACTGAAGGCGTTAACGTTCGTCATCCAACAGTTCTGAACTACTTAAAAGCACTTAAAATAAAAATGTGTATAAATTTGAAAGTCGTAAACTTAAATTATTTTTCTACCAACACGCTACAAACTGTCTTAGATAACTTAAAACTGTTTAATCCTTTCTAAGACTGTCAGAACATTTTTGTTGTCAGTATATCATGTTATCTTTACACGGTTTTAAATGAGTTTGGCGCAAACTGC
>CM068316.1:44233398-44275898 GCA_034766995.1 Acanthacorydalis orientalis
AAAAGAAGAGGAATATTTTAGGATTTTTCAGTTTTTATAACGACAAAATTAAGTTTGTATATTAGAACGAGGAATTTTTTAAACATTTTTCCTAAATTTATTTATCACTTTGAATTTCTTTACTAGAACTTTATAGTTTTTATGTAATACCAAAACGAATTTATCATCCGTGAAGCAAAATATCAATAAATATTTCACTTTATAGAAGAAAGTAAAACATCTTAATATTTTGAATAAGATTAATACCCAATACAATAAAAATTTTTTTTGAGGTGCCATTCGACTTTTTCGCATTTCTGCAATAAAACAATATTTGTTTAACATTTACCTGGTTTTCTCTAGTTGAACAAAATACTCTGTCTTTTTTCCTATAAACCACAGATTTATTACGTGGAGTTTGCCATTTAAATCCCAAGTATGCCTGAGAGAAATACTTGCAAAAAGTTAATTCTATTTATATGTAAATTCATACTGTTTTGATGAGAATATTATTTTGTCATAAAGTATATATACAATAAGAATAATATGTTTATTTAAAATAATTCAGATCCTGATGTGCGTGTTCTCTTCAAAACAAAACTATCGCCTTTTTCACATTTCTCGCGTTATTCTGTAGTAGAACTAAGTAAAATATAAAATTGATCTGGAATAGAATATTATTATTCATTCTAAAATATCTTCCATTATTTATATTTAAAATGTAATATTTCTTTAATATTGTTTCTCTAATTGTTAACTCCATTAAAAAGCTTATAATTCTCTTTATTTATGTAAGATGAAGCAACTATTATTTGAATGATGAAATATTTTTTTTCTATACTAGATATTTATTAAATTATTTATGTATATATATATGTATATATATATATATATATATGCATTGAAATGCAAGTTTATTTTTTCTAATAAAAATATGTTTTAATTAAACTTAATAAAACATATTAAACTTAACATATTATTGGATAATAATAGAAAATATAGTTCTTTTTAACAATACTGTATGTAGAAATATGTTATAAATAAAAATAAACTGTAACTCGTCTGCACATGCCGTTAGGCTGATTTTACTTTCAAATTTGTTGTATGCATAAAATATTTTGAAAATATCAATACAACAACTGATTAAAACGAATAAAAAAATCACCCAAACTGCAATAAACAACTTGAAATCACATAGAGTATGTATTCATAGTTAATCAACTTTTTTGGTCATTTAATCATAATAATGTCGTATTTATTATCATGTAGACTACATGTGCACATTGTATTATGATCGAATTTTTATGATACCTTTGACGACTGTTAAACCGAGCCCGTTTTTTCCGACCATTTTATGTTAATCAACACATACGCATAATACGATTGTACGGTTTTGATTTTATTAATAATGATTGTGTCCCTTCGAATTATTGTAAAACTGTGATCGACGTTCGTGTGTTTATTTCAGGATGGCGCACCATTGGGTGGTGGAGGACCTGGCAATAGTGCAGGACAACGTAGCCGGGAAGGTTTCAGTATCACTTTGGAACGTGTGGATCGACATCAAGCTGGTATATACCAGTGTACAGCCGATAATGGCATTGGTAAACCGGTCACAGTTGATATGCAGTTGCACGTTTTATGTAAGTACCAGTTAAGAATATATACATAACATTTAGAAATGAGTTGATAATTGTTAGATGCACATTTTATCTATTATGTAAATTTCTGGAAAATAACAGAAATTAAAGCATATTTTTTTTATTTTCTTAAAAAAACAAATATCTGTTTAAAGCGAATTCAATTATTTTTTTGTCAGTTATATAAAATTCTTCAAATATAAAAAAAAATGTTTTTAGTATCAATGAAAAATACCTGAAACTAGCAGAAAATATTCTTCTAATGTGATTTAATTATTAAATAGTTTCAATAATATGATTATTTTCCACTTTTTTAATAATCTTATCTTGAAAGTAAACTTTATTTATATCTAAATTTATCTAAATTAAAAAGTTAGTATAAATATACGGTTCTAATATAAATTAAATATTGTAGAATAAACATTTACCATAATATATTTTTCATATTGTTGGCATAAATTCTCTTTAACAAATTAATTTTTGACTCGAATACAGGTCACAAGATTTTTTAAATCAAAAATAAAATTACCATGCGTTATTCATCATTTTGGTTTATTTTCCTCTACAATTTCTGTATGTGTGGAATTTTGAAGAAGATTCTAATGAAAGTGTCTAAAATCTACTAAAAAATTCTATACAGTAGTGGAGAACAGAAACTCAGATAATCCAAAAGAACAAATAACATCATTTATTATTGATTAATTATTGATCATTTAAATTGATATTTATAAGAAATTCAATGAATATGCTGTCATTTTCGTAAATTTTGG
This sequence comes from Acanthacorydalis orientalis, assembly GCA_034766995.1. Taxonomy (NCBI): domain Eukaryota; kingdom Metazoa; phylum Arthropoda; class Insecta; order Megaloptera; family Corydalidae; genus Acanthacorydalis; species Acanthacorydalis orientalis. The sequence goes on from CM068316.1 coordinate 44,235,788, forward strand.
ATATTTTTTTTTAATTTAAATCTATGACAATATTGATATCGGTATGGAAATGCGTATAAACAATCAAATCATCAATAATCAACTATTGAGTATTTTTGATCAAAAAAAGTTTGCATGGTTTGTATGAAATGAAAACTTATCCATGAAAATAAATGTAATACTGCTTTAATATTTGAGAAATATTATTTAACGTTAAATTTAATTGAATTATAAACCGAGAATTTATTTCAAAATCCACAAGAAAATAAAAAAATGAATATATTGTTACAATTTGCAAAAATAATTATTAGATTAACACATCTAAAATGCAAATGGAATAAATTTAATATTCTTGAATTATTTATTGAGCTATATTTTATCGCTATTTTTGTTACAAATTCATTACTGTACAAGTCTAAATATAAATTCAATGACATTGCAGATATAGAACCTACATATATACATATAATGTATACAGCAGACATATAATGTGAGTATGCATTTGTATGAAGTGTATATTTGTAGATTTCGATCGAACTATATATTTGACCTGGATATGAACAAGTTCGTCATAATACTGAACGGTTATATAACGTCAAGTTTATTTTTTTCTCATAATGTTTTGTTTTTTGTTTGAACAGAGATTTTCTTTTTGTGTTCGAACTCAAATGGATTCATGTTAGTTTTAACTTCTCGCTTGATTCAGAAAAAAATAAAAAATGTTTATCTATACATATATATATATGTATATATATATTCTGACCAGAAAGTTTCGAGAATTTCTATTTTAAAACAACACCCAACGTTAATTCTTTCTAAACAATAATATTGGTAATCTTTCCACTGTAATTCCATGATACCAAAAATTATTGATCTCTCAAATCTAAAGAGAAAAGGAGGCCTAACTCCAATAATGGGGGACAGTGAAAAATTGTTGTTCGAGTTTCAGTCAATAACTACTGCATGAAATGCACTGTGCATAGAAAAACACGCGACCCAGATATTCTAACTTGAAATAGCCAATTGTATTACTTGAAATAGACTTGTGTGCATCACCCATCATGCAGAAGTCCCTTAATTCTACTACCAGTGCCGCCATACGATTTCTGAGTTTCATAAATTGACTACAATATGCAATCGGGTGAGTTAGATCCTCCTTCTTATAGCCTCCTTTCTCAAATCATTTGTGAAAAGCTGATGATTTTGTAAATTGAAGTTTGGTGTGTTCGGAGAATTTTACTATGTCTGAATTTATCGAGCAACGAGTCTGTATAAAATGTTTGATTCAAAAATGAATTTCCTTCTGCTGACTCGTTTAAAATTTTAGAAAACGCATTTGAAGGCAGTTTTTTATTGAAAATGTGGGTATACCATAGAGAAGTTAATTTAAGGAGGGCCCAGATTCGATTTAACCCTCGTTCGGGACAGCCGTCGACATCAACCAATTAAAAATATGTTCAAAAAGTGAAGAGCTTGATCCTGAATGATCGTCGATTGACTGCATGAGAGATTACTGATGATTTCGCCATACCGTATGGATGTTTCCAAAGCCTTTTGACTGATATTATGCACACAAAATGTGTCATAGCGAGGTCCTCTTGACTGTTGTTCGGTTTTCGTGCTGTGGTTCACAAAGAATTTCTTCTAAAGGATCAAACATTCAATAAGGAATATTACTTAGGTGTTATGAAGCGTTTGCGTGAAGCAATCCGCAAACATCGACCGAAATTGTGGATAAACAACTCGGATTTTATATAATGGTAAAGCCCTGGTTCACACTTTAATGGTTGCTCGGTATTTTTTGTTCAAAAAGTCGACCAACATCATCCCGAAATCATCTTATTCGCCCGATAAAGCCCCGTGTGACTTTTTCCTATTCCCCAAACTCAAATTTCCGCTGCAAGGATGCCATTTTGACTCTGTTGAATCCATTAAGAAAAATTCGTTGGATATACTGAAGAGAATACTCTCTATCGACTACGAACGATGTATCGAATATTGGTTGAAGCGTTGGGATAAAACTACTGCACGCAGTGGAGAATGTGTGTGTGTATATATGTATATATATATATATATATAACATATATACATATAAATTTATTTTCTTAAACATTAAGTCTAAAAACTAGAGAAAATATCATTTGTGATAATCTTTTTTAATTTATGGACAACTGAAGGTTTCATTTATGTATACCTATAAATATTTTAACTGATTTATACATTTTTACATAGATTTAATAAAAATAAAATCATTTTATAAATAAACTTCAATTCATTTTAAAATAGTAATACGAATAATAGGAAAAACAACGCAGTGATAATTCGATTATTCGAATAATACATTATAACGTAAACAATGTGACAAATAGCTATTAGACAACATATTCACATCATATAAAATATTCGGTTATTTACTGTCATTTTAACCTGGTATTGTTGATGGCACACCTGTAATTATGTCAAAGAATAAAAACAACAATATGCATACATACATCAATTAAAGGCACACGCTTGTAAAGAGTTTTAGGGTAAATATTCCCCTCGAAATTTTGATTCAATATTGATTTTCGCTTCAATTTAGAGATTCAAATTCGTTGTCAATTAACAAGCGAGTTTTTTTTTATTTTTGTTGCGTAATAACGATTTTTATTGTATTTGTTTTATCAATTAATCATACTTGTATTTCAAGATATGATAAACGAGATTAATGAATCATATTTCCTAGTTTTAATTAATCTTGGTTCTTGTTAATGGATTTCATTGAATCTACTTTATATACATACATATATCTATCTATCTATCTATCTATCTATCTATATATATATATATATATATATATATATACATATATATATATATATATAACAATAAAAGTACCTGTGTATAAATATTACAAGATATGTTTTCAACAATTCATCTTTTATTGTTTATATTTAATTTTTTAAGAGATATTATAATCTCATCATTTTTTGTAATTCTCAATTTCAATGCATACATTATTTCGTCTGAGAAAAGAAATATTTTCACTAGAATTCCTCTTAATCGTTATTTTTATCAAATCATTTTTTATTTTTTATAAAAATCTAAAAATAGTATTTTTTGATATTTTTAATATCGAAAATTAATATTTGACGTTTTATATAAATAAAATATGATTATTATCATATTTAAACAAAATAAATATGTTTATAATAAGATAACGAAATGGCATGTTTGTCCTGTACCTAAAGTAAAATTTACAAATTATTTATTCACCCTCATCAAAGACAACCCTGAAAATAATTTCCATTATAAAGGTTCAATAATCTATTATTGATTTTAAGTGCCAACATTTTTAGAACACAAAAATGTGGTTTTTCCATTACCATTGAATATATAAAAATATTGAAAGAAAGATATTCATAAAAAATATTCAAAAATGACCAAAAATCACTTATTGAACATTTTTGATCAGAATGTTTTTGTGGTTTCCGGAAAAACGTAAAGTTAATTTATAAAAGTGAATAAGTGTCAGTGCCAAAAATTATATTGAGTCATATATAGTTTCTATATGTAAATAAAAAATAAGGACATGGTATATTTCTATCAGGTTATATTTTTTTAATCATAAAGTTATATTGATTCATAATTTAATTTCAGTTTTGAAAAAAAATATGAGCAGTGTATAAAAAAGAGTTGTAATTATTAAAACTATTTGACATTACTTTTAAAATGTTCACAATTAACATTTTAATACTTTTAAGAAACCAGCAGTAAACTATAATAATTAAAATGCCTTATTTATAATTTTTATATAATAAACTTCATTAAATACTGAATTTTTAAAAATCCAATCCTAATTTTTAAAAATTTTTTTTCAAAAATAACTTACATACCACAGGAAAACGACGAACTAAAAAGATGCAAAGGAATGGTCATAACAATGAATATTGAAGATTAATATAACAAACGAGAAAAAATTGATGAATTATTAATCTATTTTGATCATTTTTTTGATGGACATCAATAGAAAATTAAATCTAATATGCTTTGATATATTTTAAAACATATAATTCTTTTACAGCACTTCAAATCAAATCAAAACATAAATAAATATTGTCAATATAAGTTATTTATATAATCGGCTTTAATATATATATATATATATATATATATATATATATATATATATATATATATATATATATGACACTATCATGAATAAACTTTTGAATCTATTGTGAACACAATAACTTTTGTGGTTTTATCTTAAATAATTAAATTTCCGTTAAGATAACATTAATGTACCTTCCAGGCTTCTAAGTCCCAAATGGATTGTTAAATATATATTAAACAGAATGTATACTATAATTAATATTAAATGATATATACTTTCAGATTTCGATATAACTTTATGATAAAAAAAATATAATCCTACACAAATACAAATTGTTGAAAAAAGTGATATTGAAAACAGAAAAATTTACAGTTTTGTATCTGACATACAACATGAACATTTGTTTCGTTATTCTGCTTGATTATTTTAATTCCCGTAAATAAATATACATTTTTATTAACACGTTATGAGCGTTTCTAACAAGACATGTCTTTAGTCTATATTCAGTATTTGATAAAATTTATAATAAATATAGTGAAAGCGATCCAACAACGATGGTAAACCTTGCTTATAATTTAAATGTCTGCTTCTTGTTTCATACCCGTAGCTTTCACCTTCGCAAACAGCTACATAATATGTTACAAGAGATAACGCCAGATTAAATATACTGAGTTTACAGTACAGCTCTGCGTAAGCCGTAGCTGTATAGCTCAGCGGGAGTTTGTTTGAATTATGATGTTTTGTAGCATTGAAAGACGACTACACACGTATTCTGTGACACAAACATACCACATAAAAATGAGAATTCTATGATAGATATTGTTTTACTTCGTTAAAAAAACATGCAACGACTATAATAGTACAATTAATGCGACAATATGTTTCGTATGTTGTTACTCGTGTGTACTTTTTTTTATACAAAGCGTGAAATGTTGACTTTGATTAATTGTTATTTATTAAGAGAGAGAAACAGAGACCATTAAATAACACGGTTTGACCTGGTAATGTTAATAATTACTTACAATCGTTCATTTCTTTTTTAACTATAATTAATATCTAAATTGATTGCTTTATACAAGGAAACAACTATTTTTATTTACAAATAGCAGTTATGTAAATTAGACCATATTTCTTTTCCCTCTCAATAACTACATATGTAGTTATTGATATATATATATATATATATATATATATATATATATATATATATATAATTTAAATATTTAAACATTGCCAATTTTTATAAAAAAACATCAAATAATATCAAATAGTTTGATTAGAAAAGCTTACAATTTTAATTTATTTATTAATTTTGTTATAGTATCATCAATAAAAATTAAAAAATTATATATATATATATATATATATATAACATACTTTTAATATAAACCACTACATATTTGAATGAGTTTAAATCTCCTACATTTTCAAAGCGTATTACTTGGAATTTTATAATAAAATGTCTTTTCTTTACCAAAGAATAAACGTTGTATTAATTTTTAATTAAATGTAAATTATATTTCTAGATTTCTCTCTTAGGTAGTTTTTATTACAGTTATTAATATTAGTGAAATGAATTTTAAAGTACATTTCTTTCTTAGATATTGTAAGAGTTTTTATAGACTTGGTTCACATATTTTACATATTATGTATTATATATAAATATATTAGCCTATTTTATGAGATTTTTAGAGAACAATAGATCTTAGATTATTTCAATTTAAATGCTGTTAGGTTGGTACAAAAATAATTGCTGTTTATGACATTCAAATTCATATATTTTCACAGATTTTTTGATTTCCCTAGCTATTTTAAGTTCCCTAGCTATTTTATTTATTATAGAAATAAAGACTCGAGAAGTATTTAAAAAAATATTCAAAATAGATTTAAAAAGAACATAAAATAAGATCAGTAAATTTATTTATATATTAGGTTGGTAGAAAAATAATTCAGGTTTATGACATTCAAATGCATATACATTTTCTCTTTTTTGATTTTATTAGCTGTTTTAAGTAGTCAGAACTGTTGGATGACTAACGCCTAACTTTTGTGCAAGCTTTTGAATTGTTGTGTGTAGTTATGATTTAACTATCGCCTTCAGTTAGTCGTTATGAACTGAAGAAGGACTTCTGTAGCCTTCTTCATCTTCAAAGCTCTAGCCTCCATTACAAACCACCCTTGCACCGTACATTTCTTGACAATATCCACACTAAAAGCATCGTTTAATTTACGAGCAGTTTCTGCTGTTTAACCCCCTGTTTTGAATTCATATAAAAATACTCTTATTTGCTTCTTTTCCATCTTGAATTCTATACCTCAATTTGAAGCAAAATTAATAATAAAACCAAAGTTGATGTTACCAAATACAGACCGACAAATGAACTTTAAATTAACATTAACATAAACACAATGAAATAACACTTTCATTGAAAAAAATTAAGGTTCGAATTCGGAAAACTTAATTTCGTACCAGGCAAATAGCTTCATTTATATATTTTTTCAGTTGGATGTAGTTTATATTGCAATTTTTGGGTGAAAAATATTGCATCAATATATGTTTATATCTTTATCTTGATATTTAATTTTTGTTCTTATACATTCTAAGGTTTTCTCTCTTTTTCTCTTACCATATATATGAATATTAGAAAAATAGATCTTTGATTATTTTCGATTGAAATGCTAATTTAATAAATAAATTATATCTTTCACTGACAGACTTCAAAAACATTTATAAGAATTACATTAATTAAACTATAATCTAATGTTTTTATATGAAACGTGTATTCAATACCTTAGGATTTTTAAAAAAATAATGTTTTTGAAAAAGATTGATAAGGAATTGTAATATGTAAAATAATTGTTTATTTTCATAAAGTATATGAACCTATGAAGCATAAAATATTTTCGATAAGAGAATAAAATATGATTTTAAAAAATATATAAATTATGCAATTTATATGGAGGGAGAGACATATTATTGACTTAATGGAGAATATGTTATTGAATTATGCTCATTTTCATGAAATGTTCTCGATTGAATACTTGGATTAACTTAAAATAAAACGTTCTTCATTAAAAGTTCATATTTGAAAAAATATCATCGAATCAATATTTTGTCAATGTTGAATAGAATACTATCCTACATTGCGAATATTTTGTACATGCGATTTGATACGGCAATGAATACAACTTTCTAAATGTTAAGCATCTTGAAAATGGGTCGCAAACCCAACCGCCTGTAATTGCAAGAGATTTATCTGATCTTTGGGAATAATGTGGGATCCCGAACACCGGCTCGTTGTTTTGGCAACATCATCAGTTTGCGGTTTGTTTGTGTCCACATGCGCGCGCCAGCTCAAATCAACACGGAAGCTTCGGATTAACATTGACGCGGGTAGACAATATTTAACACATACACAATTGAAATTTTCGTGAATAAAATTTGTTGCATGTTTCAAATATGTCTTCCTTATCTCTTATCACTTATCTACATATATATATACATATACATATATATATATATATATATATATATATGTCTGTGTATGTGTTCCTGTGTGCGAATTTGAGCGTATATTTACACATATCCATAGTTACTTGCGAGTTGAAGGCTTATATTTTAGTACAAATAAAATATTTACATTAAGTGATTTGCCGAGTTCTGCTGATTGTAGTTTCATGTAACTAATTACAATGTTTGATCTCAACATTTCCATGAAGACATTAACCGTAATTATTCTCGGCATTAGGCGAATATAGGTTAAGAGAAATTCAAAATACGAGAATTATAGATGTAAATTTGTATTTCCTATTCAGAATCATTATAATTTATAATATATGTGAATTAATAATATTACTTTCTTGTATCTATCAGTGTATGTACATAATAATTAAGAAATATTTGAATTTATTATTAACTATATAAGTTTGAACACGAATGTATATTAACAGAGTTTTACATTTAATTTCCATGAGAATTAAATCTAACCTCAAATTTAAGAAGAAAAGTTTGGAGATAAAATTTAATATCGAACGAATCTATTGTTAATTTCATAAAGTATATAATGAAAGGTTAATTGATTTTTAATATTTTAATTATTTAAATGAACTTTGTGTAGATATTTAATTTAAAAAGATATTAATATATAATCCGTAATAGATTCGTATTGTTTGCATTGTATCATACATTTTAATCTGTTTGAATAATTTGAATTAATTTAATTTCAATTTATAGTTTTTTCTCTATATGAAATTCTGTATTAATTTACAAAATTTTACTTTGATGTTATTAAAAAATCAACTGTATTAATTTATCTCTTTTATTATGGTTTTGTAATGAAATTATTTATATTTATTTTTTTAAAAAATGAACATTTTTATGTACTTTACTCTACCTAATTTGATTGTTTTACCTTTTTTCTTATTGTATTGTTTTTCTTTTGCTAGTTGTTCTTTGTTTTGTATGAATCCTGTAATCTATGTATCAATTAGTTTTTTCTACTAAAATTTACAACTTTTGCCATGAGTTGAGATCTAATGAAGATGGTGGATTTGGAAAGTGCTTGCAGAAGAAACGAATTCACACGTAACCTAAAAGAATCGTTCATAACAATTTCAAGTTTTTTAAATTATTAAAAGTTTTTAAAAATATCTTTTTATAAGAAATAATTCTCATTTATATACAAGATGTAAATATAATATACATATAATAATAATTGTAAGTACTCAAGCTTAGAACAGGAAATTTAGTGTCAGGTTTTCCAAAAAGGAATGTAGATTTTATTTTTGATTTATTTTTTTTAGCCAATCCTTAAAAATTATAATTGTAAATGTAATAGATTTAACATAGAGAGATCTAATTTATTACATGCATTAATGCTTCAATGAAAAGTTGTATAATCGCCAATCCGTTAACTGTTTTCATTCTAAACACATGATAATTTTTTTATAAAAAAGGAAATTATTTTTAACTTTATTGCAGCCGTACCAGATTATCACATATTATTTTTATATACAAGCCAAAATTACGAACTTTCTTCTATAATTATTCCGTTTACTTGTCTCCACTTACTTTTTCTCTATATTTTTTCTCCTCTTCTCGAGTACTTGAATCATTTCAATTAGACTGAAATGACTATCATAATTTTGTGATTTTTTTATACTATTTTTTAATAATCTCTGTCCTTTTAAATGTATAAAATTTGTTTAAATGTAACTAAAGTATTATTTTAATAACATAGAAGAATATATATATATATATATAATTATATATATATATATGTATATATATATATATATGTATATATATATATATATATATATATATATATAATAAAAAGTAATGAACAATATTTTAAATCTATACGAAGAGTACTTGTTAATAGTAAAAGAAAACATTTTATTTAATTGAGTATTTTATATATATATATATATATATATATATATATATATATATATATTTAATAATTCAATATTTTCTTTAAAAAATCTTTCAATTTGAAAAATATTAAAAGTATAAATAGCTGATAATTTTTTTCCCTTAAAATAACTATTTGAGAATTTTCTGCCACAAATGAATTTTTACATTTAAATACTGACCTCAGGAACTAGAAAAATAACTTCTAATCCAGGTACACAGTTATGAAAAAAATTACAATGAAAAGGTTTTTACTCTCTTCACAATTTTTCCTTAAACAATATATATCCATGGCTATTTTTCATTAACAATTTTAACTTTAATTAGTTTAAATGTCTGTACATTTTACATTTCTTGTATATACGAGTATTGTATTGTATTTGTATTTCTCGTATATATATATATACTCATATAAATATTCCATTACATATACTGAAAGTCAACCATTAAATATATAATAAAATACGATATTTCTTACAAATTAATCTAAATACAGATATATAAAGCCCTAACTTTATATAACTTAGAAATGTATCCGAAAAAAAAACTATTTCGTATGACTAAACCATACTTTTCTTATAAGAAGTTCTATTAGCGTGAAAGATAAACAAAATAAAGCTCTAGGAGTTGTTGAAGCATGTTAAGATAACCTTATTCAGTCATTGTAGTGTTTTGTAAAGAAAGCAAACCGTAAATCTTTGATTTTGTCATTTGCAATTTGATATAACTTTAAGGAAATCTTTTTTTTTGTATTTATCTAATTCTTTTTCTGAAAACAATGGAAAAGTATGTCAGTAATGCATTTTTGCACCTTTTTTTCATTTTTCTTTGCAAATTGTGAATTTATTTTTCGTTATTTATATGAATAGTTAGATCGTTTTTAAAGTTTAAAATTAATGTTTAATACAAATATTTGTCATATATATATATATTCTATTTTCTATGCTTTTTTTATTAAAATTATGTTTATTTATAAAAAATAAATTTAAAATAATTTGTTATTTTATTCTTTATTATTTAAATATTTCTATAGACACATTAGATTCTCTTGCAAATTAATTAAATCTTTAAAAAATAAATATTTCAATAAAAGAATAATTAAATATTTTATAACACTCATTACAATCAGTAATACTATAGAATGAAATGCCATTATTCTTATAATTTTACTGGAGATACTCGAATTTTCAATCCATTGGATAATAAAACAGTTCATAATTGACTTGTTACACTTTAAAGTATTTTTAAAACATATATATATATATATATATATATATATATATATATATATATATATATATATTAGTTAAAAATATTAATTGATTATTTAGCACCTTCGCTGTCAATGACGAGTTATCTTGTCATCACTATATATGCCTCATCACACTAAAGACTAAAATATTCGTTGGCACATTTCAATGCCTCGAACTTGACTGTGTATCAGTAGGTAGTAAATCTGATTATTGAAACTTGTAGTCACATCTTTTGTTTGGGCTTAGAAATGATTAATTTGTGCTAAATAAGTATGTATGAAGAGAAATCTATCTTTTTGTAATATTTTGCAACAATTTTTACATAGAATATTTAAAAATTTAATCATTTACAAGCTTTTTTATAATAAATATATTTTTATTTGCAAAAAATTAATAAATTGAAGTATTTAGGCAATATATTTAATTGTATTCATTTCATTAAATTGCTAATTAATTACCAAAATATATTACCAATCATTTCATAAAAATATATTTGCATAATAAATTGAAAAATTTAAATTGTAAATAAAACAATTTATATTATATATATATATATATATATATATATATATATATATATATATATATATGTATATATATATATATATGTATATTTATAAATATTTATATTCTTTAAAGAATTGCAAATATTTATTCAATGCTTGCTACTTGCTTGTCTTGAGAATTATGAGTATAATGTTATAAAAATTACCTTAGCAATTTATATAATATCCGTATACAAAAAAACAGTTATTGTATATAATAAAAGTGTTTCGTACAAAAAAAAGTAATTACATAAGTTTACATTCATACATATGAATTATATACACTTTACTGTACATAATATAACAATTTACATAACAAATAAATAAAAAACTACAACATATGTAGTCTGTAACTTCATTACTTTAATTGTCTCTAGTTTGTTTTTTGTAAAGTAATCTCTCTGTTTCGTACTTTTTTATATTAATAGCTTACCTTGCCTTTTTCTATTCATATATATATATATATATATATATATATATATATATATATATATATATATATACATACATATATTGTTTGTAAATGTAAAATTTCAACTTTGAATAAAAAGACAAATTTTTGTTACCGTAATGGAAACTCATTATTAAAATAAAAAAGTTATCAGAAATCTGACTGTCACTTGTATAGACAGATGTCAATTTCAGTAATATTCTCGTTCAAAACGCATTAAAATCTGAAATATTCAAACACAGATAGTATAATACCATGTATTTATTAACTGTCATAGTTAGTCCATTACTGAAACAAATTTGTTTAGTTTCTATGAATATTTGAAAACTGATAGATTCAACTACTTTTTTATTACCACGAATTATAATTGAATTATTTTTATACGATACTCCTATTTCAATCTATAATCTATTAATAGTCGAATATATTTAGTTCGAATATATTAAATAGACGAAAATATTTTTAATTTCATTAATGAATTTTTCATTTTTTAGTAACCACATTTTTCTTATCCCAGATTTTCAATACTTGATAATTGATCATTTTTTTATCCTTGTTAATATTATCTTCTATGCTGATCTTTTTGTCATCAGATAAATAAAGTACAGAAAATCCTAGTTACAGATATTTTTAAATTATTCAACACTCTGAGGAAGTTAACTTCATTGAAAGATACATAAGTAACAATCAAAATCAATGAAAATCACAAGAATAAGAAGCGAATTTGATAACAATGTGTAAGGATGTGGAAATTTTGATTTGAATATAAATAGATATTTATTTGAGAAAAAAGGAAATACATTCTCGGTGATACACGCATATCTTGTGTACATATACACTTCATAGTTATTTAAACTTTATTTTACGGAAAGTCTGTTTCATTAAATAATTGCGGCTTTTGTTTTCTGAATTCTAACCTTAACTTTTTTCAATGAAAGTGTCATTTCATCGTGTTTATGTTAATATCATTTTAAAGTGATTTTTTCGACCTGTATTTTAGTAACATCGACTATAGTTTTATCATGAAAGTAGAAACGTTACCGACATCTGATTCTTGGTATTTGTTTGGTGTTATTTGTTTGTCTTGGGATGTATTATTTCAAAAATACTAACGTTTGAGTAATATATTTGAGTTAATTCTTTTATATTAATCCCAGGAAATATTTAATTAAAAAAAATATATTGTAAGCCTATTTTTTATAGTATTATGCTTTGAATAATCATATTAATGTTATGGTTACGTTCGGATTAATTACCGATATTTCTCTCAATTAACGAAACAGACTTGTTGAATCGAAATTGATGTCAGAAAACGTACCACTGCACAACGATCGTTTCGAAACCCAAATGAGACGATTCGTTTCGAATTCGTTTCCCTGAACTGTAATACATTTGTGTACGAGAGGAAATTGACACGTTTTTACTGATTGTCAGTCATAACTACAAACATGCAAAATTTACTTAAATTGTCACTTAATTATTGATCCAGTTGGTAAACTCAACCCCCGAACCGTTTCCACGTTAGCATTATCGGATTAAGCATCACAATATGCGACACCGACTGGGACGGGGAACAAACCGGTAAACTGTCGTTGCGTCAACTTTACATAACGACGTTAGCGGCAAAACCCCCAGAGTCGCGTTGCGTACAGCATCGCCCCCGCCTCTTTTGCACACACACATACACACAGAGAAATACACACACATTTGCATACGTACACACACACACACACGCCGCGTGCGCTAATTTAAACGTAGGGATTATTGTAGCGTGTAAGTACGTTGCTATTTAATGTGCCCTCTTTACATCACTCGGCAGGCGGAGTACACATCTACTTATTCGACCCTTTACTTCGGAGCATTTGTATAATTGAGTCAATGCGGTCTGTTTCATCAAAAATGTATGTATTCAAGTATGCTATAGTAATATTATTACATTGATTTATATATTAATAATGAGTTCAAAACGGCAATAAACGCGCTCGTATCGTGGAACTCATAATCAAAATTCAAAACCACATTTACATTTTATTTATGATGACTTAATTGTTTATTGCCAACATAAAATATTGATATCATTAATCAAAACGTAAACATGTGGTTGTGTTTATATACGTATTTTAATTGTATACACAGTCTACGAAGTTTTCCGGAAAACTCTAACGAGAATGATTAAGACAAGTTAGTTTCTTTTCTAGAATTTATAAATTGAATTTGTGCATTTAGTTTTAGATTTCAGTAGATGTTTCTTAGATCGGAAATTATAATTAAAAAATAGTTTTCAAGGACAATCGATAAACATGGAAATTATTAATTTATGAGTTTGATTAACGTTTTAATTTAATTGAAATGCAATTATGGTATATAACCGGTTCTTAAACGAGTGTCCAGGGCTTTCCGTCGGTTAACGGAGATCTTTTTGGTAGTATTCATATCTCATATCTAGATTTTAAACAATACTCTAGTTTTTTCTACTTATATTATTTTTTATTTTCACTATAAGCACGTTTAATACTATTACTGCTTCTTTGTAACACTTTCTTTTCAAATATAAGAACAAAAAATAAACACACGAGAAAGTTCCTCATTTTTGTTAATTAAAACAAGGATTTATTTAATTAATAATAACAGTTTTATTTGTTTAACCTCTTTATTATAGCTGAACATATTCATTTTTAGTATATATGGCATTAAAGATCTTGCATTATCGGATCTATTTATTCAAATCTTGATTTTTTTATGGTTCTATTCTTTTATCTAGTATTCTAAAATTAACCCTTTTATATCAATATTTCATGCCTCAAGATATTTTATTTTTTTCTCTTCTTCAGATCTTATTCTTCTTCTTAAACTTCTATTTTATGAAGAATCTGAAGAATCTCCCGTTTTCTAAATAACTTCTCATCCATCCTATTAAAACTATTAAACCAATTTAAGCATTTTTCGATAACACGAAGATTCAAATTCCTTCAGTCTTCTAACATATCTATTGTTTAAGCTTCGCTCCTATACAAGACTATAATATAGCTATATGTCTTCATCTATTTTTTTATTAATTTTAATGCGAGTTTGTATAATATTAAAATTTAAAGGCTACTGAAATTTATAATAATTGATTAAAAGTCATTCGAATAAAATATTTTAATTGTATTTCAATTTTAGAAATGAACATAAATACATAATAAAGAAAAAAAGTGAATATATTAAAAAAAATTAAAAATATTTATGAATCAAATAATGTTTTGAATTGAATTATAAATTAGTTTTGAAATGAAATATTAATAAATCTCCATCTCTGTGTGTATATATATATATATATATATATATATATATATATATATATATATATATATATATAAAATAGTGTGTGTGTGTATATTTGTATATTCATTTACAATGCTAACAGAACTGTCGTTTTAAAAAGGATTATATGCTCATATATAAAATATTATCAAAATAATATATAATAGAAAATACAGGGTTATGTAAAAGAACAAAGGGGTTTAAAATATTAATATTTTCATTTTTTTTTTACTTCCTAAGATATAGTATAAGGACGGGGAATTTGTCTTGATTACACATGAAAAATTACATCACGATTCCTATTTTCGGCCTCAAAAAGTCAAGGTCTTTCTAAGGCATTTTCCATCACTTCTCTCAGGAATTCTGAACACATCGCTCTAATTTCTTCTTGTATGTTGTTCTTTAGTTGCAGGATTGTTTTTGGCTTATTGATGTATATACATTCTTTTAAGTAGTCCCAAATAAAAAAATCAGGGGGAATCAAATCAGGTTAACGCATAGGCCAATTAAAAGCACTGTTTCTTAAAAATTATGCATTCGCGAAATTGTCCCGTAAACGTTCTAGAACGGGTCATGATGTGTGCACAAGACCAAGACCAAAAAAAAATATTAACTTTTCAAACCCTTTCGTTCTTTTTGCACCACCTGTATAATTATAATAAATAAATATGAAATTTTTAATATATACTGAGTTTGAACTATTCATTTGGAAATAAATAAATCATTTGAACGTATTATATAAAACTAAACGAAAATGTTTATTGAACACGGCACAAAGGACTAAATGAAAATTAAACTTGACGTTTTTCATCGACGCGTGCTTTGTTTACGTTAGTAAATCTACATCTAATATATTCACTGTTTTTGCTGTTATATTTGCTCGTGACCTGATTATCATTAAACTGAAAAACAACTAATGTTCACACTTATACTTTACTTACCATAAATAATAAATTAATTCTAGGAATAAAACATAATACTATTGTCATAACGATGAACGTGAGGAACATATATTAATAATAATTGAGTATTAAACAAAAATTGCACTGGTTAAAACAGGTGGCCAGTGAATGTTGGCTGTGCACCACACTTCTCATCTTCATATAAATGTAATCTTTTCAGTTTTATAAAAGAAAATAAAATATAAACATCGTGCATGTGTATTTTACGATGTATGCTGATTAATAAACTTGTGTTAAATCATTTATTAATTTTATTTATAATAATAAAAAAAATCATACAAATTAATTCAGATATTTTAAATATTTTTTTTCTATATTTTATTGATTTAATTATTATTTGCATTATTTAAAAGTCAAAACTTTCATTTAATTATCTTTTGAAGACATTAAATTATTTATGACCAAGTCAAGTACCTTTTTCCATTTTATTATTTTAACTGTAGTGTTCCATACATACATACATATATATATATATATATATATATATATATATATATATATATAAATATATAAATTTTTTATAATATTAATAATTATTTCAGTTTATTGTTACAAGCTTATACTCTAATCATTTTAATGTAGTTTAAAATTTTCATTCGATGCAATTTTTTTATATGTGCTTTTCTCGGCACTAACTAATTTTACTTTAACAAATGATTTCTTACTTTCCTGAGAAATTACCAATTTAATAATGGATTATTGATTATTTTTGATTGTTGCTTATACATATATATATTTCGAAAGTGATGCAATTATCCTCAAAATATTGCTTCTAATATATAAAAGTAATTGCATTAAAATTATTATGGTATATAAAGGAAACATGTTGTAATATGTTCTATAAATATAACTTTTTTGCTTTGCTATTAAACAGTATCTATATTGTATTATCAAAATTAAATAAAACGTTTTCAAAAATTATTTATTTATTAGACGAGCATTTAAAATTAGATATATTTGTCGCTCTAACAATAATTAATTGGTGAAAATTATTGTGACAGAGAAAATTTCCTTATGAATTTAAATTTTATTTATATGATCCAGCAACTTTTTTGAAAGAAACAAAATCACGTGTAGAATCTTGTAAAAGAAACTATTTTAGTTATATATTTGGATTTGAAATGTTTATTATTGAAAAATGACAGAATTTGAAGTTTATTTTTGTTCAAAATAATTTCTGTTGACTTTAATTTAGTTTTCTATTTTATTTTTTCTTTCTTCGTGCCATTTTGGAAGTTCTTTTTCGAATTTTCTTTCAAATGGCTTTATATGTATTCCACATTGTCAAAATGAACCTCTTAAGAAGTTGATTTTTATATGAAAAAATATTCACAACTTGTACAATTTGACAAATAAGATACATGTTGCATCGTTGCATTTTTCATTTGAATTACTTCTTTTAAAACAAAAAGAAATATTATTACAATGAAGAATCCACTTGTAATGACAAAATTACTCTGGTATTTTATAAGGAAATTTTTCATTGAAACGTTCTTGTATATCCTTGTCAGAATGATTGATTGACTACTTTCCCTTATCGAAGACATTCGTGGTGAAAGAGATCTTCAATATCGGAAAACACGACCAAAACTTTCCACTTTGGGCTATGACATTCTTGCCTTCTTAGAATGGAGAGAGATAGTCACTGACCACTGCAAGCTTTATATTTTAATGTATAGATTCGGAATAAATGTCTCATAGCATGTATGTAAATATTCATAAATATTAAAATGTCGATGGTAATGAGCTGCTTTAATTTCTGTCACAAATTTTCTTATTTCATCGTTAACATATGTCTTATATGAACAGGTGTAACACACATACTATTTACCTGATACTTAATTCAAATGTGTGTAAGCACCGATTAGAATTAGGAAAGATTGCACTAAATAAGTATGTAATATATTTGGTTGTGGAAGGAATATTACATAAGCTAATAGTTCAGTCGCGTTTCTTTTTAGATAAAGTGTACTTTGTTAATTTTGAATTACCAGAGGGCTTCGCCTTCTACTCGCTTTGTTCGCCGACACTCCAGCGGAGACTCCGAGCTCGATATCTGTTAATAATGATAGGTGATGTAATCTTAAACAGATCACAAGTTTCTCATTAACTAACTAAAACGAAGATGACGTAATCGTAAACAAACCATATAGCCAATCAGAACACGAATAAAAGTCATCATCATAGAGAGGGATCAAATTTTATTTATTGACAGATGATCAGAGTATGAGCATTTACAGTAAGATCATGACGCATTCAATATTTGACATAATTCTTAAGTACCTAAAAACTGAAACTTATTAATCAGAAAACTTCTCAAGTAACAGAAATAAAACTTAATCAAACGTATTGTGGGTTATTTTAAAAGTTTTCGATGAAAAAGTTTTTAATATAATTATATTAATATTATAAAATGAAACAAATCAATGATATAATTTAATTTGACTTTTAAACACTTTTCTAAATCGCTTTATGTTGTAATAATAAAAACAATCGTAAATGTTAAAACTTTATCTAAAAATGTCTGCAAATATAAAACTCATTGATAAAAATATATCTCATAAAGGATTCAGGCAGTGTACGTACCTTTTCAGATTAAATTTAACATCCATCGAGCACATCTGGATACACAAAACTTTTTCAAAAACTTCATCATAATTTCATCATCATTTACACTCATTACATTTCCAACACAGCAAACGTATGCTTTTATATAGAAGTATATCGTTAGCGAAATCAGTAACGAGCTTTGCAAACTGTAAACTACTTTTTTCAAGTTGTCATATTTTTGTTCCGGTTTGTATGAAACGGATGTCTTTTTTCCTTACAAGTTTTTTTCAACGATCTTAAATAAATATTCCCTTTTTCTTACACTGTTTTCTTTATTATGATAAATGACGTTTTGTCTATTTGTTTACATTATTCTTTGTCACTGTTAAGCTTTATGTTCATACAATAAGAGGTGTCATGGATTTTTCATTGCATTTTTATATATATTATAATATCACACAATTATTTCGATTTGATTATTGTTCTTTATTTTTATAATAATGGATAATTTTTGTTCTTCGAATTTATTAATCATTTCTTTTCTTTATATATATATATATATATATATATATATATATATATATATATATATGTTTATGTATATATATATATATATACTAGAGGGCTCCACTCTCTGCCCGCTCATTCTCTCCAACCCTTCGGGAGGCTTCGCTCTCCATTCGCTAATGCTTCCCCCCTACAAATAACAGAAATTAACAAATAATCCGCGTAAATTGTGTCTTAAATTTTTTACTGGAAAAGTTTATAAAAGTTAACATGAAAAATGCAATATGAAAATGTAAAACAATTTTTTTACACTATAGCTTCAATGAATACAATATTTTAAATTAATTTCTTACCAATTTTAGACTTAAAATCGTTTACCCTCTTCGTTATACACCGTGAAACAAAACATTGATTAGGTGAATGATATCATTCAATCAGAATACAGACTACGTGACTGATATCAACTAATTAGAGAACGAATAAAATGAACACATAGCGTCGGGACCATTTTTTAATTATATATATATATATATATATACATACACACACGTGTATAGAAGAAAATTATATCTAATATATTTAAAAACATAAGAAAACTTTACTTATAAATAGATTATATATTGAATACAATATATATTTATTGAATAAAAATGTACGTGTGTAATTCCCTAAATATAAATTGAACACAAGGCAATTTAATTTGTCATTATGTTCATTGTTGAATATTTGTTTCTTTTTTAACCTCTGATAATCCCTTAGGACATTGTATCATTATTTTCCATTCATGAATTTAATAATGTAAATGGGTTTTGTTTATTTTATACTCGTACAATAATATTATTGGTACCTAATGATCATTCTCTATTGTGTAGTATTCATATATTTTTATTTATATATATATATATATATATATATATCTTCAGAAAATAAATTATATATATGGGAATTCTATTTTATGTGTATTAATAAAAACAAAAAGACTAAAATATTAAAATGTATCAAAAAATTTTCGATAGTCAAATAATTTTTGACACTTATCAACAAATATCTATTATTTTAATAACTGTTTTTTATATTTATTGGGTAATAACACTTTTTTAATTTGTTATTATTCTATTAAAACTGTCTTGATTAAAAGT
The DNA here is from genome assembly GCA_034766995.1 of Acanthacorydalis orientalis. Taxonomy (NCBI): domain Eukaryota; kingdom Metazoa; phylum Arthropoda; class Insecta; order Megaloptera; family Corydalidae; genus Acanthacorydalis; species Acanthacorydalis orientalis. The sequence goes on from CM068316.1 coordinate 44,255,989, forward strand.
GAAATGTTTAATCATTACTGAACGTTGAAAAATTCATAATTTTATTTCGAATTTAAGCTACAATTATAAGGTACATCTTATTTTTTATGAAAATAGATGAACCTAACATCATCTATCACCCATCTATATATTGTTATTGAATAATTATGGATATTTAGATCTGTTTTTTTTTACTAGTACTCTTATCCTTCATTTTAATTTTTAGCTATTATATTTTCAATTAATTCTTTTCAGTTCTTGTATACATACATACATATATATATATATATATATATATATATATATATATATATATATATATATTATTAATATAATAGAAAAATTACAATAAATGACTAAAAAATGAAAAATATAAAAGTGTTGTATTAAATAAATACATAAATACTGTTTTTTAGTAATTAATTTAGTAGACTTAAATTCTTTATTTTTTATTCAAAAGTAAACGCAGTTTTAAAAAAACTAATATTAAATATTTTAGGAAGACCAAATTCTAAAATCTGTTTTCCTGCTTTTAAATAAACTCTTCAGGTATGTTATCGTACTAGTTTTGTTCCTGTTGAAACAACTGTGTACTATTTTGCTAAAACTAATTTCGAATTTATATACAATAAAATATTATACAATTGAAAACAGACCAACTGAATAACAGATACGAAAGCAGATAGTTGAAACTTTTGTTATGATAATCATAATTTAGATATTATATAATTTAATTTATTATTATAAGTATTCATGCTCATTGTTAAACAGCGTTTAAAATATTATTTATGGTATTCTCAATAATATTTCTATTACAGATCCTCCAGAAATAAGTGTAGAAAAATCATGGGTTCACTCCGGTGAAGGATTTGAAGCGCATTTAGTTTGCATTGTCTATGGAGATCCGCCACCTGAGGTAAGTCTTAATCTTTTAATTATTAGGTTGGTAGAAAAATAATTGTATTTTTTTCTGAATTAAAACCTTATTTTTTTCAATGTAAGTGTCATTTCATCTTGTTCATGTTAGTATCATTTTAAATTATATTTTTCGGTCTTTATTTTGATAACATCGACTTTAGTTTTATTTTTAATTTTGCTTTAAATTGTACTATTGAATTAAAGATGGGAAAGAAGCAAATAAGACCCATTTTTTGTATAAGTTCGAAACGGGTGGTAAAGATGTAGAAGCTGTAAATTAAAAGATGCTTTTGGTGTAGATACTGTTAAGGAACGTACGATGCAATGGTGGTTTTAAAAATTTCGTACTGGGGACGAGAGCCTCGATGATATAGAAGGTCGCGGGTGTCCTTCTTCAGTTCATAATGACCAACTGAAGGTGTTAGTTGAATCAGAACCGCGCTCGTATGGTGTAGTGCTTTTCTGACAGCATCGTGTTCACTACAGTTTTGGAAGGTTATGCCAACTGTTTGGCCAAGATATATAGTATTTTAATGTTAAGGTTGGCCCTTCAAACTTCTAAAACGATGAAAAAATATTTTAATTTAAAACAGTTATGGTTGATTCCATTTAAAGGCACCGAATATTTTTCCACACATAATAATAAAAATTAAAAATTTCAAATTAAGAAAAATTCTGAAAAATATTAATAGGGAATTACTATAATATATAACTGTATATATATATATTTATATATTAAAACACAAGTCACTTTTTGCTAACACTTAAATAATAATGATAGTTTTTTAAATAAAAAGCTAAAGTTACGCTTTGATAGTGTTTACTAGATATTAGTATACTAGTAGGATAAAAAACTAATAAATGATATTTACATATGTGTTGGAATCATCGTACTAGTTGTCAGATTTGTCTAGCCGTTAATAAAAAAGCAGCTGGTAAAAATGTATGGAATTGCTGTTTGCACTTGGCTTGTAAAAAATATTGAATACTTGACTATTAACTATCGGCTAGTGTATATTTTCAGATTGTTTATTTCATATTTTATATATATATATATATATATATATATATAAGAAGTTTTGATATACATATTTAAAAAATTGTAGAAATACAAATCTAGAAAATAAAACTTTAAAATATTTCAAACGTGAAAAGTGAAATTAAATCCGAATTAAATATAAAAAGTGAAAACTTAATTTAAAAAAGTTCTCATGTTTTATTTTGTACAAAATCTTTAACGAAAGAAATATTTTTTATAATATATAATATTATTTATTTTATATCTTTAAAAATGTGGGTGTTGGTAAATGTTTCTACAGGTAAAGTATTCTCGTTTACATTAATTCAAATTTATTCATTAATATTTTTTGTATATACTGTGAGTTAATAAAAGTGTTTCTAATAAAAAATTAAGGTTAATTTATTGTTATTAGTTATCTATAATAATAAATTCTTTTTAAAAAAAATGCATAGATTAATATAAAAATATTGAAATGAAAAATCAATTATTTGTTTAATTTCTGAAACTGTAATCTAATATTCGTTATAAAGAAATATATTCAACTTTATATAGTACTAAACGTGAAATATTGTCAGTTTTTATATGTAATTTTAATGATATGAAATTTACTACAAAGGATGACATTTTCGTGATTAAAGAAACGAAAATGCTTTGTAAACATCTCTGACAAAATGTCTCCATCTACTAATTAAACATATTTTCTCTGAGAGACTGATTATATAAATTAACACAAAATGAGTCATTTACTTTATGTAAAAAAGGGCTTGCTTCTAATAAAGATTTTCAGCTAAAAAGTACTCTCAAATATTTAACTATAATATATAGATTTAAAGTTTGAATAAGAAACATAGATTTAAACTTCAGAAAAACTGATTCAAAAACATTTTTTCTCCATGAAAAAAATATGCAAAACCCTACAGTTTCTAACTATAACTTATTTTATGATGTCAATTTGACAGCTCTACCACATTTATTCTCACAAGACCTTTATACCTGAAACATATTCGAACTTTTAGTACATTTTCCACACTCCGCACGTTTTTAGTTGTCTCTGTTACGCTATTCCTTTTTTTTGGTATTGATAAAGTATTCAGTAGGGAAAATTAATCTTGTCTCCTTGCATTTCATTGCGTTAGGGGAGAAACTTACCCTCAAGTACTATACATATATACCTTAATAAATTTTAGTTTGACAATAACAACATAGCTTATTGATTTGTGTAATCCAGGATTACGTTGTATTAAAATTTGTGATTTATCGAAAAAAGAAACTTTTCTTATATTATATATATATATATATATATATATATATATATATATATATCTAAAGAGAGAGGGAAGAAAAATATATTACTATATTTATATTATTAGAAATAAAAATTTATCAATACTGTAATATAACCAAACCGTGTTGTAAAATAGAAATGTTTGTTTATTTAATAACAACTGAGGATGAATCGCTGCTAATAAAAATAATCTATAAATGATTGTATTTAATCACTAAATTAAATACAAATGAGTATAGGTAACTGAAACTAAAGTCTTTAATATCCAACAGTGATCACAGCCAATCAAATTAATTACAATCAACAAGGTAACTACCTACAAATGATTGTAACGTGTAACAATTAACAATATTAGACCATAACTACCAATAGTGAAATACGGTCAACTACATCTAACCACTGTTTCATTTATAAACAAGAATTTCGAATCAGTCAATTTGTAATTGAAATTGTAAACAAATGGTTGTAGAAAATTACATTTAGTTTAGTTCTAATTTAAGTTGCTTTCACATTGAATTTGTTGGAAATATGTTATTAATTAATAAGTAAAATATATGTATTTGCAATCAGGTATTATAAATATAACAGTATTTTTTCGAATTAGAATTAAATATTGATTTCAACACAAAAGTTAAAATTTTAACAATCAATTAAAATAACAATGACAGAGTAACATTTCTACTCTCTTTTTTTTTAAAAAAAACTCACTTGTTATCGTTTTTAGACCATCTAGTTTGAAGTGCTCTTCAGTATAGAATGTTTAGTTTTTTTTAATTTATGTTTGATATTTTATATTTTCATAATAGAATTCAAATGGGTATATAATACAAAAAATGAGAAGTTTTGCTTTTTATGTTATATTATGACATGTAATTTACATAAATCATTATAATCTGATACTATTTTCATCTGATATAAGCTTTTCTATTATAAACAATAGATTTATTTCTACTTAAAAATTCTATGTATTTGAAAAAATGATAGTAATTTTATAATTAAATGCCTTTCATTTTTTAATTGCATTCCGTAACTAAAACGATTAATAATTTAAATTAACAGATTTCTTTAATCGTGTTTGTTATTTTTTAAGTCAGTTTTAATTAAAGAGCAGTATTTAATCATGAATAAATCCATATGTTTTAATGAACATGAATAATACTGATTTCAAACATAAACCAATAATTAAAAAACAGTGGAAAATTATCCGATATAAATGTTTTAATATATAACATGTATGTGAATAAAAGCAAATAAATTATTAAATACATCTTTAAGAAATTTCATAAATCTATTACTTATATGAAAATGGTTACATTACAGCTTGTACAATGATCTCTGAATTTTTTTTAAAAAAATACTGTTTTAATGTATGTTACTTCATGGATTATCCAAAATTTAAATATTATTAGTACTGCAAAAATTTAAGGGGAGAAATTGTTGGAAAAAATTTCAGAAAATTATATAAAAATTTCAAAAAGCCTGCAATCATTAAAATAAATTGTTGTTATACTTACAAGTATATTTTTATTCTTCTAGAAATCTTCTCATTCTTATTGTTCACTTTTCTATAGCACCCGTTTCAAAAACCAAATGTCATCTTGAAGTATAATTGAGTTTGATTTGATTTTAATTTAAAAGTCAAGTTTTTTATTATTATCTGCAAAAATACTTCTTTACTTAATGGTAAAGAAAGATTAAGACATAAATAAAAATATTAATTTTAAAAATGCTTCAAAAATCTTAACAAGTTTATTATTTAATTTTCAAATGTGAACTTCCACATTTCATTAATAAACTTATTATAAATGAGTATAATTCCATAAATTATTTAAGATTAAATATGTAAGTTTTATTCAAATGTTACAAAAAAATTATGTACACAAATCACTTAATAATAAATTAAAGTAAGCGTATTGTTTTAATTACTGTAAAAAATAACTCTGTACATAAATATTTAACAACAAAACGGCACTTTTGCATTTTAAATGTTATAATACGTGAAAAGTAAGTTAAAATATGAAAAATCAACCCTTTTTCATCAAGATAAACTATGTTTTTTTCCATTTTAAATATGTTCAAAGTAAATATGTCAGTAAAAAGTACACATAAATGGTATATTTTGAGCAAATATATATATCAGCGTAATCTAATTTCGCTAATGTTGTATATGTTGGGGAAAGGTTTTTCATATATTTACAGCGAATCACAAATGTAATTAAATATTTCGTTTAGCTGATTCATATATTGATAAGTCCATCAGATGGAGAGACTATTATATACTTGTATATATATATATATATATAGTTACTATTATCATTTTTTAATCTTATAAATTAAAATGAAAAAATTAATTGACATCAGTTAATATTTTTAATCGCCGAATAAATTAAGTAAAAATTATTTATTATTCATATATTTACATACATATAGTTTATTCTTGTTAATAATAATACTCGATTTTATTTTCATATTATAAGTTACCAAGCTAACTTTTTTTTCTTTGCATAAAAAAAATGAAAGACACTGAAATGACTGTCAAATAATGTTTATTTAGTCTTATTTGAAAAAGTAATATTTTATTTTAAATTTTATTAAAATCTATTATCTTTTTTTATAAATGTTTACATTGTAAATTTATCATCTTTTGGAAACTAGTCATTTATTTACTATTCATAATAATTATAAATATTTGTCTTGTATTAAAGTCGAGTTCAAATTATTGACTAATTTTCTATATTATTTAAGTTTAAAAATATAATAATGTATTTCAGATAAATACAATTATATTTAAGTGTTTATAATTGTGGTCTCATTGTTGCATTACCTTTGTGGTCTTCATCATTTTAGATATATTAATTTTACCTTCAAATTATATGACATTCAAATTCATATACACTTCCGCAATTATTTTCTTACCAACCTAATTATATATAAAAAAATATTGTCTCAGTTCTTATAGTACTCAATTCTTGCAAAATATTTCCACATTGTGGATTCAACAGTTAGAACAATTTGTAAGAAAGGACTCTATCATTAGGTTAATTTATTTCAATACATAATGAATATATTTACTTACTCAAAACATTTTTTTATTTAATTATAAATGTCTTCTACATATGTAAGTATATATTCAAATCAAATAATATATTAAATTTAGTTTTCATTCAACTTTACTTTTTGTAAAAATATTCAGTAAAATCGTTTTAGGTATACCAAATATTTTCAGTGTGATAAGAAGAGAATTCTTAATTTCTAAACGTACACAATATATATTTTTATACTTGTATAATAAATTGAAAGAAATAAGTTAAATTTGAAGATGTTTTTAAGAATATTTTTTACAAAATATCTGTGTTTGATGTAAGCTTTATAGAAATTGGCATTTCTATCACTGTAAAATTAATCATGGCAGACAATAAAACGGTAGACAACAAGACAATAAAATAGTAGTTAATTAAAATTTTAATAAAGAATAATTTTTGATATCTAAGACATTAGTTCATTTTTATAAATGAATTTTCCGCAGTACTAACCCTTAATTGTAGTTTATTCTTCTCTTCATATAGATTTGGTACTGTAACTAAATTCATATTTATAAACTATTTTCTTATTTAGTCCACACACTATAATACATTTTTGTAATCAGAAATGTTCAATGGTTTGAAATCCATAAGTTTTGGTTATTTCTCAATTATTTTTGGTTAGCGATACTAACATTTTCGGAGAAGTGTGGTACAAAAATATCTTTCTATGTAAGATTGTTCTATCCTGAGCTCTCTGAAGATATTGGAATAGCCAACAAAATATGCCTAGGTAAATTAAAAATGCTAAATAATTTGCTATTGGACATTTTTGATCAATATTTGGTTTACATACATTAAATATACACACACATACATATATATATATATATATATATATATATATATATGTATATAAATAATATTTATATATATATATATATATATATAAACAATATTTATAAATAGTTAATTACATATATCATTATATAGATACATGTTAGTATAAACTTTAAACTTCTTTATATCTGTTGAAGTAACTGTATTATAATGGATGTATGAAAATGATGTATGGATTACAGGTATCATGGCAACAGGATTCTTTTCCTCTTGATGCCACCGAACGTCGTACTATGGAAATACGTGGAAACAAGCATACTCTTTCAATACACAATGTCCAGAGTTCTGATTTTGGAAATTATAGGTAAAGTATCGATCGTTTTTATTATCTTATATAAGTATGAATATTTTTATTTATACATCTCTCTATCTCTTTCTCTCTTTCCATATATATATATATATATATATATATATATATATAAATATATATATATATATATATATGTTTGAAAGAAGAATTTGTAACATAATGATTTTTCAGCTGCATTGCTGATAATACTCTTGGACGTGCAAAAAAATACATGGAGTTATCGGGGAAACCTAGTCCTGCTGAAATTCGAAGCGGTCCCTACAGTCAAGCACGTGATTCTTATAACCTAACGTGGGTGCTACATAGCTATCCACCACTTGAAGAAGTTCGGTTGCTTTATCGACGTGTAAATGTAAGTAAATTATATTTTTTCTTTTATATATGTCTCAAATAAAATATTTGCTTTTATTCATTTCGTTTTTAAAACATCTTCTCTTTATTTATATCTTTTTCTCATTTATACTTTCTGTACTCTTTTTCAAACTAATTCTTTAGCTTCTTCTTTTAAATATAAAAAAATATGTATTAAACTGACACTTGTTTACTTTTTTGCTATGAAATATAATTAAAATTAATATTTGTTTTTTTCATAATAAAACTATTTGCTATTTTCTTCTTATAGTATACTCATAAAACAATTTATTTATATATTTACATGAAAATATTTTTAACTTTTGTAATAATAAATAAAATTAGTTTTGTATAAGTGATAAAATTCATTAACGGGATTTATACAATCATCTTTTCCTTATATAAAATTTTCATTTTACTTGTAATATTTCTATTTAATTTTTTTTATTATTTAAACAATGAATCCAGAGTTTCATTTAATCATGTTTATAAATACAAAAGAAAACGTTAAATGTTCTCTAAACAGAATATCAAAAAAATTCACATGTACCACAAAACAAATCTGTAAAAAACATATTGCTGAGGTGTGATATATTTAGTAAACTTTTTATTTTATAATAATTTCTTTGTAAATATACATTTTGAAATAGAATAACGCTGCAATTTAATAATATGTAATTTTCGGAAAATTTTCCAAATTCTTAATTGTATTAACATTTTATCGACCGGACGGTTTTGATACGAACCTGTGGCCTGTCACTGGGGGCATTTTTATAAAATGGGTAATAACATTGATCGCTTTCTTCAAATTCTTGTGTATTTTGAAGTGAAGTAGATATTGAAATGAAAATTTGAGAACATATTAAATAGGATTTGATTATAATATTAGGACATATTAAATAGGTTTTGATTATAAACTACATTAATTATTTAACATTATTAAAATGACATATTATTGAAAATGCTCATATATCTTTGTTTTTTATACTATTTACATTTTATGTTACCAAATTTATGCATAAAAAATTTTAATATTTAATCTTTGTGTGATATTTAGGGAAGCAATCAGTATGTAAAAGAACTTTGCACTCGTTACACACACACACATATATATATATATATATATATATATATATATATATATATATATATATATATATTTATAATATATATATATATATATATTGTATCCTTCCTTATATTATGAGAAGCACAAACCCGGCATCTTCTTCTGATACGCATACTTGTGGTTGATGTTTTTCTGCACAATTTCCTTCTAAAAATATATTTTCGTTTTCGTTATCCATTTTTATCGGCATTTAAATTCAATATATAAAGTAAACAATAAAATGTCGAACAGTATAATTATAATGAATTGTTATAATTTTTATCTTTATTATTAAATAAATATTATAAATTAAGCGCTTTTAATGATTACACATCGCAATATGATTATTTCATATAAGACACCAATTGGCGTTCCCGGTAGATAATGCTAAATTTATTTAGGACGCCAATTGGCATGCTCGGTCGTTAAAGTATTAATTGAAAAATTAAAAGCAGTAATTGAACTGAAAAGTCTTGTTTTATCATCTATATATATATATATATATATATATATATATATATATATATATATATATATATATATATATGTATCTTTAACAAAGAGTATATCTTTTCAATAATTCCATTTAACCTATTAGAGAAACAAGTGTACATTAAACACATTGCAAAATAAAATTGATATCTGAAACGTGAACGTACATTTCAGATGAACGAAACTTATCAAAAACCCGGCAAATGGCACGACATCCTCATGTCGCCAGAGAGCGCAGTACGTAATGGTTCTGCCGCCATAATGTCGTTCATGATCCGTGACCTCGAACCCTCTTCCGTTTTTGAAGCCGTCGTACAGGCCAAAAACCGACACGGATGGAACGAAGCGAGCGACCTCCACCAGTTTTACACACGCGGCTTTGAACCAGAGCCTGCGGACAGCGAACTTATCTCTAGATCTTCGCCCACTTCTTCAGCATCAACATGCCACTCGACATACTTTAATTCTTTTATTTTTACGAACTTCTTTGTGCTACTTTTATCGTTTCGTCTGTGTTTTACAAGATCGAGGTGACTTTCCGTGAATGTCAACGAAGAGATGATGATATTTGTTTAACATATGTAAAAAAATATATAATGAAAACATTTCGATTTTATAACAGCGCGTATAACTAAATAGTAAATTTATGTGAAATAAAAAAGACTTGTTTCCGATATTTTTTGATAAGGATTATTATGTCGTATTTTTTAATAATATGAATTGCTTTTATTTTTTCAAATATCTCGTGTATATAATTTTTATATGAGTTCGAAATATCGTTTTGAAGTAAACTTGTGCTTTGAAAATAGCAAATAAATTTATGCAAATAAAATTTAAGTGTCACACCACTCGTGTAAAACATATATAATCTGGTTACTCTTTTAGTACGTACATATACATATAACATGTGTTTTAAAAAGATATAGTGATCGATTTTCCAACACAATCAACTCGTTTAATACAACTTAATAATAAATAAAACATGTTTATGATAATAAATAACGGATATTTAAATCTCGTGATTCTTTTCCGTTTCAGTGTTGTTTATCTCTTGTAAATTTTAATTAAATACTTTATAGAAAGGCAATGAAATGTGATTTAGGATAAATTTTGTTTTATAAAAAAAAAATAATGTGATAAGTGTTGGCTAAGGCTTGATTCATTAAATGACGGTTATATTCGCATATATGTTCATATCGTGTCTATTATTATTATATTTTTTTTAAAAAAAAAACTTTTTTCCGTTCATTAATACTCTATATCTCATATTACTAGCGCACTTCACTAAAAGCTTGCAACAATAGTGAATGAATACAAAAAAAAACAGTATTTAATCGATGAAATTTTTGTGAGAATAAAAAAATTTAAATAGTGATTTATTATTTACCAATGTTGTTTGTAATTATAATATATTACGACACTATTTATGAAGCTGGCGTAAAAAATGTGTGTTTATACTAATGTTTATTCCCTCTTCATGTTTTGTCGCCTTTGAATCAGATGTTCATATGTAATTTTCATAACTGCATTCAATGTAAATATAATTAATGACATTAATTTAAGTAGGTAAATATCTGTAAAAGTGGTTTAAGAAATAAATTGATTTACTTCAATTTTAATTGTATGTATTTTTTTATAAATGCAACATTTTGGTTAAATATGTTCAGGTGAAAAATTAAAGGTAAGTTTTTACTAAGTTTATTCATAATTTTTAATTGAAATTTTATCTACTATTTATATGTAAATAAATATATTGATACAGCATTTTTAATATTTTAAAAATCCTATCAAAATATACGCTCATTAAACAGGTTCTTACCTGGAAAACAGTCACTTTCAATGTGAAAGTTGACAATATTTACATGAGCAAGATTCGAATTGATAACCTGTTGATTATCAATTCAACATTTTAATCATTCATCTATTTTAAAATCATTAGAAGGAAAAATTTTAAATTAGTAATCGTAATTTAAATTTTAATTCCATGAACATTTTTTTTGAAAGGCAATGATTGTTTCAAAATCTAATCAAAATTGAATAATTCGATAATAAAATCATCAGCTTTAATAAAAAAATATTTTTATTAAGCATTTAATTTTCATTTTTAAGTTGTTTATTTATAATGGAGAGCAGTGGTGTCAAACACGCGGGCTGTAACACTCTAGAATGTGGTCCGTGGCCTAAAACTTTAACTTGATTTTATTAAAATATTAAAATAATTAAAATATTAATAAAAAGTAACATCCAAATGTAATTTATAGAAATTCAGTGCAACACGATGTTAAAAGAAAAGTATAATGAAGTTGGTATTCTATATTTTTATTTGTACATGCCTGATATATTTCAGGTGTATATTTGCTGTAAGTTCAATAATATTTAACAGATTAATAATATTTTTAATAATTACATCCAACTTCATTTGATTATAAATTTATACTTCATTTAATAAAACAATTTTCTTTAAATTAAGACTTCGATGTCAGTTATTAAATTTAATTTATTATTTGTTTTTTACATAACATATGTAATGTATTACCTACAAAAAAAATACATGCAAGTATACTTTTATTACAAATGCAAATTTTTTTCCATGGGCATATATAATTTTTTGTAGTATTATGAAGATTGAGAAATATTTGGAATCTAATAAGATTTTTTTATAACAATGATATAATTTGGAACAGATTTCTTTAGGTATGTATATATATATATATATATATATATATATATATACATATATATATATATATATATATATAAGTATATATATATATATATATATATATATATATATATATATGTACATAGAAAACTAAATTTTAAACTGTTATTTTTCTTTTTTAGTAATATGAAGATTAATACATATCTGGCATCCCTTTTTTGTTTTTCTTTTATGAAAACACGAGTATTTGGATCAAATATTATTAGGTATGTGAATATTAATGTATATAATATATATTAAGGTGTCAGTACATCGTAATAAAATCGTGAAACTGTTAACCCGATTTTTAAGTGTGTAATAAAAAAATAAAAATAAAGTATTCTTGAATAGATTTTAGAATAAAAGGGTTTTATTAAATGTGAATAATAAGATTAATAAAAATTAACTAGAAAATAAATGTGTTTAACGTTTTATTTTAGAGTAAAATTTAAAAATTTCTTCAAAAAAATCGTAACTTAAAAAATAATTTCATTAATTTTACATTACAAGTGAGATTTATTTTAATGTGTGTATATATATATATATATATATGAAATAACAAAATATGTCACAATATATATATATATATATATATATATATATATATATCAGTATGTATATAAATATACATTTTTGATATCAATAAAATTATAATTATTCGTTTTTATAACTATGATTCTATTTAAGCCTTGTCCTGGGGCTCTTCATGTTTTTGAATCATTTGAGATTCTATTTTTATTACTAGTTTTATAATGTGTCATTGTTTAGATAAAAAACAATCTTTCTGTTTATTTACATCTACCTAAAGAGGTCAGACATACTGCACCTAATTATAGAAAACCGAAACTCAAATGATCCAATAGTGAAAAAATATATAAAATATTTCTTTGTTAATTTTTGTTGGTCCCTGTATTTAAAATGCTACTCACCTTAATATATATATATGTATATATATATATATATATAAATTAATGGTTAAAACAATTCTTCTTAGGAAATTAAATAACATCGCCTTCTAAAATCTCAATCGTCAACGAAAGTTAAGTTGTTTAAAAGAAACGAGTTGATTCCACCTGACAAATATGTTAAAGTACTGGTAAGTCATATTTATTTTATTTATTTCTTCATTTAATTGTTATATGAAATAGGGTAAAAACAAATAAAACAAACATTACTTTTTTTTAAAAAAAAATCGAAGTGTTAGATTAAATCAAACATAATTAGTATCACACCGAATTTATAATAAACACAATTTGTTGAAAATTTAAATATGGCAACTTATAACTTAAAATCGATAATCATAAGTTAATTTCCATTTCATTAAAAATGAAACTAATGTAGTAAATATATAAATTTATTCTTATATAGAGGTACAAATATTAAAATTTTGTAATGTTGTCAATAAATGTAAATAAGTAGAAATTTTTTTTTCGATTAATACATTTATTCAAAGCTGAGAGGCCTAACGTTTTGAATCGTTTTTACGAAAATAACCGAGAAATTATTTACTATAAAAGAAGATTATTTTATGTTATATTAGGTTGGCAGAAAAATAATTACGGTTTTTGTTTTCTGAATTCCAGCCTACATTTTTTTCAAAATGTTCAATAAATGATTATAGATTACTGCTTGTATCCATTTCGATGATAATGTCATCATCCTCAAAGTTGAAAAGTAGGGAAAAATCTCAATTTGAATCAAAGTATAGAATTTTCTGTATCTTGGAGTTAGGCGTTTGTCGTCAAAAAGTTCTGGACCACTTAAAACAGCTAGTAAAATTAAAAAAGAGAAAAATGTATATGAGATTGAAGATCATAAACCGCAATTATTTTTCTACCAACTTAATATAATATGTATCATCTGTATATTTAAATAATATGAATAACAATAAAATTTATATGCATATGTATAATATGTATATAGATATATGTATATAGATATATATCTACATACATATATATATATATATATATATATATATATATATATATATATATATATATATATATATATTATCAACTTTAATAAATTAGTATTTAGTTCAATTATTATTTTCGTATTTAAAAATTTATAAATTCATAAATTAAAAATGTACGATCTTTTATTGTCTGGTATTTTTATTAGCATGTCACTTTATATATATATATATATATATATATATATATATATATATATATATAATATATATATATATATTACAATATATTTAAAGATAATTTATTAGGTACATTTGATGAAGAATTGTTTTTCTTAATGATTAAGTGTTAAATGAACTGTTTTTATTAATTACAATGATAATCGATGTACTTATTCAAGAATCTAGCAATCAGTGTAATGAATTTAAATTCACAGTTAAATAAATTCCTATCTTTGATTGAAAAATTATTTACTTAAAAGATTAATCAGTAACAGTGTGAATAGCCTTTTAAATAATTTATATAAAAACTAAATAGATTTCTCATAAATTCGATTTTATTTTCATTTCTTATTTTAAAAAGTAACTAATCAATCAATATTTTTTTTTAAATTTAAATTATGTTCTTAAAATTTAAATTTTATTTAGTATTTTTGTAATATTATCTCTATCGATTCAATAAAGTCTTAAAACGAATGTCACACTATATATGTGATAGAAAACAGATTTGAAAATTGATTAAATTCAAAATGACAGATGATAGCCGAGTGATAGTTTGACAAAAAAATAAGAAGCTTAACAACAGTACCCTGAAAATCTGTATTGTCAAAGCCCTAGAGTAGATAGAACCCTCCAGTATTAAAAAATAACAGTAACGTGTTCGTTTCTAGAGGGGAAGAATTAATCTTCGATACAATAGCAATATGGGAGAATGTGCTCTACCATTATACCATTTTTGATCTCTTAATTTTTTATTAAAAAAAAGAATGCTTAAATGCATTTCAATAGTTCTATTTCTTTCAAAAATAAATATTACTTAAATAAATAAAAGTTAACTCCTTGACAGAAAAATAATTAATTAACTTTCAACAATGAAATGAATAAATCTCTTTTTTTAAAGACACACCTCATTTAAGATTTATCTCTGAATAACTTCTAAAGCAGTTATTTGAAAACTTCAACGGTAATTAAAATCGGAATATGATCTATTTGGTAAATTGTATAAATTATATAATTAAACTAGTTCATAAAATTATCATGAAATCATTTTTAATTCATTATAATTACACTATTATCAACAAAATATTTCATTTAAATTATATACGGATATGTTGTAAACGATTGTAATTAACATACTCAACCCCTTCGCAAGCAAATAAAACATATATATATATATATATATATATATATATATATATATATATATATATGTACATTAATTAATCGATTTGCATTCCGTACGGTAAATACGTTTTCTTTATTTGTTGCAATTAAAACAGCAACATATAGATGTGAACAAGAATAGAAGATACTATGGAAACGGGCAAAATAAAATCGAAATGTAATTTAAGCGAATGCAATCACAGCGCAGGGACGCGTGAACGGGTGTATAACAAAGCGAGATTCATGACGCTTGGGGGGTGCATGGGGTTGGGTGTATTGACGGAAAGTAGACGAGTGAAACAGGAATAGAATTGTGTTATGATCTTCAACCTAAAACACGAGTTATATATGAACCGTGCGATAGAGAAGGACGAAATCGAGAACACAACGATCGTATAAATAGAACAGTTGATTTTTTTTCGGATATTTTGATCTGAATTGGAGCTTCTTACATTGACAATTTTATATTGAACTATATGTATGCATATATATATATATATATATATATATATATATAATGAATAATATTTTACAGTAATATAGATAGATTTGTGAGTCAAACATTTTATCTAAATACAGTATTTTCCATTTTGATAGAAAATATTTTTAAATTACTAGTCTTAATTTTGTAGCCTAGACATATATCAAAAATAATTTAAAGTTTTCGGTTCAAAATTTTCATTTTTTATTTTTTTATTTACATGCCTAATTATCTATTTGATTAGTAAAATGAAAGATGGATATAAATAATAAAATTAATCGACATTTTAACACTGAAATAAAAAACTATAATCTTGTTATAAATATCCATAAGAAGCGAATGAAAAAATAAATAAAACTGTTTTTTTTTTTGAGTAAACATCTATTATTGAAATTAACCAGAATATTAAACCTGATTTAAAATTAATAATTACTTTTTAGAAAATAATCTTGAATGATAATTTTATTTCATACAATTTTATATAATACTGAACGTTTTTATCGAAACAGATTTCAACAAATTCATTTTATAATAAAAAATAACGTAAAACTCTATAATATTTTTTTATAAAATTGTGAAAAATATTACACATTTTATATTATGTATGGTTCACTTAGTTACATCGGGATGGCAATGCTATCATTTTTAAAGTATAAAAGCATAATGCCATTATACATAGTACCCTTATGTTTGGGTCTGTTATATATATATATATATATATATATATATATATATATATATATATATATTTGCACCAGTTATATAGTACTTTATCTCTTCATATATGTTACTCGGTCTCCTTGTATGCAATACTCTGCTTTACAAAATATTTTTTAATAAATTAAATTCTAATTTCCTTTAATGAATGATAATAAATAGTAATAACTAAAAAATTACACCTGATATTGATAAAATAGTTTCTGTCAAAAGATGACAAGTTCCTAAAGAAAAATATTGTTTTTTTTTTTAATTTCTCTACTTTAAATTTTGATAAGAATACTTAAAATTAATGTCTTTTTTAAAAATTTTTATAAATTCGTTAAAGAAAAAATAAATGTAAAATTTATGACTTATTTTCAAATATAAAGTAAATATCTTTTTTCGCTGGCTTAAATTTTTTTTTTGGGTGTAATTTTTTCATCTGCAGTTCGAAGACTCTCTTAAACTGAATTTGGTGGCCTTTGTTCATATATGAGTTTGACACCACTGATTTAAATCATTTCAAACATATCATTTTATTCAACATAATGTTTTAATTAATTTAATACTTGAATTGAATTTGAAATAATATTAACAGATATACACTTTTATAAGTTTATATTTGTGAATATATGGTATTCCTAACTTCTACATATTCTAAAAAGTATTATTTACTTTTAATTAGCTTAAATAATTTACTCTTAAGTAACTTTTTTAGAGAAGACTAAAATTGTTCGATATATCCGTGTAACGAACTCGTTAATAAACTGGATGTTTATAAGGAAATATGCATGATACAAAATCCATTCAAACATCTTAATAATAATAAACTCATTATAGCTGTGTTCGTTATAACCAAATTTGACGTGTTTATATATATATATATATATATATATATATATATATATATATATATTGAAAATAGAATACTGAAAGATAAATATATATATATATATATATATATTTATATGTTGAAAATGGAAATGAATCATTTACTATACGGGTAAAATATATTATAACTTTATTAGAAAAAATTCATAACGGCTTTACATAGTTCACTATATCACTATCTACTGACTATCTGTGTGAACTTGTTAAACTTTTCATTTCGAAGTCTGAATACAAAACCAAAAAACGACGGAAGGATAGCAAATGAAACGAAAAATGTAAAAAGTTTTATATACTTTCTTATACGACTGTATATATGGCAAAGTTTTTTTAACGCTGACATCAAAGATAAAATATTGTACTATTTTATTGTTTTATAATTTTTTATTTAAGAAAAACGAATTGATTTTAAAATATATATTTCGTTAAGATTTTTTTTATTGTTAGTGATATAATTAATAAGGTATTAATTAGAATAAAAAATTTGTTCAATCACAAAAAACGTTTTTAGTATTGTTGTTAAAATCATATTTATAAATATTATAAATAATACAAGAGACTGATAGGACTTTCAAGAATTAATTGCACTGCATATCTATAAATCAGCATTTCTAAAACTTTAGTAAACTGTGTACTCGTAAAATATCTTTCATAAAACTATTAGATTGTGATTAAAAATGTGAATTTACCCGAAGTACATAATCAATCAATCAAATAAATTACAACCTTGTTTCTAAAATATTATATAATGACTCTTTGGAAGGTGACTAATGCCATAAAAGGAATGTTAATTAGATATTAATGATTTTTTAAAAATAAACTATAAAGTAAAAATATCATTCTATTTCATAGTAAAAATTGGCAGTATAATCTCACATATTCAATCTCATAATATCTAAAAAAAAATTCAACGATATAAAATTCTTTATTCTCTTGTTTAAGTAATAGTAATAGGTATGTTTTTCTATGTTTCTGATAAAATATGAGATATTAAAAGTCATTGAAATATTTATTTTTACAAAGTTTCAATATCATTTTTTTTCAAAATAATTTTCTGCTACTGTTTACTAAATTCAATTTCAGTTAGGAAATCGCTACTATAAAAATATGTATAACTATTTAAATTAGAAACTTGATGACAATTTAAAACAATTATTTTATTTCAAAAGTTATTTGTAATCTTGACTTAAAAATTAACCTATTTCTAATATTCTAAAAGAATAATCAGGTACTAATAATACCTTATAGGTACATATTGACACGCCGTTAAAACTCAAAAAATTGCCATTAAAGAAAAGAGAATATGACAAAATTAAAATTTCAGTTCAGAAATCGTGTAAAAAAATTTTTCAATCAACATTATAAAGAAAAAAATTAATGTGTTATATAGTATAATAAGTTAACAAAATATATTGGAATAATGTTACAAAATAACGTATCAACGTTCTGAAGATTACTCAAAAAATATATAAGGTAATTCAATGTACACTTCCATATGAAAGTATGTTATTTTTTGTTTTGTTGAACTAAAATACTAAATGGAGGAAAACTTAGTCTTTTTTAATATTTTTGTGTGAAACATTAAGTTGAATCACCTGTACATGAAAAATTTAGAAGATATTCTATATCTGATATTCTACTGTATAGATGAAGCCAGTATATTTATCTAATACGTTATATTTTTTATGCAATAAAAATTATATATCTTCTTGAATAAAATTCTTATTCTTCTTGAATAAAATAAAACCACAAAATATAATAAAATACTAATAAAATTTTCAAAAATGTTGTTATAGAATTATTATAAAATATTAACATTATTTGTAAAATTAAAATAATATATTTGTCAGCGACAAACAACTAGAACAAGTTTCTTTTAATGTGTAATCATCACTTAATATTTAGTTATATAATATTTTAACTATATCACTGTATAGAACAGGTTACTTTTCGAGTACAATGCACATCATTTTACTTCTATTCAACGTACTTTTCTGAACAAATAAATGACCACAAACAACAGCAAATATTAGTAGTTTATATAACACTTATAGTTGACGTCAGTTGAATAGACAACCTTACAGTACAGTTAGAATGTACAGTGTACATTTGAAACTGCAGTGCGTTGGTCGTGTATTCTAGGTTTATAGTACATTTGAATAATTTATTTTAAATATATTTGTGGTTACAGTTATTTTATATTTGAAAAATGAAATTAATAATCGCGTTAATTTGGTTTTTGTATTGAGTACCGTATCATACATCAAGAATTTGATGAAATAATTACATTTTAAATGAAAACAAAAAAGTTTTATTCGGAAATATTTTTAGACATTTATAAGACTAAACTTAGTGTATTAAAAAAAGTGCAAATTGAAAGGCAGAGTATAGAGGCAGGTTTATAAGGTAAGAATGTTATTGATTATGTATGTATGCCTCTGTATATATATATATATATA
>CM068316.1:44280898-44378398 GCA_034766995.1 Acanthacorydalis orientalis
AAAACTACGCACAACAACTCGAGAACTTTGATAAAAGTTAGACATTAATCGTCTAACAGTTCTGAACCACTCAAAATAGCCAGTAACATCAAAATAGCTGTAAATGTATGTGAATTTGAAGGTCATAAACCACAATTATTTTTCTATCAATCTAATATTTTATTCATTGACTAAAATACCATTAAATTATAAAACCATACCTTACTAGTTATTAAATATTATTAATTATAATTACTTTTTTTTTATTGCTGTCATAGTTAATACTGTAATCATGAATTCTCACCTTGTGATACACGATATAATATTACATGATACATGAATATGTAAGTCAAAGAATTATTTTTAATAAATTCTTGCCATACAGGTAGAGGTAAGATAAAATTAAAGCTGAGTCTACTTTTCGGTTAAAATTATCAGAAATTGAATCAGATATAGCAAAAGTAAAGTCGATAAAGTCATATTTGTTCTCCTATTGATATACTTAATTGATCATTAAAATGTTTATTTTTTAATTTAAGAATGTTTATTTCGTATTTTTATTTAAATTTTCGTTTTTTCAGCTTGAAAAATAATTGTTTTACATTGCTACAATTACAACATAAAACCGAAATAAATATTAGCTTTATTTTTACTCAAGCAAGTCACCAGTTATCCAAAATATATATTTAAGCTAGTGGTGGTTTGCATACCAACTTATCAGATTGTTTTAAGGATTGAGTATCTTTGCTCTAGATATTTTTAATTTTATCATAAATTCCAGTTCAACTAAATCAATATTGATGATCTAACATACTAAAATTTTAGATAAATCTTTTATTTTCTCACTTGTCACCAAATTTATCTGCTTTATGCTATATTTTTTGTTTATTTGCTTTTCTAGAAAATTCAATTTATAGTTATGTAATAAAAATCGAAAACGTAGATTTTATGGAAAACTCATGATGTAATCGAAACTTGCATTGTGATTTTTGTCGAACTTTGATGTTAAAATATTTTAGAGCTTGAATAAAAGTAATAAATTTTATTTTTCTAGTAAAATAAAATTCATATATATATATATATATATATATATATATATATATATATATATATATATATATGAATTTAAACGAGTATTTAATATAAAATTTTATTAAAAACAATGAAACAATATTAAACATATATGACAGAAATTAATTTGTTTCATTATGGCATTTTGGTTAGAGTATTTGATTATTATTTGTGGTTGTAATTACTGGTGGTTGCAGCAATTGAGATTAAACCACACTCGTGAATACACGTGTCCACTAATGAAACAAGAGATTTAAAAACATAACATTTATCTAACGGTTGTAGTGGGAACAATTAAATTACTTTTATTATGTTAACATCTTCATAACATTTAATAATAAAAGATCTGTTGACTCGTACACTATGTACATTTTAAATTCAAGTTCGTTATAAAAATAACAATTTTATCTTGATGGTCAAACATTTACTCATCATTTTAATACCTGCTGATGTAATTCAGTTGTCTATTTTTTTTTGTTCGAAACTTTTCCGTTTATTGTTATTAATATTTAGTATTTTTTAAAAGATAATAGATATTAATTAAAAAAAAATTGATAGAAGTTATGAAATATTGTCTCATATATAATATTTCGATAAAGTGTGACATCCTTTACTCAAAAAATTGTTTGAAATGAGTTTCATTTCTTAAATAATTTAAAACATTCTCAGTATTATATTTTAATTTAAATATAAATACTATTAAACATTCTAAATACATTTTCATAGTTTTAAACAAACTATTACAGAAAATCATAGCAAAATTTCGTAATAGAAGAAAGGTTGGTTGAGTAGAATATTGATGTCATTTGAAAAGCGATTTCAAAAATAAAATAGTACTCTTTGAAATGTTACATATATAAAGTTATATATGTAATAATATATTATGTTTTTAAATAATTGTTTATAAATAAATTGTTGTCTGTTCTACACGTCACAAATACTTTTCTGATCAAAAATATTAAATAAGCTATTATTATGCATTTTGATTGTTATTTATGAATTTTAATGGTTATACAATCATTTCATAATCTACAGTATACTCTGTAGAAAACACTTTTGAAATTTGAAGCTCCAAGGATGACAGTATTACCATCCAAATGCGCTTAAGCAACAATCAAAATAGTCAGTAAACGATTATTCTACATTTTTTATGGCTTGTGGAAAATGAAAAGTACATTTAAAAAAATGAATTTAATTACAGTGCCCAAGTTCTCCTTAATAAATTTAATAAAATGTCAATAAATTATCTAAAATTATTCATTAAAAAAGACTTTTGTAATACTAATGTTCTATTAAAATTATCAGTAAATCTACATCTAATATAAAATCAGTATCTGATTTCTATTCAAAATTTATTAAAGCAGTTAAATAGATTTTTCAAAAATATAATCAATTAAAATATTAATAACTGCTAATATATATATATATATATATATATATATATATATATATATGTATATATATATACGATTAAAATACTAAGTACAATAGAAGAGTTTCTAATTGGAATCAATGTTTTTAATTGTTCGTATTTTATTATTTGTTTTATATTGTAATGGACTTATTATTTTATCATTCTTTTTTTTAATTATTTCGGAAATATTTTACTAAGAAAAACAATTGAAAAAGTGTTAAGTTGTAATTAACTGGTGAATTATAATGCACAGTGTCCAGGTAAAAAATAATTTTAATACTTTGTCTTCTTATTTATTATAATAAACTGAAAATTTAAATAATTTAGTTATGCATATAAAAAATCATTCTTATATATATATATATATATATATATAATGATTAGTTTTAGTTTTCTGTATCTTAGATCTCTGAAGATTATAGCATTGCCATCGAAATGTGCATGAGAAATAATCAAAAATTATTAATTACTAATTTATTGAATATTTTTAACCCGAATATTGGGTCCGGTTTATTTTCGTGAGTAGAAAAGAGCTAATTTCTAAAATTTAATATACTTGTTAATATAACTGTTATTAATAATGCCTTTCTTGTAATTCATAAACCGTTTTTGTAAAATCGTATCATAATTCAACAATACAATCTTTAGGATCTGGGAATCCACTAGTAGGTAAAAAACTCATAATATTTGTATATGAAGAGTCCTATATTTTTTCCGAAAATTTGAACCGAGTATACATATATACACACACACACATATATATATGTATATATATATATACGTGTCTATATTACTAATATTTTGAGTTCGTACATATTAATCGTCCTGTAAATTTAAATAAATCACTGTTTCGTTACAGCGTTTTTAAAATATAGTGAGCCATTTCGTTTTAGAATGAATTTTCACTGTTTAGAACCACAAAAATATTTTTAAGTAATATAATCAATAATAAATTATTAAATATTTTAATAAGAAAAAGTTTTTTTACATAAGGAAATTGAATATTAATTTAAAAGTGAATTTAGTTAGTGTCGAGAAAGATAATCGTCACGTATTTGTATTTTATTTTATTTATTTATAAATATTTAAAACAAATAATATTTTAATGTTACTTTATCGATGTGTGATTATATTTATAAACAAATATTTTTCTTCAGCATTTTATCAATAGGTAAATGTGTCCACACAGTTTAAAATTAACTATCTTTTAATCTTTGAAACGTTAATTTTCATTTCCATCTTTTTCCACAACAAAATCAAATATAACTCACAACAAAATCTGATTATACAGATTAAAATTTGAAACGTTTGCAATTTGCATATTGTATCCGCTATAGTTGCAACAACAAACTCGTCATTTACTGGCAATAGAGCATATAATTTGCACGGCAATTTATGTATATACATATATACATTCCGGCAGCTCGTTCAACGTATACACCACATTCAGCTAGTTCCATAGCACTGTAGTTAATTTCTTGCTCAGTTTGACGTCTGTCGGTTGGTAATTTGTTACGGTTGGCA
Organism: Acanthacorydalis orientalis; assembly: GCA_034766995.1. Taxonomy (NCBI): domain Eukaryota; kingdom Metazoa; phylum Arthropoda; class Insecta; order Megaloptera; family Corydalidae; genus Acanthacorydalis; species Acanthacorydalis orientalis. The sequence goes on from CM068316.1 coordinate 44,284,887, forward strand.
CTAATGGCTCGCGCGCGCTTGGAAACCGCTGGCGGTTTCTTGTGCGTGGACCGTTATAAATCGTGTAACGGACTGGAGACGAACCATCAGCCGTTACCACAGCTCTGCATGTCTGCCACGTTCAAGCAACATCAAAGCTCGACTCGAATGCCAACTGCGATTTTAGACGTGTACGAATTTCAAAAGGTCACTCTCTACTTAGATATCTCAATTCGCTCGCGTTATTCATATTGCAAATCAACAGGAACGTTTCTGAAACCTGTCAACAATAACGTTACAATTGTGAGTAAATCGATAAATGACACATACGTTCGTTGATGTAATATAATACACGAATTTATATATATATTTGTCTCAAATGGAATTCATTTATGATAAAATAGTATTTTTAATTATTTGACGAATGTCATATTAAATTACTTTTCCTACAAAAAGAAAAACTAAACGATGTATGTATTCTAAAATAAAAAAAAACTATTTAACGTTTTAAAAATACTATTTAAAAAACTAATTATACACTTTTATGAATAAAACATTGTAGATTATTAAAGCACTTAATTATAACATGTTTTTCAATTGTATTAAATAATTGTTAATTTATATAAACAAAAATTAAGATAAAAACTTCCTTTAGTAAAAACTGAATTATTCTTTCAATACAAAATATTTTAAATTTAAAACTACTTTAATTACTTAAAATAAATAAAACTCCAATAATTATAAAATTATATATATATATATATATATATTTCAATGCAATGGTATACAAGAGTATACACTTTTTTATAATACAACCAATAAAAATACTTTTAAAATAAAAGTATTTAAATTTTGTTTTTCATTTAATTGTACATTTCATATAAACATTGATTTGAATTTTAAATTTTTATATAAAATTTAATTACATTTTTTAATTGGAATTGCATATATTACATATTTTTATATTATTTTCTATAAAAAAATGCACCGACTTATTAAAAATATTAAAATGACTTTTTATAATAATGATCATTGTTCATGATAAATTTAATATCTGTCTTACATTTTAAACCTTATTTACGTAATAATATCCAAGCAAATTTCTTCGTAACACGCTAAATTCTTACCCGAGTTACAAATAAAAATATTCCTTCAACGTGAGAAACTCCTATTATCTTTCGTCGTTTTTCTTCAGTAAAATGTAATCGAAGAGAGGTCATCTTTTACGTGTGCACACAAGACAAGACAATGTAAACTACTGCACAGTATAGTAATGACAAATTATTTCAGAAATGCAGCGAACAACCTCAAATTTAGTGCTTTCCTTGCTTGTTTACACAGGAAATAGCATTACTATATATATATATATATATATATATATATATATATATATATACATAACAGAAGTATTGTTATGTATATACATAGAATGTATATAAGAACATTTAGAAGCACAAAAAGAGTTTGATATATTATCCAAAAGAAAACAATAAACCTTACCTCATTTATGCTACAAAAAGATAAATTTTCAAAATAAAAGTTTTACAATGTGTTCTTGATCTATTAGTAGGTTAAAAATTGTTATAAAATTATATATTTACATTTTTGTATATATATATATATATATATATATATATATATATGAGAATACATCACAGTAAAACCTCGCCTGCATCAACTGCATATTTTAATCAATATATAATATTCATCATAAAATCGAAGTGATTATGTTTAAACGTCCAGAGTGAAAAATGGACGAAATTTTTCGAACACTGAAAAATTTCGAAAAGATTATAATTAATTAAAACAGTACACATAGTTTGACGAACAACGATATCAAGTCTTACATTTATACTGTTCAGTTGCATTTGTTGTTGGACGTAATAAGGAAAATGTTTAACGTGCTCTTCTATATTTACGTAAAACATTTTCGCAATTTATTTAACAGAATCTAGACACGCAAAGCTCAGAATTCTAACAGTAAGCTCATTTTCATTTCAATGGCTATTTCAGTAGACTAAACATGATGTTATGGTATCTAATAAACTCCATTTGCTCAATTTAAGTGTTATTAGAGACAATGAATTATATATATATATATATATATATATATATATATATAGATAGATAGTGAATATTATCTATATATATATATATATGTATATATGTATGTATGTATGTAGAGAGAGAGAGATAAAATTTCAGATTTGTTATTTTAAACTTTATGAAAAAATTCAAACTAGTATTTTATATATATATATATATATATATATATATATACATACAATCTTCCAAGATGTATGAAAATTATTTTTTAAGTGACTTGTTCTATTATCAGAGTTTATAGAAAAATAGTAAGATTCCAATGAGATGAAAAATTTTTATTAATAAACTAATGAATACATTTTACTTTTATAATTATTCTTTTTCTTTTTTCAGAGCTAGGATGTTTTAATGAATTAAAAATTCTAGTTTGAATGTTTTCATAGAATTTAAAATGTCAACTCTGAAATTTTATCTCTGAAAAAATTATTACTACAATGTAACAATAATAATGTTATATTCATAATTTTAAATACTAATATTTGTTTAATAATTTAACTGTCAAGTTGAAGAACATAATATTTGTTTAGTGAAAGATGTTACAAAATATAATACAGCAAATTCTCTAAACAACTATTCATTTAAATAATTCAGAAAATATTTTTTTTTTGAAAAAAAATATCGTAACAGTTTTAAAAACAATGAAAACAATCGTTAAATTAACTGAAATTTTAAAAAAAAATATTTTTTTTTACTATTATATAAAAAAACTTGAACAAGTGTCTTAAGAATTTATTTAATTATAAAATTAGTTTATTGGCATTATTTTAATGAAACATGTACGAAATTAAAACCACTTCTCAATGACTGAAAATTAAATAAACTTTAATGGTTTGAATACTTATCTATTTTGATTAAATTTGAATAACGGATGATTTAAAACGAAGCGTTCTCGTGAGGTATTTGAAATTTCTACTAAACGAAAAGTGTAATTTCTCTAGTAAAACTTAATAATCTAACGTTCGTGTCAATATTATATATATATATATAAGATAGAAATATGAAGAAATTCCACAAAGTGGTTTGTGTTTAAGAACTTGTTGCGTGTACAACCAAGTAATAAATTGTTATAAAGAAAAATAAACAAGATGAACTATTAAATTTTGTTGTATGGGTTCTTTTCTTGAAAAATAACCTATTCTTAGTGTTTTTAAATTGAAAGTTTTAAATATTTCTAATTGCTTTAAATAATACTTTATTTAAATTAATAAGTATATCTCAGTTTTTTTTTGTTGAAAAACATGTTTATTTTTCCGACTATATAATTGGTTATTTAGTAATATTAAATGTAAATCCGAATTTATATTTGATTTTATTAGACTTCACTTAAAATAATTAATATAATTTCGTTTAAAACTTATTTAATATTAATTTAATATATCAAATTTATTTTATTCTATCGTCGAGATACTTTATCAAACCGAAAACTAATATGCTTTGAAATAAATAATGATTTAATTTAAAATAGAAATACGACAAAACTTGTTTAAATATTTTTGGGTAATGAATTGAATAAATTTGTTTAAATATTTAAATAATTTGTTTCTTGCTACAAAATTACAACTTATATAAAAGAAATCCAACCATCTATTACTCTGAGGGTTTTTTATTTGTTTTGTTACAAACGTTGACTACAGATAAATATTTTAAATCAATTTTCTTGAAGCTATTAGGTTGGTAGAAAAATAATTGCAGTTTATGACCATCAAATTCACACACATTTTTTAATTTAAATGTTTTTGAGTAATCCAGAACTGTTGGATGACTAATTTCTAACTTTTTAAAAGCTCTCAAATTGTTTTGTGTGGTTTTATGTCAACTAACACCTTCAGTTGATCGCTATCATTTTTGAGATTTTTTTTAATACTTTCATGTGAAAGCATAAATTTAATTACCCTATATATATATACAAATGATATTGAAACAAATAAGATGACAAAGATTATGTTAATACTATAAGAGAGAGAAACAAACATTGTCAATTTATTTGATTGCATTTACATAAAATGCACTGAACTGACTTGCATGCCATAAACGAGCTACTATGAAATGCACTCCATTCGAAACTACTGTCCACTTGTAAGCTGAAATAAAACTAGACAGAAAGTGATGATATTACGAAAGTAATAAAGTTCAACCTTTTCAACCTCGTGCGCGACCTCTTAACACTTTCAAGTAGTTCAGCGGTAACAGAAGGTGAAGTATAAAAAATAGCTTCATCTATTGACATGCATTACAAACAAAGAGCTACGCTTGAGAATATTTACGGATAAGAAAATATAGTGGACGCAAGCACTGTTGACCGCAAGATGTGGCGTGTAAAGACAGTAATAGGAAGGATAGTAGATCTTTGTGACACGTCAACGTTATAGTCAGTCGTAGAGCAATGACACAAGACTTTTAACCGGAGACCTAATGCAATTTTTCGATGCCTTGAAAGATACTTGTGTAAGAAGATTTATGGATAATGAGATTATACGTGACAAAAGAGCAAGTCAAAGAAATACGACGTGATTTATATTCGTAGGTAAATCATTGGAGTGAAAAGATAAAAAGAATTCACTGCGTAAAATTAGAATATTCTTTTGAAATTGTATAAAAATTATAAAAAAAATCATTAACATTAATTACGGTTTTTATAATCATTTAAATACTTAGATGTATGCAATTAAATATTTTTATTAGATTTTGTCAATTAAACATTTTTAATTTTACAACTTAAAATTCAAGAAATTCTAAAATATATTTTATTCAGTTTTTTTTTTAATTTTTCGAATACCGTTTTACTTTTTCCATTTATTTTATTTAACGTATTATAATATACTAATTTTAAGACTAAATATATTTGATTTAGAAGAAATAAAACGAAAAAAAAATATAAAACAAATATAAATTAAAAATAACATTTTTTTTTATAAATGTGTGTATTATTTTTCGTATATCAATTTTTAAGATATACGTTTATATATATACATATATATATATATATATATATATATATATATATATATATATACATTTATAGTATTTTATGTTAAATTTTATATTTAATTAAACGAAATATATCAAATATTTTCAAATAATTTACTAATTATAAATAATTTTTTATGTAGTTTATAAAACCAAAATTATTTAAAATAATATCCAAAACAATAGAAAAAAATTCATATTAATAAAAAAATAATATCATAGCACTTCAATCAAAATACATAATTGAACAGTTTAATTTGTTTTGAAATATAAGAAGAATTTATCATAAAAATAAATATTAATTCGATTAGTAAAATTTATATTGCAAAAGAAAATTATAAAAATATTTTTTATTCGAATGTATTTATTTAGCTTTACAAAATATAAAATTAATATAAAAGTGTTGTCCCATTGAAATAAAATATAGAATAAATATGTTAATGGAATAAAAGTCTTTGTTGGTAAATATTTTAAATAAAATTAGTAGAATATATCATCAATATTAATTTTTACAACTTAATTTGTTTGTTTTCTGTTAAATAAATGTATTTAAAATTGCAAGGTTACATAAAATATTTTTTTTTAATAAATCTGATAATATCACATAATTTGCAATCGAAAATACAGTTTTCTCTAATTTTTTAACTTGATGAAGATATATTTTGGCTCGTTTTTTAAATATATAAATAACTTTACCAAAGTGAATTTGATCATTTTTTTCATTTGGTAAAAGTTATGTAGGTTGAATATGTTACATACTTTCTAAAAGTTTTAACACGATAGGGTTATTAATTTCATGAAAAATATGCTTATGTTAGGTTGACAGGAAAATAATTACGGTTTTTGTTTTTTGAATTCTAACCTTAATTTTTTTAGAGGAGTGTCATTTCGTCGTATTCATATTAATATTATTTTAAATTGCATTTTTCGTAAAATCGACTTTGCTTTTATTATTAACTTTGCTTAAAATTCAGCTGTTGAGTTAAAGATGGAAAAGAAGAAAATAAGAACATTTTTTGTATGAATTCAAAATGGGTGATAAAGCAGCAGAAATTGTTCGAAAACTAAGTTGTTGTAAGAAAACTAGTTACCCGACAGATATAACAAAGTTATTTATAATAATTGGAGATATTTTGAGTATTGAAGTGCATTCCATTTTTTTATAAACATGCAACATTTTCTATAAAAAAGGCACTAAATTAATTTGTACACCTAATATTATCCAAGTATAAAAAAAAATAATTGGCCGTTTATTTACTAATTTATAATAAGTAAAGTTAAACCTATGACTGATAAAGAATAAAACCTGGCTCTTAAATATTTATTTATTTATTTTTAATACAAAAAACTAGTATTTTAATATTTAAGCAGCTTAAATATTGACAGATTCAAAAGAGTTCAAAATTGATAAGAAAATTGAATAGTTTTATTTTTATTCAAATAGTTAATATACTTTTTTTAAAAATATAATTTTGATATATATATATATATATATATATATGTATTTATTTAATTTTTAAATAAAACATATAAAAAGAATTACAAATGAATGGAGGCAAAAATGTTACATTTCATTGAAAGTTTGAAATTAGAACCATACTCTCATTTAATGTAGAAACAATGTATACATGCTTCGAAATGATCAAATTCTTGTAAAATACATACAAACACGAATATAGAGAACAATCCTGACACAATAGCGCACAATACAACGGTGCGTTTAAGCTTCCGGTACACTTCATTTCTTACTGCGCACATCACGTGAGAGTAAATAGGGCGATTTATGATTCCAATACATATAAATGAGTTTGCGGATAAAATACAATCATCTTATCAAGGATAACACTTTACGGGGTCGAACGAACATACACACGATCATATAAAGCGTGTATCCCGTTCATCCATCATACAAACCACGTAAATTCATCAAAAACTTCAAATTGTATTACTGGTACACGACAGATGATCTCATCGTTGGAATTGTGTCCATCAGGATATATAATACGATATATACGTACAATACGTTTGCGCATACATAGGCGTACAGTAAATTATTTAATGTCAGCGTTTGGAACAGTTTGACATACGTACACTCATCTATTATAATCTATTTTAATCCGACAGGCATCGATCCGCAATTCTCTTATTTAAAATATTTAATGAATGGCACCTTGCTGTTCTTTTTTTTTGACTCGATTAAATGATAAACGGTCGATGTTTTTTTTTGGTACAATCGTGATTGTTGGATTTAATTAGGGTAATTCGGTTCATTGATTTTTCAGAAACATGTTTTGTGTGAAAAGTCTATTCTTCAAGAACATTTATATTTGTTCTAACAGTAAATGTAATTCGCTATATATTTTCAATTTCGATAAAATATCGTCAACTTATTGTTTTAACAGACAAAAATTACTCTACAGTAGTAAATTAGTTTTAATATTTTTTTATATTTTATATATTGATATCTTTATTGATAATTAAATTATTAAAACATTAAAAAAACTTTCATTTATAACCGCTGTAAAAATTCTCATTAAAATATAAATGCAGATTAAATTTTCATTAGTAAAAACATCTAAGTGTAGATTAAAGAAGGGAATCGGTATTAAATAAAATATCAATTTTTTGATCCTTTAATTATTGCCACCAATTTAATATCTTAAAAAAGTGTTTTTATAATTATTATTTAAAATAAATAGAAAAAAAATAAAGATTTATCTGCTTTTAAACTGTTTAAAACAAAAAATTACTAAATTGTAGATATTTTGAAGTCGTACTTGTTTAAAAATATTTATTTTTTCGAAACTTCTAAACTTACAGTACTTAACAATTTTTTTTTCTTTAAGGGAAAACACCTACTTAGAGGGATAAAAAAATTAAATTTTGAAATCGTTTTCTTTGTAAATATAAGTGATAATGAAATGATTTTTTTAATGAAAGGTATATTTATTGAGAACATTTTGTCAAAAAAAATATTAATCTATTAAACGCAGCTACTCAACATCGTAGGAATTTTCGAAAATGCTTAACATGGAGAACAATTCTAATTAATTTCGTGTTAGAAAGAAAAAAAGTAAAATTTGGTTTTGTTGACGCAATAGCGGCAACTAATGTTAGCATTTTAAGAAAAATATTTCAAAAGTTAATAAAAATAAGTCTGTCTTAAGTTTTAAATTCATTTATATTATTGAAATCCGAATCAAATGCCGATAGTTGCTAAAACACTTCGAGTGGAGAAAAACATTGTACTTTATATATATATATATATAGAGAGAGAGAGAGAGTCTGGATCCTGCAGTCTAAATCTATTCCTCTTTTTGAATGAATCAAATGAATCAAGAAATATCGCTCAATAAAAATATCCTCCACACAGAATTTTATTTTTTTTACGATGCATATGAAGAACATAGTCTCGAAAATTTTTATACGCTTTCTTCCAATGATGAACTTTTGGAAAAAATATATTATTGAGGTTAACTCTCAATTTCATAATTTTTATAGATTTTCAAATGAAAAAAATGCGATTTTTCTGATTTTTGGGCGACTGTATATTTTTTCTAATAAAATAAATAGTTATAAATTTAGTATATATACTAAAATAATATAATATAGTTATAAATTTAAAAAGAGATAAGTGACTTAAATATATCATCCAAGAAATAGCGCTCTGAGATCATAGATTCTTTGGAAAACATTAATGGATTCCTAGATTCAAATTCGGATTCAAATGGTTGAATAATAATATTATTTTTTAAATAAACAATATATAATTTTTATTAAATTGTAAGTCAATTTTATTTTCTAATCTCTTAACCTGTCTATCAGTATTTTTTTGAAATGCAATATACTATTTTTACTGATATATAAATCTATATTAATGTCTGAGTTCACATCCTCGCGAATATAGATAGTGTGAACTATCAATTTCAATACATTTTCAATATTAAACTCTTTGCATAAACACAGTCTAGACACTTCCATCTAGTAATTTTGATATTCAATATTTCAAAAGGTACGTACATTTTTATCAGTCAAAAAAAGATTTTACATTATCTTGCTAAGAATCTTGCTCTTTATTAAATGTCTTATTAATTAAACTTCCATAAATCCGTAAATTATAAAAAAGTATTTGTTTATATATTATTTATTACAAACTGAATATTAAATTTTCAATTATTTTTTAATTTGAAACGAATTTTAATCAAATAAACATTTATTATGACTTTGATTAAAATAAATCAATTTTTATTTTCCTTACAAAATCTTTCAATTTGAATGCGCTTAGTCCAATGAAACTAGAAAAAAAGATTATAGGTTACAAGAAGTATGTTTTTATCTAAAATATTTTTACCCTTTGCATCATCTTCATGCAGAATTTTAATTTTTGATATTACGGATAAATTGACTTTCACTAATAAATGAATTTAATTTTCTGCAGTTAACAATTTTATTCTGATCAAGATGTTTGAAATGTGTGATCAAATTTGCTTCTTTTCCATAATTAATTTAAGAGATTATATCCAAAAATACTAAAGAATGAAAACAATAGAGATAAGCTGAAATCAGTAATGCTGATTTAATTATTTATAATGATATATCACATGAGTATAATAAAAAATAACGGTAACTCGAAGCGAAAAATCGACACCAAACTTAAAATAAAGTTAATGGACTTGCTGTAAGATTGAGTTAAATTATAATAAAATGATAAATTTTTTCGGTTATTTTTTTAGATTTTTTTTAATTTTATTGGTAAGTAATTCACAAATCGTATTTCATTATTCTTTGTTGGCATCCATTTTTTTAATCTTTAATGTTGTTTCAAATTCAGGCAACTTTTCAAATATTGTTCAGCATTAAATAAGTTTACTCCACTATTATGTTTAGTAAGTCATAATCTAAAAATGTTTCCATATAGAACATACATTTGGTTTTTAACGAATGGGGAATACTGAAATTGGGGCTAGGATTTGCAGTAAAAATAAATGGTGTTCACTCTCCACCTCTAATATTTCATTCTACATTTGAATTTTTATTTTCTTTAACGAGTTCATTACTTTCTTCATCCTCATCACTACTTTCATCAGAATACGTTGAAATTACTGATATTATTTTCTCTGCTCTTATATGTAAGACCGCATCTTCATTATTTTCTTCAACATCATCAATACTTTCATCAGAAGACGTTACAGGTGTTATCGCTCTTTCCGTTTTCTTGGATGTAAAGATATATTTTCATCATCATCAATAAAACTCATCTGGGAGGATAAATAAAAACATTATTTATTTTACAAGTTTTTTTATTACACTCTATAATACCTTCTCTTGATAGTACACGTAAGATTCACGAAACAAAGAGAAAACTTATTAAAAATATTTTAAAATGTGCTAAAATTACAAATATATATATATATATATATCACCTAATTTTACTAGACATACTAAAAGCGATTTTTTTTCTTCATAACGAGTATACTCGACATTAAACAAAAAAAATGCCATCTTTTCATGACCGGCATACTCGATATAAACGCTTAAGGGGTTAAAAAGTAAAATGTTTAGTTCTCTATATAAAACGTTTTCCTGAAACGAATCTCTTTTACATTCAAAAATTCATTAAATTTGAACTAGTTTAAATATGCATACAGAAAAGAGTGTACTCATATGAGTACAGGAATGTTTAATAGATTAATAAAAATTGTAGAGACTATTCTATTCCTGATTGAAAAATGTGAAACGATTACACTATTCTTCTATTAAGAAATCTATTATTTAACTCACATCTTTACTACCATCGAAATTCAATAAAGAACTTTATCTTAGATAATCATTTAATATCAGATTTTCAGAAGTGAAGTTTCTAACTCAATTCAACACTAATGTTCTCAAACAATGTTGTTACTAAATATATCTCGAAAGTTAATCGTAATTGTCTGTCTTACATTGTTTACTAATTGAAAATCTAAAGCAAGATTATGCTTTTATCGAATATGCACTTTAACAGTAACAATTTCAAACGTTTGCTCTTTCTGAGAGAAATATTTAAATTTATAAATTACAATTTAATGGTAAGTGAGTTGATAATTTTTAAATTATTACTTAGAAGTTCAATCTTGTTATCTGAAATCGACAAATATTCATAAATACTTTTTTATATTCAAATACGATACGTACTGTGTTTGTAAATGTCTTCACACTGAATATTTTTCAAACATATATTTTACTGTGACTTCTTTAAGAAACGAAAGAAATAAATATTCTGAATTTTTTCTTAATTCGCAAGGAAATGTCTATAGGTATATTATTTATAAATAAATAAATTCTTGAAATTTTCCAGTCAAACATTTTTCATCGCATATATTCATATAGGAAGAAAATTAACATTAATAAGTAAATAAGTGATATATTTTTTTATTTAATAAACTTCATATTTTAAAAGAAATCAAATTTTCGAGTCTGTAAAAATATTTCCAACATTCATTTACGCTCTATAGTTTTAATTAAAATACTTGTCTTATTTTTTACGGTACAAGGAATGCTTAATTTGAAATAAAATTGTTTGTATTAATTATTAACTTATAAACAACAAACTAAAATAAAAGTTCTTCTAAATTGTTTCTATAAAAATTTAAATTAAAAAGTTCATAATTAAACGTATTTTTAAAAATAGCGAATCGACTGAGTATCTAGTTTATGTTTAAAGTATATAATTTGTTTTCTATACGAACATTTTATGAATATTTCAACAAGGATTAAATAAATACACCGACGATAGTAATAAAAAAGTCAACTCTGTTATCGTATCGATTCCTTTTATAATATTTATTTAATGAAATCGATAGACACGTGACTTGTCGATGCAAATTTTATTCTACTTTGCAGGTCGGCTGACAAAGTCAATTTGGGTGACTGAAACAATCACTTAAAGTTTGACCTAATTTATTTATGAACAAGGTTTATCTTCAATAATGGCTTTTGATGGAGAAAAAATGCAAATTTCTTATCGAAAGGCTTATAATCAGCCCTTCGTATATTTCATTTTTAATACCTTTGTATAATTACTTACAATATCTTTATTTTAAACTGCTACCCTTAAATACATGTTAAAAGTACGAAATAAATAATACTTGCATTATTTTTCGTTTTTTAATTTTGAATAATAAATAGGTGTATAGGTGTTATTTTCTTAAATTGATTCTATAAAATTTTCTTATATTTGACTAACAATTTAAAATTAAATATTATGTTTTTTTTTTTAATTTTGTAATGTGAATAAAATATTGCATAGAATCATTTATTTTTTTATGATACTCGATTATAAGATTACCCTTTGAATTAATTAATTGGCAAATATTACATACTTTTCATTTGTACATCACTGATTCTCAACGCAGTTTGATCAAACTTTTTTCTTTTATAACAAATATTGTACCTACATTGTTTTTTAGAAATTAATTTCATAAATAATATTACTTTATCCTATAAATATATTCCTCTATATTTTGAACAAACTTTAGTTTTCAACCAACAATCTTTAGTTTTCTCTTTGTAATAAATAATATCAATATTTTACATTTATTTAATTATAATTACTACAAATTCCTGTTTTTATTATTATAACAACGACTCGTATATATTAAATTTTTTATAAACTGTCTTAATATCACTATACAATTCTAACACTGTGACTTAATTCACTTTCTTAAATGAATTATTTTTTCACCCTACAAATAACAATTTTTTCTGATCAAAAATGTACAATAAATCATCAATGATTACGTTTGTTTGACGGTTATCATAAATGATCAGTAATAATGTGTTAAACATTTTTGAACAAGAAAAAATTTTGTGCGTTGTGAAGTAAAGAAAAGAAGTTATTTGTGAAACTGTTTTATTATATTAGATATTTATATTTTAGATAATTAAACTTAATGAAATCTTTCAATTTTATCAGTTGAGACAGGTTCATTGTATTTGTATTTAAAAATTTAAAAATTAATATTTCATACCAAAAAAAAAATATATTTTGATGACAGTAGCTTATTAAATAGCAACACATCTCCAAGAATATAATTAAAAATTTCTGAAAAGTTTACACCATCTTCTAGAGACGACACCACACTCGTTAGAAATAATTCATTTATTTAAATAAATTTAACAAACTGTAGATCTTGATACTGTAGTCAAATTAAATTCATTGAAAAATATTTTACTCCATTGAAAATCCACAATTTTTTTTTCTGAAAAAATTTTTTTAGTACTTAATTATTGATCATTTTCGATGGTTGCTTATATGCATTTTGATGGCGACTCCGTCTTCTTCAGGATGCTGAGATACAGGAAAATTTATCTTCATTGGAATCTTTTATCTTTAAAACTTTTTAAAAGTTTGTGCTTTATCGCGAGACTAAAAATAGTATCAGGTCTTTTCTACATATATGATTGAATATTTATAATAAATATAAATAGCATTTTCATTTTTAATTTTCCAAGATTTAGAAACATTGTTGTTTCGACAAAGCACAGTTAAATTGTATCTACTGATATGATTGAATTGATTGATACTTCAATCAATTCAAAAAAAAACAAGGTTTATCAAACTTTTTGCATAAATTTCTTCGTTTTTTAAATTAGAACCAGGATTATTAGCCATATGCTCAGTACAGTGCTAGAGCAGGTTGGAAATGGAAAAATAAAAATATAAAAACGAGTAATGCATTGAAAAAAAATGTTTCAAAAATCATAGTTCAATTAAATAAAATGTGACATAAATCTCCTAGTATCCTCGTAATTGAGTACAGCTATTTTAATGAGTCTGTAATATTTTTTTGATAATTTTATTATTTTACTCTTTTTTAAAATAAGATTCTACAATTGAAACAATTTGGATCACCAGTTAAAAACAAGTCAATAATTATTCATTCACTTCTTTTTAATAGAACTTTATTATACATATTTGAATTTTTGTTAGTAAAATATACAAAAACAGAACACAGTGAAATTTTTGGAACTGTGGATAAATTAATTTTTGGGAATAAACTTATCCACAAAAAATGTTTATAAATGTTCAATCATTGATTATAGAATCATCTTTTATTGTTATTTATGAATTTTGATGGCGATGATAACACTTTTAGATTATTTTGTGCATTAGTGCTCTGAAAATCATAAAATCGCAATATAAATATACATAAGAATAAAAAAAATGGTTAGTGACAAATTACTGATTAGTTTTAATAAGAAAACTATATAGTTTGTTGGAGTGAAGAAATAGTTTAAAAAATATTTTTTTTAAAAAAAAACTGTGAAAATGTAAGTTAAAGTGTGAAAAAAATATAAAAAGAAACTCATCTTGGTTAAAATACAGAAATGAAATAATATAAAAAGGAATACAAAAACACCACAGTCATTTCTGTAAAATACATATATTTCCTCAACATTTCTTTGAGAATTCAATCATTTACAATATTTTTTATTCATAAAATCAAGAATATTTTTTTGATTTATTCATTCTAACACATTGAAACATGTATACATTGAAATAATCAACATTACTTCCTAAAATTAAACTGTTTATAAAAAAATTACACAATACGTCTATCACAATTTTACAGTGAAAAATGATGTTTCTATTCACGTCATTTTTGTAATTTCCAATTGTCGTATTACATTCCATCAATGTGCTTTTAATTTCCTTATTTCATCTTTCAAATGTAAACTTTTATGTTTACACAAGCATTACATATATTTGATAATATAATGACATTGTCATTTAATATCTTCAAAGTGTCGTATTTTTTATTTTTTTAGATATACACAAGTGTATATATATATGTATATATATATATATATATATTGTACATAGAAATAGTTAAAATATATCTTTTATGCATAGTAATTTAAGAGTAAACAATATACTTCTGTTTATAAAGACATTATTATATTAAAGTTGACATTATGTCAATGTATGTGAATATATATATATATATATATATATATATATATATAGAGAGAGAGAGAGAAATGTGTGTGTATGTATGTGATTTTGTATATACAGAAACACATTACTATTTAATATTAATGAAAAATAAAATAAATAGTTCGTGTATTTCATGAAGTCACAATTTGTTTTATTTATATATGTATATATATATATATATATATACACATATATGTGTATATATACATATATGTGTGTGTGTATATATACACAACACATTAATAATAGTAGAGTATATACATTTAGTGAAACTGTAGGTCTATAAAAATATCTATTAACTAAATAACTTCTATTCATCAATATAAAAAAATTGGTTTGTCACTTAAAAATAAAACAGTAATTATTTATCTCCTTTTGTTTAAGAACACTTAATTATAAGTGTTTAAATATTTGCCAATAATGGTTGCAGATAATGCCCTTAAATTATTCATACACATGTTGATTGTACACATTTCAATTTTTCAGAACTGTGTTAAATAGTATTTCAGATCAAGTAAGAATATATTTATGTATTGTGAACCAACGTCAGAGTTGTCTTAAGTAACAAAAAATAGAATTTTTCTTTGAATTCATGAATTCTAAAAATAATTATAGTTGTAATTATTTAAATATTTATCAAATAAGTAATTACACAACATAAGTGAATTTAAAGTATTGTTTCATATTTCCCATTTTAAAACAAAGACCTAAGTATTTATAAGATTTAAGGAAAAGAAAATCATATTATGTTTTACATTGAATAAATCATGCACGGAGCTTCAGTTGGGTCAAATATCTAGACACTTAAATATTTGTAAACTACTGGTTTGTTAGAAACCGTTTTTTGGACACTCTAGTGCTTTTTTTGGTTAAATAGTAGGATTAAATTCTGTCTGAAAGCAATAAAAATGCTCCACTACTTACTGAAATCCCAGATTTACGAAATATACATTTTATCCGCGGGAGACGTAAGCTCTCCAGTGCTTGACTCTCTCGTTAAGGGAGGTTCAATGCTCCAAAGGTTACACAATTGACTTATAAACTTGAACTTGAATAAACTTGTAAATTATCAGTCTAGTTCGATATGGAAGCACTACTACTTCCATATCAAACTAGATTGAAAATATCGAATTAATTACAAAATCTTGGAAATCTATTCATGTATCTGAATATTAATTTTTGTTACAATTTACAAATTTAATAATTTCACAGCTACATTCGTCAATATTGATAATTTTAGCATCGATTTCTTAATTTTCAGATGACTATTATTACAGAATTTTTTTTAAAACTTCTAGTAGTAAAAGTTTATTTACTTTCTTAATTTTCTGAAGTTAATACTAAAATAATATGAAAGTTACTTGCACAAACTGCAAGTGGTATATTTTTGGATGAAATCAACACAATTAAGATGTAACTGACATTAATAATTGAATTGAAAAAATTGCTTGTCCAATTAACCAAAAAAAAATAAATTCTGAAAGTATAGAATACTTTTCTGGACAGTTTTTGTTGTTTAAAAAATTATCGATGAATATTTTATCTCTTGTCTTAAATTATTCATGCAGCTTATTATTTTCTGCAAGAAAAATATGAAAAGAGATTAAATATAAGGTGATTCAATTCAGGCTTCTACATGAAAATATTAAAAAAATCTCGAATTAAAAAATAACATAATTTATTTTAATTTTTAAGATTTTTTTTAATACTTCCATGTGGAAGCATAAATTGAATCACTCTATACAAAAAAATAACTGACGACTGATAATAATAATTCTTGCTTATTATTGAAAGTGACTAATTATAAACTTGATCTACAGACGAACGCTAATGATCTAAGTTGTCGACGCATCCTTAAACCCTAAATAATCAACTTGATTTACAAAAGTTTATAATGACTGAAAAGTAGTAAATATCTCGTTGAATATGAAATTTTAAAAATTTTAATTTTAATAAATTTTGCTCTAATAATAAATTAATTATGATTAATCTTGATATTTTTAGTAACTAAGTAAAAATATCTGAATTAATTTAATATTAATTAATAAAATATTATATTAATATTTTATTTTAAAATTAATAAATTATAACTGGTTTCTACTGTGAATAAATTTATTTCCTCAAATTACTTTTCACTTGCTCTACAAACCAAATATTTTTCTGATCAAAAATTTTCAATAATTAATTATTAGTTAGTTTTAATTGTTGTTTGTACACATTGAGATGAAAATTCTATTATTCACCAAGATATAGAAAAATATTTACAGATTTTTCTGCATTTTACCACTGTAAAAATGATGGTGTCACCATTTGAGTGTATAAAATCAACAATCAGTCGTTACTTATACTCAATTATTTAAAATTTTTGATTAGATTTTTTTATATTTTGTAAAGTAAGTTAAAAATGTATTTAATAAAATCAAAATTGTTATTTTTAAATTTATATTTTATTAAATTAATATTTTACTAAAAAAGATAGTTTGATTAATAGATAAAAATTAACATCCAGTCCAATGAATTCAAATTTGAAGAAAAAAGTAAATTAACTTTTTCTTTTTAGAAAATATATATTGAAACACATGAGTTTTATTCTGAGTTTAAATAATACTTATTGAAATAGAATGAACAATAGTTTTTTTAATTTAAAATAAAGTATAATAAATTCGGTTTTTATGAAAAATATTTTCATGACATACTTTAAATATCACACTCATATATATATATATATATATATATATATAATCTGTCTATGCTTCCCATCGATCCAAAATTAATCTGTTTTCGAATAAATACCGCACCCCGTAATTGAATTCGTCGGTGTGGAAAAAATATTTTCATTCAGATGTATTATTTTTATTTTTTAATTTGAACATAAAGCCAAATTATCACTACGCTAAATTAAACTGAAAATTATTGATTTTTGTTTGCACACTTTACATCATACTGTTAAATTATCACTTGAAATGCAATTTCAATCACTTCTATTGCAAAATGATGGATTTTGGTTAACAGTATGTGAAATTAAATATGTGCATTTAATTTCAAAACGTACTGACCATAAAAAATCGTGTTTAAAAATATGTGTAGATAAACGTTTATACAGACGAAATTTTAAAAATGTAAAATTTTTATATAATTTTTTGCCTAAAACTTTTTTGGATAAATAAGGATTTTATTTGAATATATTGATATTTTTTAGAAACTTAAACGGTTTATATATATATATATATTAATTAAATGTACAAATACTTATGAATTTTAAACAAATTAAAGTACGAACGAATACAATTTTAGAACAAAACTTTGATTATAATTTAAGATGAAGAATTAAGAGTTGAGGAGAACACACGAACTATCTTATGACAGAGAGTGAAATTAACATGTTACAAAGTTTTCTCAAAAATATCTGAACATGAATTTATCACCGACGACGTTACTAGCTCTTCGTTATATAAAGAGGAGCTAGTTCATAATTCTGCAATGTCGGCGCGTTTCCGTGTAATTTAGCGGCATCGACAGTGTCGCAAATATTGTAGCATAGGAGCACTTATTTAGTAGTAATATTCGAAATGACACAAGCATTTTACGCTCGAGTTTATATATGTATGTACACATAAATATGTATATATATATATATATAAAATTACAGCATAGCTGAAAATATGATATTCTACCTCAGTAATTTCAGTTGTCACTTCATAATTACATTTTTTTATATTTAATACTACAAGAAATATCTACTATATATTTTCGTTTATTTTATGCAAGTTGTTTACAAAATTCATTAATTGATGTTTTTGGATGTGAATTTTAAATAGTTATGGATAAATTTTCATAGATTAATATATTTAAATCAATATTACTAAAAAAGTATTAATTCTCACAAAAAATTATGACACTGTAGCTAAATCCACTTTCACAAATTAATTCTTCGTCCACCCCACAAACCATATTCAATTTTCCGATCAAAAATGTTCAATAAATTAATATTAATTATTTTCGATTATCTCTTATGAGCATTTCGATGGCAATTCCTTCATCTTTAGAGCGTCAAAGTACAAAACGACGATTGAAAATAATCAATAATTGATTATTTTCAATCGTTTAAAGGAACATTGAGGTAAAAATAACAAATAATAAAAATATTTTACATATTTTTGTAAAGATTGTTTTTATAATAATAATACACATACACATATATATATAGAAGGGGCCTCCGCCCCCTATTTTCCTCGCTCTTCAACCAACAGACTCACTACTCTCGCCCACTTGTCAATTACAAGCATACCCATGTAATCGAATGAAACAATAAACATATCAAATAAATAAGTCGACATGAATGATTTATATATATACATATATATATATAAATATATATATATATATATATATATATATATATATATATATTACCTTTAATAAAAATGAAAAATTTATTATAATCTCAGTATTAACTAAACGTTTTATTCTATACAAACAGTATTTGTAATCAATTACAAATCAAACGTAGTGTCAAGTTATATGTAGTTAGGATGTAGTTAATTGATTGATTTCAGAGTATAATCAACTACGAGATGCTCTTACAACAAGAACAATAGATTAGTATACATTATATATATATATATATATATATATATAGGGATTAATATTCGAGTAATAATTATTAGTCTCTATTCATTGGTAAAGTATACAAACAATACTTGGTGATACTTTAGTAAAAAAAAACAGTTTATTGTAATAACAAAAAGAAATAATGAAATTAATTGGAAATAAAAGGAAGTAAAATAATTTCAAAAAACAGCTGTTTTTTGAGTAGTTTGCTACATATTTACTGTTATGTTTTGAAATAATGATTAATCAATATAATTTAAAAGCAGAGAATAGAAAATATATTTATTAATATTTCTTAAAAATGAGTTTATGTTGAGTGAATATTTTTAAAAACCTTCAATATTATCAAATTAATAACGATTTATGTTCGAGATATAGAAAGTATTTTTCAATATAAAATAAAAGTATTTTTAAATATTAGATAAATGAAATATCCAACCCTATCTACTTTGTTTTAAAGTAATTTATTTGATTGAATTTCGTATCAAAATTAAACTTTGTCGTACAATAAACAGAAGTTTAAATATTATCTGTATTTTGATATTAATAATAACGATGCTATCAAAATCTCTAAGTACTCTTTTAAAGTTCCTCAAAATCCAAAGAAAAGACTTCTTAAAAATATAACATGTAAACCATGAATATCAATTTAAAATAATTAATAACAGATTTTCATCCTGACCAATCAAAACAAGACCTTAATTAATATATTTTTCTGATAGTATTTAACATTTTATTTATTGAAACTAAGATTATTCATAAATTTTATCTTAAATTCATCTGGTAACATTTTTAAATAATTAAAATAAAAATGTAATTATTCTTTTCCATGAAAATTCTTATCTATTTAATTAATAAAATTCTTCTACTTTAAAATCTGTTTCAATCACTTATTTCGTTTTTTTTTATAAATTCTCTTTTTCTGTCTCTTGTTCCATTTTATCTATATTTTAATAAAACAAAGAACATTAAAACAACATAGTTTTTTCACTGGTTACATTGACTCTCTCACAAACCACAAAAAATAATTCTGATCGAAAATTCTCAATAATTGTTTATTGATCGCTTTTGGTAAACTGTTTTTAGGAGGAATAAAAAATTAAATTGTAAAAAAACTGAACACTGCTTTTAAGGAAGGATATATAATTCAAAAATGGAATTTTATATTAAATATTTTAGTTTCATGTATTTTTATAATTTATTAATTTTGCATTGTTATAAAAGGTAATTACTTTTTTTGATGAAAACTAATTCTTGTTTTTTATTATGCAATGTATTTAAAATAAGAATGGTTTTGTGTAAACCAGTCGATAAAACACAAATTTAACAACAAAGAACTTACTACTTTAATCTTCTTTAACTTATCTGTAATAATAAATAGAGATTATATTTGTAACAAGATTTAAAATGTACCTTTTTTTTATAAATCTAATACCTTTTTTTATATTGATAAGATTGAAAACTATTTTCGTTAAATTGATTGTTTTTATTTTATTTTGATATTTATTCTGATAAAATTTGCTAAGTTATTTTTTTAAAAGAAAACTAGTATTTTAAATATTTTTATTAAAAATATCCAACATATCTAACATACAAAAAATTTAATCAAACGATAAACTTTCCTTTATTCTACAAAAAAATGTCAGGTATTCTGAGTTTCATCATAAAAAAAAGTACTAGATATAAAAAAGTATGAGATGAATATTCAATCTTTCACAGATACGTTAGTGCTTGAATGTTAGAATCTCAGCTTCCTTCAGTAAAAAAAAAGTTCAGGGATGATTTAAAGAGATTACTTAATGGATATTAAGAGCCTTACTTCTTATAAAACTCCTGTCACTGGATTTTACATTAAAGAATATATATTTAAAATTACTTTTATTTCTTAAAATTAAATCCAATTTATAGACTTTTTACTGTTCTTATATATTAGCAAGTAGAATAGAAAAATGCAACGATTGAAAAGTTTTAATATTGTAGTCAAGGACTGATAAGAAAACAAAAATGTATAGATTCAATATGAGAAGTAATTATAAAAAGTTTGACATGGGTTTTAACATTTGGACGATTATAGTTTGTTGGAATTTCAGTTGATTGATAGTACATTTTATTTTTTTTATTAGCATACATATATATTAAAAGTAATTGTTTTTTTTTTTCTAAGAAAATATTTGTTAGTATAAATATTTCCAAAAACTTTAAGTAGAAAATATATTGATTCAAAGAGAAACAATAGCATGATTTTTGTTTGATGATGATGATGATGTATGTATATATATATATATATATATATATCCTTTTAAAATTTCAAGAAATAAAAAACTAATCCAAAGAAATGAATTATTAACGAACATAAATTGTAAAAAATTGTTAGTTGACGTTTTCATTATAAATATTGCTTATTTTGGAAAAAATGAATCTTTATATCAATATCAGTAATACGAGTACATATTAAGGTTCTCCTAGACAAGAATTCATTTATTGAAAAACTATTAAATATAAATATGTAATTTTTTATAAAATTACTCCAACTTTGATTTTTGCACAAAAATTATTTTCAATGCCTTTATAAACGGATGTAAGTATATATTGTACTTAAGATTCATGTATATATATATATATATATATATATATATGTATATATATATATGTATATATATATATTTATATATATATATGTATATATATATATGTATATATATATATGTATATATATATATATATATATATATAATATATATTTTAACTATTGTCACATATGAAAAACATGTTAGTTCTTTTTAACGACACTTTATTGAAAACGTTATCATTTTATACACGATATTATTATATTTATATATACAATTAGACCTTAATTTATAAATACCTTATACATTCTCCACGTTATCCCCTTAAAATTATCATCACAACTCTGATATATTAACAAGCGTATATTAAAATGTTCCACTTTAAATTTAGAAATCCGACCACACCTGTTATAAATAGTTTAATAAATAATGATTTCAATGAAATCGTTACTCTAGTCACCTATTACACACAATTTGAGACACAGATATTACGAAAACGGACAGACACGAAACAACTAAGTATGATAAAACAGAAATCAGTTCGATCGAAACACTGTTTGATGATGATGACGATGATGCGGATGATGATCTTGATATTGGCTCCATATCTGCGAGTTCAGGTTCAGATCCACGTGTATAGAAATGATGTAATTCGCTGACCTCATTCCAACCGTAACGGTTTTTCGCTTGTACTACCGCCTCGAATACTGCAGATGGTTGGAGATTACGAATTGTGTATGACATTGTTGTAGCAGGACCATCACGGTAACTATTTTCAAGAGGCACTAGTACTGTGTTCCAGGTTCCAGGACTTTGATACGTTTGATTCATCTGGAATGCAATAAAAAGGAAAAAATTAAAATGCTATTTATGCAAATAATCCTTGGGGTTTTTTTTCAACAAAGATTAACAAATGCAATTAACAAGACTTTTCTAAGCATTAAATTTATATATATATATATATATATTAGAAAAATCCTGAGATATTTAAATACATCATGTTTAGAATTATCATAACAGCAGCAGATTGCCATTCAGTTAGAAAAATTGAACATTAATAATAACTTTATATTTTTAAGTATCTGAAATATTGGATTATATTAGTTATAACTATTTACTATTTTTTAAAGAAATATATTTAATATTATAGATAAAAAAAATATTTCTTAAAAAAAATGATATTTTCATTTTAAATATTGATATATAATGAATTAGAATGATTGACTATATCATTTTTTAACTATTTTTATTCCATTAGTTAAATAATATGAGCATGGCATTAGTATTAGGTTGGTATAAAAATAACTGCAGTTTATAACCCTCAAATTCATATACATTTTTAAATTTAAATGGTTTAAAATTGTTGGATGAGTAACGTTTAACTTTTGTGCAAGCTCTCGAATTATGCATGGTTCTGATTCAACTAACGCCTTCAGTTGGCCGTTGTGAACTGAAGAAGGGCGCCAAGACCTTCTTCATCTTTAAGGTTAATATCTCCAGCACGAAATTTTTAGAACCACCATTAAGCCGCACGTTCCTTAATAGTACCCATAACAAAAACATAGCTTAGTTTCTGCTGCTTTACCACCCGTTTTGAACTCATACAAAAAATGCTCTTATTTACTTTTTTTACATCTTTAATTCAGTAGTCCAATTTGAACCAAAATTAATAATAAAAACCAAGTCGATGTGACCAAAATACAGACCGAAAATGTACTTTAAAATGATATTAACATGAACATGATTAAATGACACTTTCATTGAAAACAATTAAGGTTAGAATTCAGAAAAAAAACTGAAATTATTTTCCTCCAATCGAATGAACATTTATATATATATATATATATATATATATGTGTGTGTGTGTGAGTCTGTGTGTATGCAACAAAATAAAAAAACATCTTATAAAAATATACGACACCATATCACATAAAAGATATATTAATTATATTATGATGTTAATGATAAAATTGTTGAAAACTTTGGTGAATGAAAAAACTATTACGTTACAAATTTCATTTCTCTGTTTACTATATTTGCATATACCTGATTTTTATGTACTATGATAAAGAAAAGTTAACAAGAAACTGAAAGGCATTATTATTTTAATGAACATAATCAGATATACACATTATTAATAATGTGCATGTTTTAAAATCTAAGAATTAAAAAATTAAAATATAATTTCAGATTTTAAAATCGAGATAGGAACAATTATTCAAATTATCTTTTTTAATGGAAAGTTACCATATTTTAACAAGTATTTCACTCTGATATCAAACACAGCTCATTATGCATAGAAATATATGGTAACAAGTACCTACACAAATATCATAGTGATATAAGTAATAAAAAAAAAACATAAATGAAACTTTTATGCAAATTATTCATGCAAAATTGTTTCGCAAATAATATCGTTGTAAATAATTAGAATACAGTTCAAATACACACACACACACATATTTATATATATATATATATATATATATATATATATATATATATATACTATAATGTATTTTTAAAAAATAATTTCAATAGTTTTACGGATAAACTATTAAACAAAAAAACTACTAAATTGAATATAAAGAAATCTGTGACAAATTCTAAAAAAAATATTAATATAAAACATAATTTTATTTCAAAATTACATGCTGTATAAAATCATAAGAACAATAATTCATGAATATAATTTGAACAATTATAGTACTGATAATATAAAACAATAGGGTTATTTAATATTCTGAACGTAAAAACAATATAATATTTTCAATGAATTTAGTTTAACAATTATTTTCCTGATAACATACAACAAAAGCTTTTCTTACATTGTTTTATATTAAAAAGAGATGTTTTGATATGATCCTTTTTCTTAAAAAAAATATATAATAAGTAGACTGAAAGATTATAAAAAGATTAAACTTGTAGTCAGAAGTTTTGTATACAAGATGAAAGATTCGTCATGCGAATCGAAACGTCAACCAAAGTTCAACAGAGTACACTAACTGTATAAAACATCGAAACATAGAATTCAGACTGGAGAAACCTAAGATTATTTCTGATTTCGATTAAATGGCGTTGTAAAACTACACACGTTTGAGCCATAAATATTCGAACTGGGATAGTAGTTTTATCGAAGTTATTAAATGTATGCTTTAGAATTTTATGTTTAATGTCTTATATGATTTTAATATTGGTATAAATTATATAAAACGATTCGAATTTGAACCCAGTTGTTGTATTAACGACAAGTGTTCAAAAAATTATATCTTTTTTTATTCCAGTTGATTTAATTCGCAATAGGATAATTACTCCCTGGACAAAATCACCATTGAGCCCCTATCAGTAAACACCGGAAAATAACATCTGTGATAAAACCCTCCCGGTCATTAACCCCCACATAAAAAAATCCGGTTATTAATTCTCCGTATAAAAATAAAAACTATTTAAAGAAAATTTTTGTTAACATTTTTTATTTGTCAAATTTCTTCATAATATTTATATATTAATAATATTAAACGACATTTCCTGTAAAAGATTTCAATATTTTAAATTAATTATTTTTTCTATCTGTCGATCCGAAAATGTATATATTAGGTTTTAGTCTAATTTTAAATAATATTGCCAAACTACATTTTCTGTTAGAGATTTCAATATTTTAAAAGTAATTGATTTTTCTTCCTCTCTCTATCTCTAACATGTACATATTAGGTGTTAGTATTAACATTTTTATTTTGTCAAAATTATTTCGAAACATTTATGTTCTCAAATAAATTTTTGTATCCATTGTTTGTTGTGTCAACGAAATTTTATTTAAAGATTTTGTATTTTTATACGAGGGATTAATATCCTGGAGAGGGTCACTCGGAGGTTAATATCAAAGTGATTTTTACCACAGGGGGTTATTGTCTGCGGATTATTGAGGGGGATTTTTGTGCAGAGGGAAATTTTCTAGAACCATTTAATTAATTATCATTATAGTTATTCTTAATATTTTCTAAACCATCCGTCGTTCAACTTTAAACAGGTTTACTAAACTTTTTACTTCAATAAAGCTACATAAAATAAATGAAATTAATAATTCATATGAAAAATTAGTTAATTATTTTTTAAAAAAAACTTTAAATATATGAAGTGTAAAAATTGAAACCTTTAAATTGAATCAATCATAAATCTGTTTTAAATTAAAAAAAGTTCTCGTCGTTTTAGAAATTTAAAATGGCAGCCTTAACATTTAAATACTAACAATCACTATCACACTACATATAAAAACACCAACACTATTAATCTTGACCAAACAGTTTGCATAACCTCACAAAACAGTAGAGAACACAATGGAATCAAAAAAAACATCAAATTTAGCAGTGCATACCTTGCACATTCCAGTTGAAAAAATGCTGCTGAAGCCAAGGGAATGATTTTTTCAACTTTGGGGTAGGTTTTGTAATGCATAAAACATACAAAAAATGCTAAAGCAATTGAAGAGGTCCGAAAATGCATTACCTATTCATCGACTCTAAGCAGTCATATTTTTTTGACAAGGGATTCGTCAGTTACCTGACAGATGGAGAAAAGTTATACAAAAAAAATGTGAAATATTGAGGATTAAAATATACACAATTTTCCCGTAGACAGTCATTTGCTAAAAGAAAAAGCACCGAATTAATTGTGTATACCTAACTACTAAAAATATTTTTATGCTTTTCTATATTATTTTTATTGTTAAGAATTTAAAATATTTACAACACCTTTTTTCTTTATATCACATTTCAAATTTTTAAATAATAAAAGTAAAATGTATTATGATCGATTTATATATATATTCTTAATATTATTTTTCTTGTACTATTTTATGATTACAAAATAAAAACTGTGATTATTAATATCATAAGAGTATATTATAAAATTAAATATATTCAAAAATAGTAAATATATTTCTTTATAAATCCACAGTACTTCATTTATTATTAGTTTAAAAATTAAATTTATGAACAAATCTTTACGCAAGGCTTAGATATTTTTTTAAAGATCTAATATTTCATTAATTCTATGAAATTGTTTTTAATAAATTATATACGTTATGAGATTTATTATTTACTGACAAAAAAATTATAATTTTTTGTGTTTTTGAATTTAATAAATATATAAAAAAAATTAATTTCATTTAAAACTAAAACACATTTTAGAAAAATCTATCATAATTGTAAGAATTTCAATAAAATTTCAGTAGAAAACATGTTAATATCGAAACAAGAAAATTGACAATATTAAATTTTATTAATCTAAAACAAATTTCATTAACTTACTAACCTGAAGTATTTAATTTATTTCGATAGAAAGGCGTTATATGTTGTGATAAATGATATTTAATAACATATTTTCGACACACTAACACGTTTTATATAACATCTATTGAACGTTTTCCATATAACCCAATCATTTTGCAAAGATAGTTGAGGTCAACAAAAACTTAAAGGGTTTGTGGAGCTCTTGGTCTGACCTTTTTGGATGATAATAGTCGGTCAGTTCGACCGATTTAGGAAGATATTGTTTGTCTCCGAACAGGTACGGCATTAGTGAATTTCTATATCAAATTATTATTCGTATGTAATTTTATATACATACATATATATATAAATAATTAATGATAAATTGGTCTTTTAATAAACAATCATATTAAAAATAATGATCTTTTTTAATAAATAAACAAATGTATGAAAGTTTTTGTGATCAAATTTCATAAAAATATTCAATACTATAAAAGTAAATGAACTGTATTGAAGATTTGCTATAGTTTAATAAAATAACAATATAAATTGATTTATAATTCTTGTTTTTAGAAAGAAGAATATTTAATTATTAAATATAGTTGAACTTGTTTATAGCGAATACAGATATACCGAGCACAGAAGATACTTACTATTACATAATTCAGATATTATAATATTAGTACGGGACTTATGTTTCGTTGAAATTACTGATTATCTAATTATTTGAGATTTTAGGGCAGATCAGAATCGTTCATTTAAAGTAACAAAAATTATCTGTAGAAATATTAATACACACTATGATGTATATACACACATATATATATATATATGTACACACACACACACACATATATATATATATATGTACACACACACACATATATATATATATATACATGTAAGCATACATATGTCTATTTCCACCAAGAACGCTAATGAACTTAGCTGTCAAAGAGCCCTAAAACCCCAATAACCAACCAATTATCTATTTCTATCGGAATTTTTTATAGATAAAAATTTCAAATATAATTAAGCAAAAAGCAAATATATGATTTCATCTCAAATATTTATTTATTATGAAACCTTTCAGTATTATCCCTTAAACAATATTAGTTGAGAATCTACAGATTATAATTAAATGAGGTAGTAAATCGACAATCTATGAATAATTTATATTAAATACACTATCTTTCAAGAAAATATTATATACATATATATATGAAAACGTTTGATTTATTTAACGACTCAATAGGTATAAGAATTTATCTAAAAGTTTAAAGGTATATATAAAAAACAAAACAACATTTGTGAATAATTTATATCTTGTCAAGAATTTTAAGATACAAATAACAATTAATTTAAAAAATATATTTAAAATAATCTGAAAAGCAAATTTTTTTCTAATTCAGTTATCTCGAATTTTAAAATTTAATTGTGAATAATTGATTAAAAACACATGCATATTGTTGATTCATTTTTTTACATAAAATAATATTATTTTAGATTGATTTAAAAAAAAATAAAAAAAAGAATGAACATCATTAATTTTTGACGATAAAAAATAGTAGAAATTATATCAGTTTGTGAAAATCTTAGTAAAAGAATATTCTCAACGTTATATATATATATATATATATATATATATATATATATACATAAGTAGCTAAATATAGAACATAGATTTGGTACTGAGATTAAATCAAATTTAGTAATATGAGGAAAATAGCAGCACAATTTAAATCAATAATGAGAAATGATTAATAATTAATTATTGAAAATTTTTAATGTAAAAAATTGTGGTTCGTTGAATGAGTACAAAATTCAATTGTAAATTCTTATATAGTTATTTCTTAAAATAGAAAAATGTAATTTCTTTTTTTTATTTTAACGTTCTCATAATATTTGTATTGGCGTTGAAATGCCTATAGGATATCATTATAATGATCAATAATCAATTATTGAGTATTTTTGATTAGAAGTACTGAGTATTTTTTATAAGAATGATAAATTTATTCGTAAATGAATATTATAACATTTATTATTTAATAAGAGAATATTTGAAATCATTTTTGATATATTGATGATTAAAAAATGGTTAAAATATGTTAAAAACTTCAAAAATGAGTAAAAGTAATAAAATGTTTCAAATAAATACATGTTTCATAGTAAAATTACTTTACTTTAAGTTACATCCTTTTCTTACTCATACTTTAAGCTACATAATAATTCAGATATAATTATTTGTAAACTGAACTTCATTTTTAGTTAAATATAAAAATATTTCTTTGACAACTAGATTTGAACATCTCGAGCTATGTACATAACTGGACATCGTTTTATAATAAATAAATTATTTTAAAAAATATCGACCTTCTTTTAAGAACTTTAATTTTTTTTAGAGATTTTCGTTACAAAAGAAAATCAACTTATTCTTTCGTAAATGACTGTTTTTGTGTAGTTTTAAGTATTTTATTATTAAATGATAACGAACAAAGTTATAATAAGTTAAAATAAACATATTTAATGTGTTTTTTGTTAAATTGTTATTTATTTTCTTTAGTATATTATATCTAATACATATTTTGTTTCTACTATTATCAATAAAATTTCAAACTTGATACATAAACACTATATTTTATTGAAATATAATATATAGTAGTTACCTATAAAACTTATATATTTTTGAAGTATTTTTTTTAATGTGGACATAAATATAAAATGAAAAAAATAATTTTATTCATACATTAATGTTTTAAGAGTAAATATTGATTTAAGTAATAAATCATTCAAAATGTTCGGATAAATATTTATAATAAAAAATTCTAATTGAAAATTGATTTATTATTAATCTTGAAAAAAATTCGTTTCAATAAAATTTCAACTTCCTTAATTAAACTGAATACAAAATAAGGCATATAAATAAAAAAAAACTTCACAAACTTTAAACAAAATCGAATAAAAATCAATAATAATTACTTATACACAAAACATCAGTTAAATATTTCAAATAATAAGCAAAAAAAAGTTGTGAGTTCATTAATTGTAAAATCAATAAATTACTTGTTTCGTCTACCCAATGTCTTAAAATACACCTATTCGATTAATGTACATATTTTTTTCATATTTATCTTTGTTTTTTCATCTTAATTATATTTCTTAATTAAAAACCATTCTGAATAATTTCAGTATTAAATATAATACCAATATTTAATTAAAAAGTTTCCTGCTGCGTATTGAATACTTTAAACATTTTTTTTCATTCAATGAATTAAATATAATTTGCGATTTAATGAAATATTGATAAACCAAAGTTCAACTTATAATCTACCTACTGAGTTATTAAGTGTAAATACAATAATTAAGTACAGAATTAATTTTAAACAAGATTCAATGTTTATTCATTCCGAAAACTTTGAACTCTTGTTCTGGTCGATGAAATCCGATAAAGTTAATTTATAAAATTATTTATTTCGTACGGACAAGCATCATTTTAATAATTTTATGATATTTTTTTTTATAAATATACATATAAATGTCTATATATGTAAGTGTATATGTATATGTATATATATATATAACAGTGTATAATGCGTTAAAATGTCGAATCTTTCATCTAGGCTGATATTTCTTCCAGTTTCCTTTAATCTATTAACTTCAGTATCAAACATTATTAATCTACGTTTTTTGAAGCGTCGATTTTATAGCTACGCTAATAGAGATTTATCTCAAAAGTTATACCATCTTTTTTCGATAAATCTTCAGAACGATATGAACTTAAACACAAAATGAAAATGTGTTTTTTTATAAAATAAACCGACAAGTAATTCGTTTGACACTTCAACGAATTAGTAACAGTCGATAATTTTAACTTTAGATTCTATTTGATTTCATATTGAAGTCTCACCTTTTATATGTTTTTTTACTCTAATAATATCTTGAAAATTGAAAATAAATCATTATTTTCAAAAACTTATATTTCTCGAATATTTTTTATATATTGGAATGTTTGTTTTGCAGAAAAAGTATTTTTTTATGTTGAAAGTATTTAAGTAAATATTATTTTTTATAATTTAAATGTAAAAATGCAAGAATTTAAAAATATTAAGAATTTGTTATTAAAATTTCATGGAATTTTATAAAAATATTATTTTAATTGCGTTTTAGACTCGTTAAGAATATTTTATTAAATAAATTATTAAATTTATACTTAATTCAATTATATATATATATATATTGAAATGAAAAATAAATTCACATTACTTAATTACAGGTATATATATATATAAATACCTGTAATTAAGTAATGTGAATTTATTTTTCATTTCAATATATTTACCAAATTGGAGAGCTATTTAATCTACTAGAGTAGGAATTGCTTACTTTTATTATTAACTGATAAAAATAATAATTAATAAATATTGTGTCGGTAGGAAAATAATTGCTGATTTTGTTTTCTGAATTCTAATCTTAATTTTTTCAATAAGTGTCACTTCATCCTGTTCATGTTAATATCATTTTAAAGTGCATTTTTGGGTTTGTATTTTGGTAGGATCGATTTAATTTTATTATTAATTTTGCTTCAAATTAAACTATTGAATTAAAGATGTAAAAGAAACAAATAAAAGCATTTTTTTAACATTATTGGTTCATATAAGATGAAAAAGACGAAGGAATAAAAGCATTTTTTGTATGATTTTAAAACTGGTGATAAAGCAGCTGAAACTGTTCGTGAACTAAACGTTGCTTTTGGTGTGGATATTGTTAAGGAACGTACGATCCAATTGTGATTCAAAAAATGTCGTCCTAGGGATGAAGCCTTGAAGATGTAGAAGGTCATGGGCGTCCTTCTTTAATTCGGGATGACCAATTGAAAGCGTGAATTAAATCAGAACCACGTATAACAATTCGAGAGGTTGCAAAAAGGTATCCGTTAGTCATCAAACATGTCTAGATCACTTAAAACAGCTAGGAAAATCAAAAAAATTTGACAAGCGGGTACATAAACCGCAATTATTTTCCTACTAATCCAATATATGAAATATATTTGAAATATTTAATAAATCAGTAGTCTAAAACCGTTTTGTAAATAACGAACCGAAAGAAGACAACTGTTGGTCACAAAATTGGTCTATATGTATATAAAATCTACTTTTTTTGTATTTTTAAAAATATTTTATGGTTTATAAAATTTTTTTACGTACTTATGTACTCTTATACTTTGATATTTGTTTAAGTTATTTTTGTACACATAATGTATTCGGATTTATAGCAATGGATAAGCTAAGTGTATAACTTATACATTAATATGTATATAATGTTCATTGATATATATCTGAGTAAAATGCTGTGTTCAAACAATAACTAAACAAACAAGAATGAAAGCACAAAATGACGAAGTGTGTAAGAGATAATATCACATATTATACTATGTTTGCTAAAAGTACATGTAATTATAATTAGATAAAGTGTACTATAGTATTTGATCAAAGTACGAAGATTGTAGTCTTTAAAATATTATATGTCAATTCCGTCAATATCCCTATATCCGTCAATTTTCACAAATTAATTCTGTTTTTACCCCACAAACTACAACAAAATTTTCCGATTAAAAATATTCATTAAATTATTGTTGTTTCTATTTTATTGTTGGTTATACGCGTTTCTATGACAACGCCATCCTTAAAGCGCTCACGTATAGAAAAATGTAACGTTTTTAAATTGAATTTGATATATATATATATATATATATATACTTTTATATATATATATATACTTTTATATATATATATATACTTTTATTTATATATATATACTTTTATTTATATATATATATATATATACGTTTATATATATATATATATATATATATATATATATATATATATACGTTTATATATATATTTATATACATATAAACATAAATACACAAAACCATTATGCATATGTTTTGGTAAAAAAACATAAGGTTTTTTGAAGAGAAACAAGAACGAAAACCCCTGTTATAACATGATGTTTATGAGGATACAAGCTCACATAAAGTTGTTTCTCATAATGGTTGCTTTTCGAATCGTTCTACTTGAGTTTTATTTTGAAAAATAATGTATGAATATGTATTTTCACATCAACATATATATATATATATATATATATATATATATTTGTGTGCACCTTTGTAAATCAATTTCAGTCAAAAAGAAAATCTTTTGAAAATTAATTAAAATTTTCCAAATATAAGATACCACAAAGTTAAAATGTTTGTATGCATAATCTGTGTTAAAGAAAATTGTGAAGAATAAAATGTATTTTTTTTATTGCAGGAAATTAAAATGCTGTTACATTTTCATCATTTTTCTCAGTATTTAAATTGTTTTTTTTTTAATGAAAAAATATCAATTCACAGTTTTCAGTAATTTGTCTCATCGTATGTTCTCATTTATAAACAGCAGTCAAAAATAATCAGTAATCAATTTTTGAATATTTTTAATTAGAATGTTTTTAACGTTTGTGGTGTAAGGAGAAAAAATACTTGTAGAATATCACAGTTGTTAATTAAACTGACTTAAAAGAAGGAAAATATTCTAAGAGTAAATATTCTAAGTAATAAATATTCTAAGTTATTTCTATGGTATAAAAATGACTATTTCTTTTCATATAATCTCGAGAATAACAAAGATGTAATCTATCTATCTATATATATATATATTAGACCGTATTTTCCTTAAACTAGATTCTGAAATAAAACAACTGTAAAAATTATTTACTGTCACAATATTTTTTTCTGTCAATTTTGCAATTAAACCATTCATTACACTTCCCTGTTATGAATTTTAAATATTTCTCTACATGGTATAACTTTAACATTTGTATTATTATCAATATTGCTCTAGGTTTTATTTCAGTTCCAACGCCAGTATACAATCATAACTCTTTGTTAAATATTATTAGTTCAGTACATTTTTATAATATATATATATATATATATATATATATATATATATATATATGTTTTAGATTATAAAATTGCGAGCTGAGTTTTTTGATATCGTATACTCAATATTTCAATCATTATTTTTTTATTTACTATTAATATTTAACCCACTAAACTCCACTACTAAAAACCGTACACATTTTCGAAAACACTTAACTTGGTTTCTTTTCTAAGTCCCTTTAAATTAATTTCGTGTTAGAAAGAAAAAAATTTTTTTTTGTTTTCTATATTGAGATGTTAAGTATACATAACAGCAGCGACTAATGTTAGCATGATTAAAAAAATATTTCCAAAGTGAATAAAAATTAGTTATTTTGAATTTTAATTTATTTACTTTATTAAAATCCGAATCGAATGCCATGATAGTTGCTAAAACACTTGGATGGAGAAAAACTTTGCACCTTATATATATATATATATATATATATATATATATATATATATATATAGTTAGTCTGCATCTTGTAGTCTATATCTACCTTTCTTCTCACATTCAAAACAATCTCACAAATTAATAATGTATTTCTATTGCTATTGAATCAATGTTTACTGTTATATAAAAAGTTTATCAGAGAAAAAAAATTCCAAAATTAATGTTCAGTGTACGCAACAGTGTCGCTTAATGTGTTAAACGTTCATTTCACGTAGACACGTGTTTTGATAAATATTTCTTTTAATCGTACAGAAAGTTGAAATATGTATATATATATATATATATATATATATATAAAATCAAAATTATTTACAAAAACTTTATAAAACACATCTTTGCAAAAATTAATCTATCTGCAATAATGTTTATACAGACATACTAACATATGTATATATATATATATATACAAATCCTTGACATCGACTTATTTATTTGATACGTTTATTGTTTCATTCGATTACATGTGTATGCTTGTAATCGACGAGTGGGCGAGGGTAGTGAGTCTATGGGTTGACGAGCGAGGCAAGTAGGGGGCGAAGACCCCTTCTGTATATATATATATATATATATATATATATATAATGTGTGTGTGTGTGTGTGTGTTATTAATCTAAAAACAATCTTTACAAAAATATGTAAAATATTTTTTTTATTTGTTATTTTTACCTCAATGTTACTTTAAACGAGTAATAAATCAAATAGTACAAATTTACAAACTAAACAATAAACCAAATATTATTTCTTCGTAGTAAATAGAATCAAAGCATTAAATAAATTAGATTTAAATAAAGTTTATTATAATTATAAATTAAAATTAACACTAAACAATTTAATTCTACAATATTTACCGTCCGTTCGATTTTAAACTAAAAGCGAATAATATATCTTCAAAACGTAAAAAAAGTACTTACATTCACTCGACGATATAAAATGCGCACTTCATCAAGTGGCGGATAACTGTGTACAACCCATGTCAAGTTGTACGAGTGGCGCGAACGGCTGTAAGGCGCGCTACGGAATTCAGCCGGTCCTGGACGTCCAGACAATTCCATGTATTTTTTCGCACGTCCTAACGAATTGTCAGCAATACAGCTATAAAATAAAATTTATGATATTGAAAAAAAAATTAAAAAGTATATTTAGATTGCAAATAAATAATTATTTACCTGTAGTTTCCAAAATCGGATGCAACGACTTTACGAATTGTTAAAGTATGCTTATTTCCACGTGTTTCCATTGTTCTTTTTTCAGTTCCATCTAAAGGGAAAGAGTTCTGATACCAATATACCTGTAAAAAATTAATTCTGGTTTATAATTTGACTAGTGTATATATATATATATATATATATATATATAACTTCATATTTAACTAATAATAATATAAGGGTCTTCAAGAGGACATACCCTAATTTATATAAGAAAAATTAGAACATTTACTATAATTCAAAATAAAATTTGATTAATAGGATAATATTGATTTCCTTGAAATTTAGTATTATTTATACTTTTTTTAGTAATATTTTACGAAATCAATTAACCCTCTCTTAATTTATTAGAAATGGAACGTAAATAAATAAAAAAATATCAATCTAGTTGAATATAAATAGAGGTAATTAAAAGATTTGCAGGAGTAAAGTTATCAGGATTTCCTGAAATATAGGAGTATAATAAAATTTAAATTATATATATATAAAGCATCTGTTCATATTCTCACTATTAGAAAAATCTTTATGTTAATTGTACTATAGGTATGTTTACACAATCAATCGTGGTTTAAAAGATAAATGTCCGACACATGGTGGTTTCTAAAAGGCTTTGTTCTGCACAGGGTAATTTATTAGACTGCATAATAATTAATAGTATAGGGTCTACTTGGCAAATATCCCGATTGAGAATTGAGAATTAAAAGTTTGAACCAAGCACTAATAGATTTCCAAATAAAAACGAGTCTAAGTGTGATATTAAGCATATGAATATTTATTATTGAGTAAAAATATATTTTTATATTGATTATTTTAAAATATAATTATACACATATATTTACTATTAAATAATATATAAATAATTCTATAAATTATTACATTAATACATTTTTTCGTATTACTTGCAAAAATTAAATCCAAATATTAACATTATAATTATTGTAAATAGTTAGTATTCAAAGTATATTTATAAGAATAATTATTTTATATGAATTATTTGACTTTAAATTACATGTTGGCTGTATTTTCGGTAATGTATTTTTATATTAAATACATTTCAAAACCTGTTTATCAATATTGAAATAAATGATTTATTTTACATACAAACAATTATATTTTCATACATTCTCACTGTTTATTTTCTTTCAGCAATACACGTCTTTAATTTTTGATATTTTCTTCTCTTCATATTTCAAGTCATTATTTGAGCGTATACTTAATATATTCCATGCTAAATTTCGAAATTAGCATTTACTCGCATTTAATAAATTTATGTAAGAAAACATAAATCAAATGTTAAACATATATGTGCTTTTTATGTAAACGGAAAAAAGATACAGCTTTTGTGTATATGTATGTGAAGGTTTCATATGTATGTGAATACTGCTAGTTTAGATATTAAAGCAATGAGGCTTTATGAGTCTTTGATAATAAAAAGTAATGTACGCACAAACACACATAAATATTTATATTTACCTCTGGATGTGGGTCACCATACACAATACACACGAGTTGCGCATTATATCCTTCACCTGAATGTACCCATGACCGCTCCACATTAATTTCGGGGGGATCTAAATATAAAACATACATTATTTTAGTAATAATTCACAGTACATACTAATGTATGGTGTTATATATATATATATATATATATATATATATATATATATATATATATATATATATGTATATGTATGTGTGTATAAGAGAAAGAGTATGTGTGTGTTGATAATTATATAAAATATTATATAAAAATAGATTTAAAACCCAGAGGCGGATTTATAATTATACAAATGTGCTCAGAAGTAATGCCCGCGCATAAACTAGTTTTTAAATTTAAACAGAAAAAAATTAAATACTGAACTATATCAGTTTAGTAAACAAAAGTATCTACATTGAAAATTTCAATTATAATAAAATAATCTAGCAAAATAATACAGAAAAATCATCTATGACTGTCGTTTGAACAGAATCCATTAAGACTAAAAACATTGTTTTAAAGGAAAGGTCACTTCCGTCTACTTGTGTTCAAAAGACAAAGGACTTTGTGAAAATCGATGATCTCTAAAACATAGTAACCATTTCGGTGCATGCTAGAATTGACATGAAACAACTGTTTAACGAATGAAATAATTATTAAAATAACTTATTTCGACGCAAATCACATAAATTATATCAAAGCACTTAATAAACGGTTTCTTATTTTAAAAACAAAGACAAAAAGTTAAAGATTTACGATTATAACATAATAAAATCATATTATATTTTATTAGATTGGTTGAAAAATAATTCTGATTTATGACCTTCAAATTTGTATACATTTTTTAATTTAAGTCATTTTAAGTAGTTCAGAACTAATGGATGAATAATGCCTAACTTTTATGCAAGCTCTCGAATAGTTGTGTTGTTCTGATTCAACTAACGCCCTCAGTTGGTCGTTATGATCTGAAGAAGGACGCCCACGACCTTCTTCATCTTCAAAGCTTTCATCCCCAGAACGAAATTTTTAGAACAACTATTGCACTATATATCCCTTAACAGTACCCACACCAAAAGCATCGTTTAGTTTACGAACAGTTTCTGCTGCTTTACCACCCGTTTTGAATCATACAAAAAATGCTCTTATTCCTTCTTCTTTTCCATCTTTAATTCAATAGCCCAATTTAAAGCGAAATTAATAATAAAACCAAAGTCGATCTTACTAAAATTCAGACAGAGAAATGCACATTAAAATGATATTAATATGAACACAATGAAATGATACTTTCATTGAAAAAATTAAGGTTAGAATTCAGAAAACAAAAACTGAAATTATTTTCATACCAACCTAATTCATTGAGTGTGTAATATCATGTACAATACATGCGTTTGGATAATAAATATAAATAGATCTCAGAATCCAAAAAATCTATAATATTTTTTAATTAAAGCGATATGTATAAATCCAAAATTAAAAATGTTAAAGTAGTATTTTCTAACTAAACTTTTTCACTAGTACCTTCAACAATCACTTCGTAAATGAGAATTTTTCAGTTGACAAAATAAAAAAATGACAATTTTAATAAAAAATATTTTTTAAATTTCTAGTCTATTTAAATAAATGTACATAATTAAAAATGCACTGAAAAGCTATTTTCACTGCCCTAAAAATCATAAAACCGCCCTTGTTCCAATTTACGAATATATTAAAGAAAATCTTATATTCTTTGTTAATCTATTATGGATATAAATTATTCTATTTTGATTAATAGTAAAATATATTATTATTCAATAAAGTGTAATAGATGTGGAATAGAAGTGGAATTGATGTATATATATATATATATATATAATATATACATATATATATATATATAATATGTATATATATATATATATATATTGTCACAAGTATAGAATATATACGATGCTTATTATACTAGATGCATTCACAAATAATGTAAAATTCTCTAAAGTGTAACCTTTCTAGTCATCTGACCTTCTATAATAGATTTCTTATTTCGAACTTTTGTCAAGGGTACAGTATTCACGCATCAACGTAATAAGATTGAGTGTGTGAGCCTACATCAAAATTGCATTTGAAAAATTGTCTCGCTCCTATATATAAACATGTACAGATTTTCTTACAAAACTTCTTCAAATACTTTTAACAAATAAGAAGTAGTGTTGTACGAATTTTTCTTTTTAAGTTCATTAAAAGTTTTGTGAAATTTGAAAAAAGTAGGATATTTAATTGTATATATATATATATATATATATATATATATATATATATATATATAGCTAGTTTCTGATTTATATCGATGTAGTATAAGTTAATTTGATTTTTATTAATATTTTTCTATTTAGCACTTAATAAAAATCGTTTAAACACTTAATACCACTTTTTTGAGTATATTATTTTTCTTATTACCACAATTATTTTTGCATCAACTTAATATAAACCACACCCATTAATACTAATATAAATAGAGAATAACCTGCATGAAAATTGAGCTTTCAAAATCTACTTGAAAATGGCATACCTGCCGAAATCGATTGTGAAAAGTACACTTTCAGCTAATCCTATAGGTAGAAGACCTCTAGGATAACATATTAATGGAATCAGAGGCACGAAACATTCCAATTATAATTCTAAAATACAAAACATCTATTTTTTTAATAGAAACACAAAACTATTAGAATGTTTATAAAATGGAAGGAAAATATTTTTTTTTATCAAATGTAAAAATGATTTAATGGTTTGATAAGTTTGTGTGTGTGCAGATTTTTAGCAAAAAAAAATATATTTCAAGCACAACGTATGTAAATGTGAGCCCGTACTTTGTGTGAAATATTCCACAGCAACTGTCACGCTCTGTGTTTATCTTAAATAAAACAAACCGCGTGTAATTATATCAGACAAATGATGAACTCTTGTAAGAGGTAGCGTAATCTACTTGTACTTACAGAGCACGTGAAGTTGTATGTCCACTGTGACAGGTTCGCCGATGCCGTTGTCAGCCGTGCACTGATAAACGCCCGCCTGGTGACGGTCTACGTTGTCGAGCGTGATACTGAAGCCGTCCCGGACACGTTGTTCCACACCGGACCCGTGCCCCATGCCCGACAATGGTGCACCGTCCTACAACATGTCAGCATCAGTCGTGACACACAAACATATGGGGACAGCAATCATTAATGAACTCCCAAACATACTTTTCATTATGTGCCATTGCGTGTATTTAACGTAAAACGAGTAAAAAATTCCAATGCGAATATAATGAAGTGCATACTAATACAATACACAGACACAAACGTACACGAAATGGTAAATAAACAAATCACGTCATCAATCTGACAGTTTAGTTGATAGCGTAATTTCGCTCTTACGTTACTTGTTCATCCGAGTGAAATATGGACGTTGTCGAAAAATGCGATATTTTTTTTGCGAAAAAATAAAATAAAATATTGAGCGTACGTTAAATACATTTTCCATTTAGACACGACCATAAAGCTTATTTATATATATATATATATATATATATACACACTAAATTACTTACGAATTTATATGTGAATGTTTCGACCGTTATTTTTGGTAATCATGTATAATATATATATATATATATATATATATATATATATATATATATGAGGGTCGTTTGATAAGTTTGGTAAATTTCCATGCTATGGTACCATCATTCAATTGGTAACATCACGGCTATCAGTGTCACTCTTCAAACTTGTAAAGGCGAAATTTCAACCAGAATCTACGCGTTATTCACGTTCTACAAATGTTTGAAACGAAATTGTAGCAGTTACTGCAAAAATGGAAAAAATCGAACAGGTTTTTTTGCGTCGATTCATCACCATGGATGAATGGATGAAACATAGATCCACCACTACACACCTGAATCGAATTAGCAGCATTCAAAGCAATGGACAACGATTGGTACAAGTGCACCAAACAAGGCAAATATCATTTTATCGGCTGAGAAGATGATGGCCACTATTTTTGAGATTTCCGAGGAATCAGCCAGGTTGACTACTTAACGAGGGGAAAAACGATAACAGGAGACTCTTTTGAAATATTATTGGGCCATGAAAGAAGAGCTGAAACAAAAATGCCCAAGATTGGCACATAAAAACGTACTCTTTCAGCAGGATAACGTGCCGTACCACAAATCGACTGTCGTAATGCCAAAATTACACGAATTAGGCTTCGAATTGATTCTTCATCCACTTTATTCTATTGGACCCGTGCGACTTTTTCCTCTTCCCAAACTTGAAAATTTTTCTCAGT
Source organism: Acanthacorydalis orientalis (assembly GCA_034766995.1). NCBI lineage: Eukaryota > Metazoa > Arthropoda > Insecta > Megaloptera > Corydalidae > Acanthacorydalis > Acanthacorydalis orientalis. Next base: position 44,326,777 of record CM068316.1, read on the forward strand.
GGAAAGTAATTCTCGTCGAATGAAAATGTGATCGCCGCTTCCATTGCATATTTTACATACTCACTAGACTAAGTGAATTGGCCTTAATGGAGACTTTGTTGAGAAATGAAATCGTTTATTTCGAAAAAAACTGATTTTAACCGGTTTTTTTTTTACCGTGCTTATTAAACGACCCACATATATATATATATATATATATATATGACCTACTTTTGTTTGAAATATCCATATAACGAACTCTTCTATAACGTAAATTTGAATATATCTTAAATCATATAAAGTAAAAATATTCAATGATTGCTTATTATTGACTTTCATTTTGGCTTATATTCATTTCGATGACAATGCTATCATTTTTACAGCGTAGAGGCATAAAAAATATTTCTTCCTGTTCCTCTTTCATATATCTACTTCTAACTATATTATAAACTTGTATATTTTTCTATACTTATAAACTCATAAGATAATTACATCCTTATTAAAATGCAGATGAGCTAAAATCGAAATGAAAAATTAACAATTTTTACCGTAATGAAAAGATCTTAGTATTTTATGAGAAATCACTCATTTATGAAACTCAATTTAATTCCAAATTGTCCAATTGTTATATTTATTCAATAATTATCAAGTAATAATTCGTTTTTTGATCTAATAATTTATTTAAAAAATGAATATAAAATTATTATATGACTTTAAATTTGAAAATCTATTTTCTGGAAAAGATATAAGATATTTACAATTGATTTCCAATTAAAATTATTTATAAGCTACTTGAAAATGTCAAGTTTCAAAATTAGTCCACGCAAATAACTCAAACATGATCTGATACAGGAGTTCTTAACCTGAGAGATGCGAATGAGTTAGTAAAGAGATGTGAATATCCTCTATAACAATTTTGTAATTGCTTTTTTTTAGAATTTAGCTTAGATTGTACCCCGAATTTGTGATCTAATTGATCAGAAGTTGCAACAGTGTTATTTCATTAAATAACACTGAGGACTATAAACGATTTCATAATCATGTTGAAAGGCAAGAGGATATTCCAGAATAACACAATTTTCTTTACTATTTCTCTGTATATGAGAATATTAAAATAAAATTTCAATGTCAATTACATAATTTATCAATTATTAATTATTTTCGGACAGGAATTGAAGTGTTAATTATAAGTTTTCTTTCACGGGAGGTGTGTGACTAAAAAATGTAAAAATTTCTGATATAATATATTAAAATTAAAAATATTTTTATGCTTTAATATCTTACAAAAATTCTGTCTCATATTATTCAAACAGAATATTCATGCAAAACAACTCTTAAAAGTTTATTTCATTTTTACTAATAAACTTTTAAGATACTAATAAACACAATCTTTTATTTTTGGTATTACGTAAGAGATTTTATCTCTATATAATGCTTATATATGTATATATATGTATATATATATATATATATATATATATATATATAAGATAGAGGAACGATCATTCATAATTCATTCAACGAATGAATTATAAATCTTCTTTCTTTGCTATCCTTAGAAAATAATTACAATATAAGTTACCTTTCATCTTCAATAGAAAGAAATAAAAAGAAATTTAAAGCACTAAGAATAAATATTGCTGAACAAAATCAATATACTCGTATATAAGTAATGCTTCATTTCAGTTGAATAATTGGTCTCTTTTATCACTTTTTCTGAATAAATAACGTAACGACAAATGAAGCACACTGTAATTACCTCGTTAATTAGAATGACTTTATATTTGAAATCAAAAAAATCCTTTTTTTAGAGTAACTAACCTCTATTATAAAAAATATCGAAGAATTTTTTTATGGAAAATTGTTTAGAAAGAAACTATAATATCATTCTGAGATAGATGTTAATTAACTCTTGAATATAGCGTTTAAAAAAACAAGTCCTTTCTTGCATAAATGAATTATTTGTTCACCCTCAAAGCACCAAATATGTTGTGATCAAAAATATTCAATAAATAATTATTCTACAATTTTTATTCTCATTTATAGTATTCGATATTCACCCTCAGAGAGTTACAGTAAAAAATATAAATATTCTTTACAAAACCATAAAAAAATCTCATTTTCAAATACAAAATAAAAAACATACTTTTTTCATGTATGATATTATTTTTAAAAACTGAAATCATCTAATGTAATCTGTAATAATGCCGAGTGATTCGATTAATACTTATATATACAGTAAATCTCTAAAAGTTAAATAATGACATATCCACTTAAATTCAAATCAAGTTGAAATTCGATAGTGTTGACGTTTGACAGATATTGAACAATTCAGATATACAAGCACGTAAAAGCAAACAGTTGTCAATTTCAATTGCAGTTCAGTGAATTATAAACAACAATAACTGAAATGTAAAAATACAAATGATATTACGCTCAGAAAAATTATATTTTTTGAACAATCTTTCTATAAAACATAATATTGGGATATAAAAAAATAACCAATATGAATTTATTCAATATGTCTTAATATTATAATTATTTGTTTGTCGACATTTCACTAAATTGTCTCAATAAGGACACAAGATAAATATTCATATTAAAATATAATTTTCCTATCGTATTTCTGAAACACCCTTTTTGAAATTTTATACCGAAATAAAATGCAACAATAAAATTATCAGCTGAAAAAATGAGCTAGCGTAGGAGGTGCGAAAATATTTTTATGGAAAAATATCACCAATGTGAGAAAAAAATTCGTTTCTACTTTATCTCAGCAAGTGTATCATAAACCAAAAGATAATTTTATGGTCTAAAATAAAACCACATTTTTCTTTATAAGTACCTAAAGTTTCTTTGATAAAAGTTTTGCGTTGTGAAATCGTAAAACATTTCAAATAAAGTCGTATCATTTGAAAAATACGATTTTTTATTTGACAAGAACATCAAAAATATTCGTCGGCAGTGACGTTGTTGCATTCACAGAAAAAATATATACCGTCGCTGAATATATAAAGTTTAAGTGTTTTATGTTAGAATATTAAAATTTATATTTTCTATGATTTTATTTTTCTCTCCTCTCTGACAAATTAAAACGCGAATAATGTTCTATATCTTCTTTATTACTTATGTATTAACTACGTCATTAATTTCATTTCATTCCGATTATTTAAATATCATTATTATTCCAATGAACATAAACATATATATATATATATATATATATATAATATATATATATATATATAATATATATATATATATATGTATATATATGTCATCGTCATCGGCCTCTGTCAATCCACTAGTGAATAAAGGTCTCTCATGATTTTCCAATTTATATGATTGAATGCCTATTTTTTCCACTGATATATATATATATATATATATATATATATATATATATATATATATATATATAATACATATCATTTGTTTCCCTAGTTGAAGTTTTGAATATTGTTTAAAATGTTTAAAGTTATTAAATTTAAAAGATAATATATTTTTAAAGGCACGATTGTTCATTAAAATATATTTTTTTGTATTTTTTCTTCTGTTTTCAATATTTTATATTATTTACATGAGCTGAAATATCTAGTACTTTCTTTAAATAGAAATACTATGAAGAAAGTATACATTAATAATAAGAAAGTAATAGAAAATTAATACATAAAATATGTATATTTTATTTTTAGTTTCATTTCAATGCTAATAATAATTAGTCTCTTAATATTGTTTATAAATACTTAATTCGAATTAAATTGTTTGTAAAATCAAATATTAGATTGACAGGAAAATAATTACGATTTTTGTTTTCTGGATTCTAACTTAATTTTTTTCTATAAAAATGCCATTTCAACATGAACCCCTTGAAATGACATTTTTGTAGAAAGTATCATTTTATCGTGATCATGTTAATATCATTGAACATTGTATTTTTTGATCTATATTTTAATTACATCAACTATGGTTTTATTATTTATTATATATATATATATATAATAATAAATTATTATTTATTATTATATATATTATTATATATATATATATATATATATATATATATATAATCTAAATATGAATATTTTATTCAAATAGAACTACAAAAAAGAATTTCGTTCATATATGTTAAGTTAAAGTAAAAAATAAAATAATTTTTTTCAAAATATAACAATTTTGAAACAATTTTATTATTTTGATATTTCAATATTCTGTTTAGACTACGTTATCTGAAAAAGAAAATATTTTACTAAGACTTCGTTATTAAAACCAATTTTTCTTTCTCTGTCTCTCTCTATTTCTTTCTCTCTCGCCCTCTTTCTCTCTCTCTCTCTCTCTCTATATATATATATATATATATATATGTATAGTAAGTATATTTTAAAGTTGAAAATTGTTTCAGTTTATTGTTCAGCAACAGTTAACTTCGAGCCTTAATCTCGTATTTTAAACGTAAACAACAGATAATTTAATAAACAACTGTAAGCCGTTTGTATTTTAAAATTAATTTATCCATTTGTTTGTGGAAACAAAATGTTTTTTAGTTTGATTATATATATATATATATATATATATATATATACACATATATATATATATATCCTTTTTTAATATATCCTAGATTATTTTATTTATTCTCAGTGAATCCTGTAAACTAGGTATGATTTCGTGTTTTCTACAATCAGTTTTCTTTCGTGAATTCTAGGTTGATGTTAAAAATATAAGTTCAAGATTTATTAAAACAGAAAGAAATCCAAACTGTGCTTATGAAAACAAATTCACACTTAGCTTACAATATTGGCATAAAAGAGTTACACATGAAAATACAATAAAAAATATATAAAAAAATGAAAAGAATATAATAACTTCGAACGAACTAAAATATACTTTAAAATTCAGGTAAAAAAGTTTCTAAAACAATTTATCCCTCGGTATTTCTATCGATATTTGTCAATATTGGATTTCAGCTATTTTAATATAATCAATGTTAATATTGAAAATAAATGAAACTTATTAAATTACTAAAGAACTTAATTATTTTATAAAAGAAAGTATTCTTTTTATAATTTTTTGAATAATTAATAACTTGTTCTTCTTTTAAAAAATTTAAAAAGTATTTTTTTCTTACTTTAATTACTCTTTCAATTTTTAATCAAATAATATAATAATCTTCATTTTAATATAATATTAAATACAAAATAATGAATTTAATATGAGATATTAAGAAATAAGTATTCAACTAATTTCAATATTTTCTTCTGAGAATACTTACTATATAAAATGTATATTTATATTAGAACTAAGAGGCTTCGCCCTCTGCTCGCTACTCACACAAACCACCAACCTACGCTCGCCCATTTGTTTATTATAAGCATGCACATGTAACCGAATTAAACAATAAACATGTCAAATAAAATAAGTTGAGGATTTATATATATATATATATATATATATATATATGTTAGTATGTCTATATAAACATTCTCTCTATTTTTTACAACCTAGTATTTTATATAGTTTATGTAGATAATTTTAATTTTATATACATAGAAAGATAACTTAGATGCATGAAATATATATTTAAAAGAAATGTTCCAATAATAAAAGTAACTTGTCTTTATATATTTTTATTCGACAAAAAATTTGGCTTTTTATATTCATAAATTTAAAATAAAAATGCAAATTTGTTAGTGGATATATTATAATAAAATAGAAATTTGTAACAAGAAATACATGTTTTATATTTTTATGAAATAGAATATATATATATATATATATATATATATATGCATATGCATAAAAATTAAACATTTATAATACATATTCACCTTGAAAATTTCGTTTAAAAATTATATTAATTTTCAATAAAGAAATAGTGTCTTATATTTTTCTTCATTTTATTACATATTTTAAAATTTATTCTGTTCTGAAATAATTAAAATTTCAAGAAACAAACAGAAATAAATGACTCTAATTAACATTTTTATGATAAGAATAAATGTCAGAATAACAGTTAAAAAAATCCCTCAGACCTAAATGAAAAACGATACCCTAATATCAAGTTTGTAAATTTAACACTATATATATATATATATATAATAATTAGTAGCAGGGGTCACAAATTTCGTCATAAGCGAAATGCTATGAATGGCGAAAACCTGTAATTTATTTGCCGTTATCTCGTTCGTCATTACCTACAATGCGGAACAAGACAATCAAAGCTGCCGTTACATTTAGATACTTGGTCTTTGTTAACCAGCGAGAAGGTGGCGGGTGCAAGCACTAACGTGAAAATGGCGTTGATAGTCTTCATTTCCCTCCAGACACATGAAACTTTGATATTAGTGTCATGTGCAAGCAAGTATACTTCGTTCACAGTCGTAATATGTTTATGTATTGTTCTACAAAGCCAAAATTCGAAGCAATAAATACAAATAAATTACACTCGTACACCCACATATCAACATTTTCTCTTATATTTATTCGCACACCTACAATAATATATATATATATATATATATGAATATATTTATCGGCATAAATCTCTCATAATAGAGACATATGTGTAAATGTATACATTTGTATACACATACAGCCTACAGAAATATATGTTTAATTTAATATTAGTAAATTTATCATATTATATACTAAAGATAAAGTGATTAAATTGGTTTAATGTCTTATTTATAATTATATTCATAAGTGATAGTCATATAATATAATATAGTACAATATATATATATATATATATATATATATATATATATATATATATATATATATGATTTTAATATAGCCATTTCGACTGTTTCACAAACATTACTTCTGTATTAATCAAGTTTTATTAATAAAGACGTTTTCATTGTGTTTAATAATTCGGTTATATTACCAATTTCAACAGTCTATATATAACTTAATGCGTAATTTTTTTTCCTTAATTCATTTTAGAAAAATAAATTTACATTAGAAAATATTTTCCAGGGATGGAATTTGTTTTTAAATTAAAACATGCGGAAAGTGTAATTTTTGATTTACCTACACATTATTTTATTGAAAATAAATGTTACTCCGTTTGTAACATGGTTTGTTTTTTGAAACTTGATCAAATTAAAAAAAGTATTTTATTATAGAAATTTAATGTAAAATGCTGCTTAGAGTAAATCAATTCGGTGGAGAAGATAATTTTGAAAAAAAACTATGACCTTTTTCAAATTTTCTACTTTGTGTTACTGAAAGCAAACACAGAAGAGATTTTAAAATGCAGGATTAAAATTAATTACATGTTCAAATTTCTCTACTAAAAATGAAATATTTATCCTTTTGTTTCCCCGAACTGTTTATTATTTTCTGGTTTAATTTTATATTTTTTTCTATTTAATATGAATGTTTTTTTAAGTTAGAATTATCCTCATGAAACAATAAATAGCCATAATTTAAAATTATATAATTAATATTAGATTTTAAATCGTTGGTAATTAGTAATAAATAATTAAAAACTGAATGAAACATTTAAAAAAAAAAGTAAACTAGCAAATTTGAAATTTATATTTAAATCATTAGATATGGAAATCTGACTTAACTAAATCTTAATCGGAGAAAAACTTCTCTTACTTTTTATTGAAAGAATGATAATTCTTTTAAAATTTAATTTATCAATTAAGAAAAGAAGGTGGTTGAATGTTTAATTTTTCAAAGAGACTTTGTAAGTAGAATGAATTGCATCCATGCATGTTTAATTCACTATTGGTAACAGTAAAAGCATTATGCTGTAAATTCAAGAAAAGAACCAGTAAAATAATAACTTTTTTAAGCCTCTGATACCTGATTTGTTCTTCTAAGTATATATTCTAAAAAAGTTATAATTATCAGCATTAAAATTATTGTAATTATTATTATTCCAAAGTAATGTTATCATCAATTTTGACAATAATACAAAACTATGAAACTTGACACCAGAACTATGATTAAATTCACATTCACAAATTCATTCTCTTTTCATCTTACGAACTACAAATTTTGTTCTGTTCAATAAAATTAAATCACTGATCATTTTTGATTATTGCTTAGACACATTTCGATAGTATTTCCATCAGAACATCAAAGAACAGAGATATCTAGTTTCAGATTTTTTTGTGCGCTGACTTTTTGAAAATGAAAGAATCAACGTCTAAATGAGTATAAATAACAATCCATAATAGTCAAAAATAATTCATTATTTATTTATATAACATTTTTGACGAGAAAATAGTTTAAAATATGTAATAATTATCAATTTATAATTTAAACAATTTTAAAAATGTTTAATATTTAATTCTTCAAATTTTTTATTTAAAAATTGTTCAATTACTATTTTTGTTGTATACAACTATTTTAATTCTGAAAACATAATTATTTCTTTAAATAATTATGTATAGTTTTTTACTTAAATTGTTTAAAATAATCTTTCTTCTATTAATTTAAATGCCGAAAAAAAAACATATTTTAAGTATATTTTTAAAACTTTGTAACCTGTTTTTAGTATTCCATATAAAAAGAACCTTGTTATTTTGTTACATATTTTATATTATATGTTTTCATAATAGAACATGGATCCATACTCTACCACAGTATACAAATAAAGATCCTGTTAGCGTCTATTTAACTCTGTCTCCCTAAAGAATTACACCCCTTTATTATTCGCAGTATATAATACAGTCTCTTGAGAATGTTAGTTACTATTAGTTTTTGTTTTAAAGAATAAACTAAAATATATATTCATAGCAGAAATTATATATAAAAAAACTTCGTTTACAAATTCTAGACGACCTAAATATTTATTTTTTTTGTAATTGAATAAAAATTATGCATTTTATCTTTTTGATATCGTGTACATATAATATATATATATATCATATTTCTCTCTATTTAAATTAGATGCTTATAAGATATACAACATATTTCTAGTTCTAAACACCTATGATGAAGCAGTATGAGAAATAATGTTACTGTTATTTCTAAAAGTTTTATTTGTGCATCCCAGATATTTGCCCAGACTTGAACTAAAACATTTTAACTCTATTTTTGTTGAGGAAAATTATATTTTGTTAGTTATAGTTTTTCCCTGAAAACCATTAAACTTTCCTCTGTTAGATTTATTTAGTATTTTGTTTTGTACTGTATGGTTTTATTAACATGTTAACCTGGTCAAACATGTTAATAAAACCTAATTTATTTTACATCTCCTATTTATATACAAATATGAGTTGTAAAGGTAATATATGTATATATATATATATATATATATATATATATATGTATATCAATATATGTTTATATATATATACACACAAAGGCTATTGTTGTTTGTATTTCATATATAAACTAAATGACGATAATAAATATATGAAATATTTTATTTAAAAGCAATGTCTTTGTGTAAAAACTTTTTTTAAAATAATATTTTTTTTTGTTACAGGTATGTTGACAAATATTTATATCAAAATACTTCAATTGATGTAAATCATTGAATCAATAGTTCATCAATTACATTAAAAATTTTAAAGGTATGTAAATAATTATAAATTTAAAATATTTGTATAAATTCGTTTAAATAAATTAACAAATATAATTTTTTTCGTATTATAATGAAATATGGATGCAAATTTTAGCATTAGTATAATAAAAAAATCACACTCCCACAACTTATCTTGTTTTAAAAAAGATCAATAATCAATTCGTATAAATTGATTTTTGTGTGTTTTTTTAGTAGAAATATCATAAATTGAGATTATAAATTTAAATATTAAATATGTTCTTATTTAAAAATAATTTTGTAATAGAAATCGAAAAATAAATTCATTTTTCAAATTGTTGTTTTTACTAAGCATCTAAATTTTATTTTTATGAAATGAATTTCTGTCCAAAAATTTATATTATTCTATTCAGAAACATATATATATATATATATATATATATATATATATATATTATTCTACTTTCTAAACATTAGTTCAAATCTGTAGCTTAAAGGATTTTATTTCAATTATAATAGAATTTTTTTAAAGACCGTAAACATGTTTTTATGCTACATACAACTTAACTAAACTGAATGTTTAGGTTTTAAATGGAAAAAATCGATTTTTATAATAGAGAAACACACATAACACACACACACATATATATATATATATATATATATATAGTTGTGTGTATTTGATTTTAAAATAGTATATATTCTATTTTTGAACTTTTAATTTTGGAACGAATTCAGTATGAAATATGGTTTCATTCGTGTACAAATCTTAGTAAGGACACTGTTGTATCTAAATGTGTATTTGTATGCGTGTACATATCTTTAGTAACATACGTACACCTTTAAATGTCTTCGGGCAACACAAAAATAAAATATCCATTAAGTTTCGCAGAATTGTGAACGCATAGCATTCATTAGAACATAAAGAAGTTAATCTAACTTGTTCTGAACTATGCACGAACTCCTAAAATCGAGCAAATTGTTCGTACACACAAACAATCTTAACGGTATCAATATAACCTTAGTACACAGATATCTTGTATGCGCGTACAAATCCGTAATCACATGCCCGATTTAACGCAGTGCCGAATCTGTGTAGACGACATTTGGCTTGGAAGTTTATGGTGGAAAGGAACTGCGTAGCTTCGGAATATTTCACTTTTAAATTTAAAAGTATTCGTATTTTGCATGTTCTTCTTTAATTTTATTGGGTGTTTTTTTTTCGTTCAAATCGATTTTATATAGATTAGATACCTACAAATGTTTTTTTCGAAATTTACAAAAGTTGTCTTCCATTTAGTAAAAATTGAAATTTAATTTTAATTAAGTAATTTGCAATTGAAATGAATCTTCGTTATTTAATTTGTTAAAAATGTTTGTTGCAATACATTTAATTTAGTATAATATTATATAGATAAATAATTATTTAAATTTTAATTAATAAGAAATTTAGGACAACTTCAAGTAATAAATTGAATATTAAAAATCTCTAATATATGAATATCAAGACAATAGGTGCTTCTTTAATAATATGCTTCTTTAATAACGCTCTGAGGGTAATAGCATCGTCATCAAACTTCATATAAAAATAAAATAAAAATAATCAATAACTATTTATTGAACATTTTTTTATCAGGACCAGTTTTTAGGTTTGTGAGATGAAAGAAAAATTCATTTGTGAAAAAAATGTTATTTTATGTAACTATAAGATTAGCTGGAAAATAATTAAAGTTTTTGTTTTCTGAATTCTAACCTTAATTTTTTTCAATGAAAGTGTTTCATCGAGTTAATGTTAATTTCATTTTATAGTGCATTTTTTGTCTAAATTTTGGTAAGATCAACTTTGGTTCTATTATTAATTTTGTTTAAAATTTGTCTATTGAATTAAAGATAGAAAAATAGCAAATAAGAGCACGAATGAATTCATTTCCACAAATGAATTTCATATTTATTCCACAAACCAAATTTTTTTTCTAATCAACAATATTTAAAAATCCTCGATTATTTATAACTGATGCTTATGTGTAAATTTGTTGGCGATGCTATATCATTCTTAGAGAATTAAGATACAATTTTTTTTATAGCTTGGTTCTCTAATAATTTTTCTAACTAAAATCATAAACAACTATTTAAAATGATTAATAATCGAACATTAATCTTTTTTAATCAGAAAACGTTTTTGTCGTTTATATAACAAGTGAAAAGGCTATTTGTGAAAATGAATTCAACCATTCTGTAAAAACTATACTCAGATAAAATAAAAACATGTTAATAGAAGATAACATATCAAGGACACAACTGTTTAGTAAAGCTGGAAGAACTAAAAAGTGTTATATAAAATGTTCTCTTGTACTTTTAGGTTTTTAATAAGAGATTAAATTATATTTAGAAAAAGTAAATAATAAAGTGTAAGTGATAAACCAGAAAATGCCTACAAAATCAATAAAATATTAATCTTCGTTTTATTATATCACTGAACTTTAAATAAAATTTTATTATATACCATTTGAAATAATAGATGAAAAGAACTGATTTTTATTTATAACTCAAACACCTGGCTATTTTTCTAACAATTTTGTTCTATTCATACCCTTATTGGATCTATTATCCTTCTAAGATCTTCGTCTTATCGAAAAACTATACTATCTTTTCTCTACATGGCCAATGTTATCTAACTACGTGACATGATTACTACAGCACATGTGATAATCACAAACTCTAGTGTTGATGAAATTCTACATAAAAAAAAACATTGATTTAAGTTTCATATAAATACATTTATAGATATAATTTATTTAGTTTCCTTTTTATGTGTTTAAAATATGATTTATACAAATTAAAGTAAGAAAAGTATTACATAAATTGAAAAACGAATTATTAATTAATAATATAAAATTAATACAATAAAGCAGTATTGAAAGTAATTATAGTTTTATCCCTGTGGCTAAATACAATTTCACAAATGAATCATTGTTCTACATACTGCATTATGTTGTTATTAAAATATTTAACAATTTCTATTCAATTTGATTTTGGTTTATGCACATTTACATGGAGGTACAACATAAATTTCCTTGTTTTTTTTTTCTGTCTGTTGAATTTTTTATACTTTATTTGAAAATTAATTGATTTTTCTATATCTGTCTGAGGATAAAAGAATTTTCTATTTTTCATTTCAAGATGATGGCATCGTTATTTAACCCAAAAAAATGAATAACTTAAAATGCAAAGTATAATATAAAAAACTATTCTGAAAGAATGAAAATTGAACAATTATAAAAAATCATTGTACAGGGGGCGCAAAAAGAACGAAGGGGTTTAAAACAATATTTTTTTTTGTTTTGTAATATTTTCAACTTTGTTTATTTCAAAAAATATAATATGGGGGTTAAGAATTTTTCCTGATTATACATGAAAAATGACATCCCATAAGTGATGCCTATTTTCTCTTTCTAATGTATTTTCCATCACTTCTCTCAGAATTTCTGAACATAACGCTCAAATTTCTTCTTATATGTTTTTATTTAGCTAAGGAATGATTCTTATCTTATTGTGATATACACGTTATTTTATGTAATCCAAAAATAATAAGGCTCAAATCAGGTGAACTTCCCAGGATAATTAAAATCAGTGTTTCTTGAAAATATGCGCTCGCCAAAAATGTTGTGTGCTGCGTGTATTGTGGCTCCATCTTGTTGGAATCATATTGTGGGCGAGTATTATCAGTTGGTCTCAAAAATTTTCCAATCATCGTACGGTATTGAGCATCATTTTTGGTTACAGCAGTACTGTCTTCATTTTCGAAGAAATAAAGACCTATTATCCTTTCGGACGTTACTCCATACCTAACAGAATACTTAAGTGGATGTAATTGTCGCTGATGAAATGTTCTTGGATTAACTTTAGCCCATATTTTACAATTTCGTCTGTTCACGAAACCATTTAAGTGATGGGAACCATTTAATGAGCTTTATCGCACATAATCAAATTGTGAATAAATTTATTAATTTCTTTTGGCTTTTAGTGAAAACGAACTGCATAATAAAAGCTAAGCTGATAAGCTGTTGGCTTCATCTCATGCACAAGCTGCACTTTGTATGGGAACATTTTAAATCTGACCAAAGGTTGAATGTTTTAGGTTGAATGTTTTCTGATTGACGTTTCAGAACTTAACTTAATATTCATCTGTACGCATTGAATATTTTCCTCAGTTAGAGCCAAACGATATCTTCCAAATCCTGGACGGTTACTAACTGCACTTTGTTGTCGAAAAGGTGCAACCAAACAAGTAATCATTGATTCCGATGGTCCTGTCCGAACATTAAAATAACGAATATATGTGTGCTGCATCAAAGTAATTGGACGCTGATTTTCAAAATAAAATTCAATTATTTTGGCACGTTGTTCTATCATGCACCTTTCCATGATAAATTCCCCAAGTTTTATTTATAAAATTCTGAAGAGAAAAAATATTTAAACAAATAAAAGATTAACTACACAAACCCTTTCGTTAAATTTGCGCCACTCTGTAGATTGGCAGATTCAAAACAAGAACGTTTCACTTGGTTAAAAATAATGCCCAGTATTATATAAGCTGAAACGGTCTCATTGAACAAAATAAACTTGACTACTCATTAGCTGGAGTTTAATTAACAGAACAAATTTTAAAAATAAAATACTATAATCTGTAAAATTAAAAAAAGTTCAGAGTATGAATTTATAGCAAATATTTATCGTATTGTGAACTAATATAATAAATTCAAATATATATATATATATATATATATATATATATATATAATATTTGTATAAGTATATTATTTTTTTTATTTTTGTTTAAAAATACCTCATTGCTAAAAATATATTCATTTAATTAATTTGTGTTACTTTACTCTCACTGAATACCTATATTGATTATTTAAAATCGCTGTTACAAAGTTTATATAACAGTGTAACTCAGAATAACATATTTTAAACAAAAAGTTCAACGAAATCTTTAAAAAAATATTTTACTTTTATTTAAATAATGTTTTGTTATTCTTTTCAACAACTAGTTGATGGTAGCTATTTTAGTAGTATTCGCAAAAGGTTCGCATTTAAAGCCATGAGATTTAGTTTTGCTTTGAATTCTGAATAAAAATATGTTTTTCTATTTACATTTTTGTACATGGATACACACAATCATACATACATATATATATATATATATATATATATATATATATATATATATATATATATATGGATAGTTGTACACAGCCAAACAAAAAAAATAAAGCAAAAAAAAACTAAGCAAAATCTTGTTTAAAACAATTTTTTTCATTTTAAATTTATTTTCTCTGTTATTTAATACATTTGACGTTCTCTTTGTTACATTTAAATAAAAGGAATTTTATGTACGATTGTTTAGTAAATTTTTAAATATTTTGAATTCTAGAACTAATTTAATAATATAATATTTTTTTTCTGAAAAGAATCAAAAGTATACAGTATAGAAGACAGTTATGATAAAGAACCAATTGTACATTTGAAAACTAAAAAATAAAATAATGATATTATCTAGTTGCTAAAACAGTGCTTTGGAAAATTTAAAATAACGTTTCCTTAACAAATAGTTCCATTACTGTGGCTGATTTTACTTTAACAAATGAATTTTTCTCTTGTCTTGTACACAATGATTTTTTTCTGATCCAGAAATGTTCAGTAAATGGTTATTAATCATTTCCATTGAAATAAACATGAACAAACATCAATAATACTCAATAATTATTTATTGAATATTTTTGGTCTGAAAAATTTTTGTAGTTTTTAATATGAGAGATTTTTTTATTAAAAAAAGCATACTTCGGTATTAAGAAATGTAAAATGTTTATACATTAGCATTAAATACTGAAATTTTCAATAAGATTATAAAGGTATTGAGAAAATAATATAAAATTAAAAAATATTATTAGGTGGTAGGAAAATAATTACGGTAATATATATATATATAAATTTGAAGGCCATCAACAAAATGTATTTTTCTACTGACTTAATAATAAAAATTTAGTAATAAATTCAAAATTAAAATGTAATATAATCTCCCATTAAATAACTAGTGTTATAAATAATTAAGAAAATAAATATGTACTCTCTAGAGATTCCAATACTTTTATTTTACTGCTCATTTTATTAATTAATATTTCTATTTTATTATTTGATTCTTTATAAGTATGATTGATTTTAAATTTTTGTCACTTGTAAGTATTTAATATTAGTTTTACCGTAAGTTTGCATACAATTATTGTTATTTAATTAAAACAGTATTTTTTAATATAATTTTAAATCTGTGATAATTGAAATGATATTTAAGTAAATTTTAAGAATAAATTATTGTACTATTTTAGTAATAGAATCATATTTTTATAATAAATTTAATAATAAATAAATATAAAATATATTGAAGTTAACTGTTAACAAATTTTCTTAATATTCTGTTCATTCAGTGATTTCATTACTGACGAGATAAACAGTCTTAATTAAACCCGTATTTTAATAAAATTCGCATTTCACTCTGATATTGAAGAAATAAAAAAGGGATTACATTTTTTTGGTAACAGATACTTTTGAAATCTTTGCTTTGATGCTTTTACTTTGACTCCGTTGACGAAGTAACACTCTCTCCATCGACAATAACAAGAGTTTAGAGCGTTGAACTTGAAAATGATTACTCTTCCAAATCTTTTTGGTACATTCATTCAAGTGAAGTGTTTTCATTCTTCCAGTATACTCTCTAGTCAGTATAGCTTTTAGTACATCAAGACGCTGTCGTCTAATTTCATTCTAGACACTAGGATTTTCAGTTAATGTTTTTACATTAATCAGTGAAATGAAATTTTAAGAATTGCAATCATTCGAATGAAAATAATCCCTTGAATTGTCAACGAAACAGTTTTTAAGAAGTTATTAGTGTGTATATATATATATATATATATATATATATATATATATATATGTGTGTGTGTGTGTGTACATTTCTATTTCCATTAATAATAATAAAAAAAACATTAATTAATCAAACGATACAAAAACCACATCGTGTTAAATCCAATTCTTATATTTGTGATGATATACGCATATTCAATTGTGATTGAATCACATTAAAAAGTATATCTCTCTTTAAGTGAATGTTATTCCTTTACAAATTCAAACTGTTTCAATGGAGCGTCAATTGACGTACTTGATTTCATCACCTCGCATTATCTGAATACTTGTATTAAACTTGACGTTCCTGATCTTACTTGATGTTGGAAACAAAAACCACACCACAGTTTGTCTATTGATCTTTAGTCGAAGCGCGATGAAATTTTGTGAGGATTACTCGCGCGCTCTATTTCAACAATGTTATGTTTCATATTGATCAAGGAAATAACAGTTCAGTTTCTCATAAAATATCTTAAGATATTGTGTGCTTATAGAAGGATATTTCTTAAACGTTTATCGAACCATTGTATTTTTGTTCGTCTGGTATAAACTGATATATATATATATATATATATATATATATATATATATATATATATATATTTATGTATGTAAAACTATTTAAATTAAATTACTTTTCTAAAAAAATTTTTATAATTTAAATAATTGAATTCTTATCATTTTTAATAAAAATAGTAATATTCATTCAATAAAGTAGCGTTTTATATTATTTTCTAATGAATTATCTTTTTTATAATTATTAATATTGAATAAAAATTATTATCAAGCACTGATTAATCAATTTTTTTTTGATTTTTCAGAAATTGAATTTTAGAATTATTTTTTATTCCTTAATATCTCTGTACTGAAATAGCTGTTTATGTAAGTAAAACTATTTAAAACTGAATTATTTTTCTAAATAGTTTTTATAGATTAAAAAGCAGAATTCTTGTCATATCTTTTTTAAAATTATTAATATTTAATAAAAATGATTATCAATCACTAATTAATCAATATTTTTTTGATTTTTCAAAAATTGAATTTTTGAATTATTTTTAATTTGTGAATTTTTCTATGCTGTGTATATATATATATATATATATATATATATATATATATATATATATATATATTCGTGTAAGAGATTCAAATTCTCTAAATCCATCACTCAAAAACTCTGGAAACCGTTTTAATTTTAGTACATAAAAATATTTCTGTTTACTCCATTGTAAACTTATGTTTTATACACCATACGAAACTGAGAGAGCTTTAAACACTTACAATCTTGCCCCACGGGCTAAGAATTTTGAATACACCGTCGTGTCGCTGAAAAAATCCAAGACTTATCTCGAATCAGAATTTTCCAATTTTTAGAGAAATTTTACATGGCTTCTCACGGGTCTGCTGTTGCTTTTGCATGTTATCTAGAGCAACTCCAGATTTCCCTCGAAGGAATTGTCTTACTAACCTGTTCTTTTTTTAGAATATAAATAACAAATACAGGAGAATCTCTTTGACTTGATATTTTCAATATATTCAATTTTGAACTCTCATTTTTAGGTTATGTATTCTATTACTTGTATAAATTATTTTTTGATGATTATATAGCTTGAACAAGAGATTATTACTATTTTTTGGTGAATGTTTTGTTTTGATTCAATGAATAATTTTTATACTTTATGGAAATCTTTAAAACTAAATTATACATCACTGTTAGATTCATCTTAAATGTGTTTTGTTAATGATACAATCCAAGAATATAATAATTAAAAAATATTTTTTCAAAAAATACTTAATTCATTTAGTGAAAAAAATAATTATTTAAAAATAATTATTAAAAATAATTATAAAAAAATAATTATTTATCTTCAAATAATTATTAATTATTTGAAGATAACAGCATTGCTACTTTTTGAACATAATTAACAATAAACAATTATCCTGATTAATTATTGAATATTTCTTGTCATACACATCTTTATGACGAGTTTAGTAAAAAATTCATTCGTGAAACTGAATTTAGCCAAATACAAAAAAAACTCGTGAACACACAAAAACTGAACAACTGAAAAATTTTAAATCTAGTATAAGCTTGCATACTAAACAATTTAATAATACATATCCTTCATCACCAAGCTGAAACTTCTACTTCCAGAAGAACAAACATTTATCGCGAAATAAGAAAAATGAAAATATGAATAAATTATCAATATTAATTAATCAATTACCAATAGTTTAGCAATTCTATAAATAAAAGATGTTTTTCTATGTTTAATTAAAACATTAATTTTAGCTAAAAGAATATTTTCAATAAAATGAACAAATCAATTGATTCATTTTCTTTTTTTACTTATCCAAGTTTACAAGAATCTACAGTTATTTTTTATTCTAATAAATAAACACTTTTCTTTTTAAAAAAAGTAAATAATATACATATATATATATATATATATATATACATATATACAATTTTATCATAAAATAAAATTTTACTTTTTTCCAGTAAGAACATTTTTTTATAAATAATAATATTTAATAGAAATAATATGAAAACATTGTAAATAATATTTGTTCTACGATATTTTAATGTTAATAATTCTCTTTATTCTACTTTAAAAATACATCTTATATTTTAATTCAAATTATAAATGATTCTTTTTTACCATAAGAAAATACTTTAAAGAAACAAAATATGTATGTGTATATATATATATATATATATATATATATAACCAGTTTAAGTCTGAAAATGACAACTTAACTGATAAATTATATATTAGCCATGTACTGTATAGACTTTTAGATAGTGTTCTCTAGGCTATTGACATATAAAATATATAGTAGAATTACATAGAATTTTATTAAATTCTAGTGAACATTCAATTCTTTGTTATGGAATGAAAATTCCATCTGTTATTGAACATGTCTGTCGAAAACGTTCTGTTGTTCCCCTTTAAACTTTATTTGAGAATTTATCTTTATATATCATGTGGTTGTTTGTAATTTTACTCCCGTTCAGACTATTATTATACTTTATATATATATATATATATATATATATATATATATGTGTGTGTGTGTGTGTATATAATGTAAACAATAATTTATAATTAATTATTTAGAAAATCAAGCTTCAATTTCTATCGAAATTCGGAATTATGAATATTTCATATCATACTAATATTTATTATATATTTCTATCTGATAATCTAAAATGTATAATCATATAAGTTTGAATCTTATAATATCTACTATTTTGTTGCTAAGAAAATATTTCAATATCAATAGATTTTTATGCACATATTTTTGGGGTTTGTTAAAAAAATATAATTTTAATTATTATTGCAAACATGTTAATTCAATGGTTTTGCCAATTGTATAAATATTGTTAAACATTAAAAAAAACTAGTCTAAATTTTGAAAAAAATATATAAAATATTTTAATTAAATATTTTGATCTTTGAATTAAAATACTTTTAATATTTTAATTAAAATCTATAACTACCAATAGAATGATATAAGTTGCAGCCTAGGATTAATCAGTTACGTAACTCTTCTATGCTCATTAAGGTGAAACATTTTCATAGACAAATTTGGAATTATTTATAGATTAATCATGTTTGAAAAATCTATTAAAGTGTAAAAAAACTGAAATATAGTAAAAACCACAAAATATCGACTATTGTTACTATTATTTATTTTTTAAGTAAGGAAAGTGGATATAAATATATATTATAAAAATATATATTATACTTATTAGTTTCAAGTCAATAGGAAAATTATTTTTTTCCTTTTTATGGTCTGTAATTATATTTATACATTTTTTTAAATCTAAAACTAATTTATTACTTGAAGAACAAAATATAGCCACAAATATGTAAATATATTCAACGCTGAATTCTTTATTCTGTTTCCCAAATTCTTTTCTGATTATTAATATTATATTGATAATATATGAATAGTTTGAATGAATATGCAAAAAAAAAATATTTTATTTGGTATTTTATTATTGAACCAAATGAATTATTTTTATTAAAAAATTCTATATTTTATTTCATTATTCGATTTCAATACATGAATGCAATGACTAACAAAAAGACACATACGTGTATAAATATAAATGCATACATATATATATATAAATATATATATATATATATAAATATATATATATATATATAAATATATATATATATATAAATATGCATCTTCCACTATATCAACTGACATATATTTTAATTATGAAATATACTCGTACATTGTTTCAGAATTTACAATATATTACTATCTATATCAGATTTATTGCAGTAATAAATGATTTTAGTTTGTAATATATTCTCCCTGTACAAAGTGTACTCACCTCATGAAATATATTTCATTATTCGAATAACTCAAATACCATTTATGAATTTAATGTAGTAATCTGGCTTAATAAACCATGAATTTTTCCATTTATTTCGTTTATTTTTAATATATGTGGAAAAATATTAAAAACCAATAAGTTTAACATGAATCATTATAAATAAAAATAGATAAAAAAAAATATTTACTAAATAACTAAATGAATAGTTTGAATACATCGTTTTAATTCAATTATAGATCAAAGAGATGACTGTTTATTTGTGCGTACTTTTATTAAGTTGACTTTTTTAATCAGTGCAGCAAATATCATCTCCCCCTATCTCATTCAATCATACAATTATTGAAGCTTTGGCTGTGAAGATTTTTCCCCAAAGCAGTGACATCAGTTCCTCGTTCAAATTTAACCTGCAGTTTTACAACCCTAAGCATACCATAATTTCATTAATGAAAAATCCATAAAACTGACTCAGGGATTGCATAAACGGTGTACAGCTTTATATATAGATAAATGTCAAAATTATTACACTAAGGTCGGTTTTTAAATTAAGATTTATTTTTAAGTTCCAAATATATTTTTCATTATTTTTTAGATGATTATTTTTTTAAACAAGAATAAGGGAAATTTTTTGTCTTTCAAATTTATTTATTTAAAAAAAATATTTTAATTATTTTTTAAAAAAGTATTATGAATATTTTTAATTAATACTTGTTCATTTGTTTAAAATTTCTTAGTAAAGAATAATTTATAAATTATTTATTTATAGATTTAAGGATATTTTTCATTGTTATTAAAAATATTCAATGTTTTTATGAATATACTAAATGTATGATTATATATATATATATATATATATATATATATGTATTAATTTTACACATCGTAGATAATATACTGAACTATTATGAAATATTAATCACTAGAGGATTGTTTTCTTGTTCTTAGTTCCATTTAATCAACCTTATATTTTCTGCTACATGGCAGAACACAACTTGGATGATTCAACGAGAATAAAATTCAAAAAGATAGTCCAGAAACGAGATCACATATTCACATATTTAAAAACAATTAATTTTAACAGTATTATAATTTTGAAACTGGAATGTTTTTATATACTGTAATGGTTTTAAAAATGTTAAAAAATTGACGTTATTATAATACATTTATTCATTTTATCTTCAAAAGTGTTTATGAATAAAGTAAAGGAATTAAAATAAGTCAACTAAATGAAA
The DNA here is from genome assembly GCA_034766995.1 of Acanthacorydalis orientalis. NCBI lineage: Eukaryota > Metazoa > Arthropoda > Insecta > Megaloptera > Corydalidae > Acanthacorydalis > Acanthacorydalis orientalis. Next base: position 44,348,822 of record CM068316.1, read on the forward strand.
TATTCAAGGATAGCATAATAAATAATTTCTGTATTTTTACATATTCTTCTTTTTATAATTATTAAACCAGGAGTTTATTCTCCTGTTGCTTTGCCCCTCACTCAATCTCAGTGGATGAAGATTGCCAGCTCTGGGCCCATGCTTTCCCGAAGATCGTCCATTTTTACAAATAGTGGCAAATCGCTCTTTTTCCATCCCATCCAGGTGGTTGCTCAACTCCTTTCTCCTGACCTTTGTCCATTCAGCCACATCTTCTATGCTACATTTCTCTCATATCTTTACTAATTTGATGGTTCAGAGTATTAATCCTGTAATGGATTTTAAGATCTTCACAGTCCTTTTGTTTCGTTCTGACTGTCTCCGCTTATGTTTAGATATGTATTCGTTTTTCTTAATCGTATATGTTCAGATATATATATATATATACGTATATATATATATATATATATATATATATATATATATATATATATATATATATAATTATCTCCCCATCCTGGGAGGACAAGCGCAGTGAGCATGAGGAGGATCCCTCTAGTAATATATTAATAATATACTGCTAACATTGCTAATAATATATAAAAAGTAAATTCAATCAGTTAAACTGTCATATATTTGTTATTTGTTTTACAGTATCTACCCTTTCCTGATATATAATTTCTATGTTTCTATTAAGTCCGATCAGTTTTATTATAATCCGTTTTAAATTTTCTTTGTAATTAAATTGAGTATTATATCATGTATTAGAATAAATTAAAGGTATAAACTGAACAATCTACGACATCTATATTAACACTATAATATAAATTTCCTTAGTGATCTTCATTCTTTAAGAGCACGAGTGTCTATTTTCTATTACTAATTTCGACACGAATGTCATCTTTATGTAGATGTTCAGGCACATTTTGAACTAGAATTATTTTTTTTCTTACTTTTCCATTTAAAACATATATAAACATAAATATCAAATTTAAAATCAATCTTTAACATATACTTAGAGATGATATACATGCTAAAAGTAGTAGTGAACAACAGACACAGACACATAATGATCCAAAAGGATGAAAATCACTAAAACGACTTAAAAAGTACAATTATAATTTTAATATAATTCAGGAAACTGAATGATTGAAAGAATAAATATAAAAAAATATTTAAATATTATTTTTTAATACAAAAAATAATTTTAAAACCATTAATCTTACAACATTCACAATTTTATTTACATTAGCTATACACATAATAGCATAAATTATTTTTGGATTTCATTCCAATTTCTTTTGATAATATTTAAAATTACTCAAATACAAAATGTATGTATGTATGTATATATATATATATATATATATATATATATATATAATTACATTTTTAAGAATAAAATTAAAGCATGTATTAAAATAAATTTATAAACAATATTATAGCAGAAATAATTTTATTATCAGAAGTGTTTAAATTATAGATAGCTACTTTTCATATTTAGAAAACTGGGACGAATTATTAATTTTCAACAAAATTATCAATTAATCTATTTTAATCTCACTTATTAACATCGTAAAGCTTTGATAATACAAATGAATATTAATATTAATTACAAAACTGGTATCATTTTTACTATACACAATAAACACACACACACATACATATATATATATATATATATATATATATATATAGTAAAAATAATACATACATTCACAAGTGTGTGTATGTGCATATAATTTAGAATTTAAAATCATCAGTGAATAAATTCCCATTATCATATATAACAATATAAAAACATTGTAAAAAATTAGTGAACTGTTATGAAAGGCAAAACAAATCAATCGAAATACAGGACTAATTTTTATGATAATTAGTCGTTCATTCATTGCTCATGCAATTTGAAATGCGTATGTAAACATTTTTTTTATGTTTGTATATGTAGAAGTGCGTTTCAATGTCCTCTTTTTAAATGTTAAAAGGTTCATTATAAACATTGGTTTGACAGTGATCCCAGAATTAATCAAAAATAAATCTTCTCTATAATAAAAACTCACATTTCTCGTCACTTTGTCTGCAGGTCAAAGTCATTGCTGACGAGAAATTTAAATCTATGGCGAGGAGAAATGTTTGCTTTGTCAACTCATAAGTTTCAAGTTTAATTCATTAAGTTCTTTTCTTAGTATTTTCTATGTTTAAATATATTTTGTTGTAAAATTTCGTTAGACCGAAAGTTGACATAAAAATGAAATGTAAAATTTAATGTATTAACGTTAACAAATATTAAGAATACTAGCACGATTTGAAAACATTAATTCACACATCAATACCATCAAAATCTGATTAAAAATCAAAAATTTAAGGTTCAGTAACTCTGTCCCGTTTTGTTCGTGTAGGACGTGTGGAACATAAATTAATGCTGATTGTTGTAATTATGAACGATCAATGAACAATACTGATCGAATCTGATTACAGACTGTATAATCAGTAGTTTTTTATATACGTATATATATATATATATATATATATATATATATATATATATATATATATATATAATAAAAAACAAGAGTGAGAAATAGAGAAGATAAATGTATAAAATCATTCTAAGCTTTAATACAAGTATAAAAAAGAAAATACAGATATACCTTACCTATTCAAATATATAATTTAAAAAATCAACTAAAAGTACATTTCTTACTCTTTACATTTAAACTCTTTTAAAAACTAAAGTAAATAGAAAAGTAAAAATAATATTACATACATAGATAATATTCATTCTGAATATTTTTGTAGTTTTTTTTATAATTGTTTGAGTGCACTTTACAAGAAATGCTGGTGTAATTATATTTGTATGTAATTTAATTTCTGACACGACACCGACACTCTGATTCAAAGACTTTATTCAAACATTTTCATCATTAAAACAGTACGTCTTAAAATAAACATTCAACTTAATTCTTGCTCGAGTGAACTGTATTCGTGTTCAGTTTTTATTACATTTAATTTTTTTTTTAATTGTTAAATCACAAGTAAACTTTGTTAAATCACAAGTAAATATATTTGGGTAATCAATTATATTTTTAAGGTCGTGTTTTGAAAATGATTCAAAATTTTCTAGTTCATTTTTTGAATAAAAAAATATATAAATATTTGACACGTTCATTCTTATTTTTCAATGTTTAGAGCAAAATTGTAGTATAAAATAGGATATGATATTTGTATATTTGATTATTTTAATATTATATAAAAAATTAATAGCATATATATATATATATATATATATATATATATATATATATATATATATATGTATATGTATGTATGTATGTAATATAATACATAACCGAAATGTACAAATGTATATCAGTATATGTAAACGAAACAGTATGAATATGAATGTATCTGTAATCAAAAAATTCAGAGCAAATTTAAAACATAGTCCGATATGTATCATTGATAAAGATCATATTTGACAAAAATTCAAAAATCTTGTATCAAATAAAGGTAATACGAAAATGTAAAGCGCAACTAACGTAATACGTATATATAAAGATAAATGTAAAATAAACAGTATTGGCTAGTAGAATAAATGGAAAATATTATAGACACCATTACTCATCAAGTTAAAATATCATTATTCACGTCATTTATTCACAGTCCAAAAAATATTCATTTTCCGTTATGTGTATACTTTTGTGTATTATTGAATGCAGTTGTTGGATATCAGATGTATTCTAACAATGAAAAGCGTTCATGCTGATATGAAAACGAACAGTGAAAATGAAGAAAACGAAGTTATCATATATATTATACTTTTGATCTGTAGAAATGGATCTAAAACATTTATAACACTATATTGTACTTCGTTTCTATTCACTTTCATTCGATCGAAAAATATTTCGTTCATGGCTCTTTTATTTTAAAGTGCCTCTCAGTTTGTAATTTCGAATTGAATCTTAGATAAAAATCATAATAATCAATTTCCTTATTTTTAATATTCCATTTTAATTCCTTCATTTTCTGCACCGCACATGTTCATTAGATGTGCTTATTTTAATCCTTTCATTTTCATAAAAATAAATCAGTACTCTCACAGAAAAATTTCATTAAAATAAAAAATATATATATTTTAATTTATACTTTTATTGTAAATATTTAATCCAATCAGAGCTCAGTTTGTTAAGTCATTCTTATAAAATATTAGATTACAATCTCCTATTTCCACATGATTATAGTTTGTTTTCTGATTAAAATTTTAATTCAAACACTAATTTAAAGTTTAATTATTAAATCTAAAACAACTTACGTATTAAAACTATATATACTTTTAAATCAATTGGAGTGAAAAAACTTCAAGGTATCTAAAAATCAATCAAGGAAGAACTATCGTAAACATACTATTTTATTTACTATATAAATATTTAATCTATGTATTAGGGGGAGAACTGAAAGTTATAATATCTAAAGTAAAGTAAATCAGACTGGTTATTTTGAAGGGTTCTTCTTACTTTCATGTTGTCTTCGTTACCAATCAGATTGTTTTCTTCTATAATATATATTTTCTTATATAATTTCTTATTAAAAAAATTAAAGATTTTCATAATAAATCTACTATCTTAATCTTATTTTATATATTGATATTTTTAATCTATATCATTAATTATTATTTTTAAAATTAAATGCATAATCAATGCAATAAAATGCATAATTAAATTTACTACACAAAATTTTTTATTGAAATATATTTATTCTCTAACAGACAATTAAAGACACATTATTTTATTTCAAATCAATTAAATTTATTCAATGTATTATTTACTTTTTACTCACTGTTAATTCGACCTCGCAAACAATTTTTTTCTACCAACTGTTTCGACTTTTATCATCCAAGTTAGATTTTAAATCAAGTAATCTTGAGTACAAGTTCCGATCGAGGATGATGTAAATTAAAACCAGTTGTAGAAAAAACTCATACATGGTTTATAGGTTTAAAAATTGATTTTTTTTATGAATTTCAAAATAAATTCATTTTTATTTTCCAAGTAAATAGTTTTTTTAATTGATTTTGAAACTGATTTAAAAATTTAAATTTCTTATTTTGTAAGAAAATATAAAATTTATAAATCTTGAAGAGCATTTTGGTGTTTTAAAGATGATGGCGTCGCCAACTAAATACCCGTAATCAATAACGAAGAATGATAAAGTAAGGTCATTTTAATAAATTAATTATATATAATATTCATTTTTCATATTTATATTTATTAATATATATATAAAAAAACATTTATATATAAAAAAATTATTTGCTTTATAAAAAGTATGTTTTATTTTTTTAAATCAATATAGAGTAAGTATACTCTTTTTAATGATTTAATTTATGTAATATTTGATAAATAAAAAAACACTTGATACGAAGTAATTTTGATTAATTTTATTTGAAAATGTGTATTTTTTTATTTATTATTTTTCAAACAATTAAAAATGTTCCAAAATAACTTTTAAGTTTCTTCGTCTACCACCTGTTTCTATCTTTATTATCCTAAGGTAGATCTTAAAATCGAGTAATCTTAAGTTCAAGATCCAATCCAAGGATGATTTAAAATTATTTTTTACTCATTATTATTCTCTGATTTTTAATTATCAATAAACTTTTCCCAACAATTTTTAAAATAATTATACCATTAATAATTAACTGACTATTATTTTCAATTTTACTGATTAAAAATCACGTATAAAATAATACAACTTTACTTAAAATTATATATATATATTGTAGAATATTTTACATAAACCTAAAAAGCGTTAAAAATAAAATAAAAACTCATTATCGAATATATATATATATATTTAGTTATGAATAAAAAGTGAAAACTTCACATAATTATTGTTACTAAAAAGTAAAATATCCATTAGTATTCAATATGCAAATAAACATATTTTTCCTTTTTGATAAAACAAAATGACTTTCTAAAACTGTTTTCTTTTTAACAGCGAACCTTAAAAGCAAATTAGTATTCAATATACGATACAAATAAAATATTCAATACACCGCGCTTTGAAAAATTACTCAAAGTAATTTTTTTCCAACACGTATGGAAAAACATACTCATTTGTACGTACGCTTATGAATACAAAAATCGAATATTTCATATATTCATAAAAAAACGTCAATATTAGCCATCGGCAATGTTCGTTAAACAAGTAACTAAGTGCTTACTTTTATATAGATTTAATATTTTACGTTTGACGATAATTAAACCCCTATAGCGGGAAATATTAAAAAATTAATCAATGTAAAGTTGGAGTTTGAAAATAAAAAATACAATTATAATTTAAACTGAGAACGTACTGTATGAAAACAATATTGTAAATGTAACTGTACACAAATATGATATTTCCGTGTGTTTTTATTAGATTCTTTAATATTTATGTACTATTGAATAGTGTTTATGTATGGCTGATAAATAGATCACCATTAATTCGATACACTTGTCACATTTGTGTAGCTACATAAATAATCACTTTTGTAAATACCATTTTTTTAAAAAAAACATGTATTATTTAATGTGTTTCTTTATAAAAAAATTCTTTATAATGACACACACACTTATAAACATATATATATATATATATATATATATATATATATATATTAACTTCAATATAATAGATAATTAAAAAGTTGTTACAAAATATCTAATTAGCGCACTATATATATATATTATAAATTAAAAAATAGGTATTACGAAGGTAGTTTTAAAGTATTATACACAAACTTATACTAGAGATTAAGGTATTGGAAAAAAACAAAAAATAAAGACAAATAATGTAACCTTAAGAAAATTGTATCTTTTTAAATATAATTACAATCATTCTCATTATATTTCTCTCAAAGTGTAACAAGTTTCTTTATTCCATCAGTGAATAAATCTGATGTATTAGTTTGGTAGAAAAATAATTACAGTTTATGACCTTCAAATTCTAATACATTTTTTTAATTAAAATGGTCCAGAATTGTTGGGTGACTAAAGTCTAACTTTTGTGCAAGCTCTCGATTTGTTTGGCATGGTTCTGATTCAACTAACACCTTCAGCTAGTCATTATGAACTGAAAAATAACGTCCGCGACCTTCTTCGTCTTCAATGCTATCTTTCTTGCTTCTAGCACGAAATTTTTGAAACTACCATTGCACCGTACGTTCTTTAACAGTACCTACACCAAAAGCATCGTTTAGTTTATAAGATGTTTTTGCTGCTTTACATATAAAAACTATTTTCATACAAAAATACTTTTATTTACTTCTTTTCTATCTTTAGTAGGCCAATTTGCAAAAATAGATAATAACGCAAACTCGATGTTATAAAAGTACAAACTGAAAAATGCAATTTAAAATCATATTAACATAATCAAAATGAAATAATACTTTCATTGGAAAAAAATAAAGTTAGAACTCAAACAAAAACCGCAATTACTTTCCTACCAATCTAATATTTGATGAAAATGTTGTTCCTCCAAACATTTCTCAGCAGGTTTAACTTAATGATAAACAAGCTGTACTTTAACATTACAATGTCAGACTCTACATTTCAAAAATCTCCCAGAATAAGTTAAGGCAGAACAAATTTAATTTCCAGTAACACTCTTCTTTTTTATAGAATTAAATTTAAATTGATTGCTCTGTTTCATACAAATTAATTATAAAGTTATCCAAATTTAACTTACTCAACGGTTTCTGAATAGCAGAGCTATGGTAACATCAGAATCAGATGGTAATAAAAGTATTTAAGTTTTAATATTTGAAAAAATATATACAGACTTTTACATTATTTATAATTTTCACGTCTTTGTTGTATTTTATAATTTATTTTTCTTAGTGAATAACCATCGTATTCTATTAACCATAAATACATTTTTTTATATAAATTTGCGTTGATTTAACATTTAAGCTTCCAAATTCATAATACATTATTAAAATGTTTTAAACACATCTATCTTGCTGCCACTAGCAATTTTATTCTAAGTATTAGTATTGTTGAATCAATGTCTTAATCATTGACTAATTTATCAGTTCAGTTCCTATTATATTTTATCATTAATTTGAAAATTTAAGCTATTAGACACATTATTTATCCATATTTAAATAACGGGTAATATAAATCTAAATCTATCAACTAGGGTGTTATAAATATTATCTGTGTTCGGGTGTTAATGATCGTAATTAGAAACATGCCTTAAATTCCCAAATAATCAATCAAAAATTTATTTGTTATAGTGTTATCACGTTTAATGCTCAAAAATTATATATAATTGAATCATAATAAATAAGATTAATATTTATAATATTCATAAAATGAATGCATGTTTACGTTTTTTGTTTATATTTAAAAATCATTAAGTAATTTGTATTACTTTTAAATTAAAAAAAATATTTTGTTTAGTCAAATTCAAGATATATTTATATAAAAATATATTTTCATTTTAAATAACAATTAATTAATCTGAAATGAACATTTTAAAAGTAAAAGAAAAAATCTAAATTCAAATCAATGGTTTGATTATATTTTATTTCGCTTACAACTTTTTTTTATCATTAACAACATTCAAATATTTGTAAGTACCAAATTAGACCAATATCGTCAACACAATTTTAATACTAATTTAGTTGTGTATTATTAATGTTTTTAGAAAAAATAATTTTTTTTTCTAGTATTATTAAAAATCAGAAATTATCGCCTGTTTTATTTTTTTAATCACTTCATAAGTATTAACAAATACTGAGTTATATAAATTTACTCATTGTTATCTTTCTACATTGTATAAAAGTAACTTATTCTAACCAAAAATCCTATTTCAATATAAATTACTGAATTCAGTATTTTACTCCATATTCCTAAAATGTGTAGCGGAGTTTTTAAAAAAATCAGATAAAACATGAAATCAGCCAAATTAAAATTCCTGTACGTGCTACGATCGAATCAAACAAACAACACGTTTTTTTGTGTACAGTGAAAATGTATTGAATGGAATTTATTGAATAATCGATTGAATCCGGCGACAGTGGAGAAAAACACACATACGTAATACAACAGTAAATAAAAGCATAATTTAGGAAGTGCACATTACTTACTTTCAACAAAATATGTCATAAAGGACGTTTTTATTCTGATATAAGGGTTTCATAGTTTATGGCCAACAGTTTTATTGTTGAAAGCCATGCGGATATTCTATTTTTTATGTAGCAATTTTGCGATAATGGTAACATATTATTGAGAATATTGCCTTTGTAAACGTGATCATATAATATTATGTGTGTCGACGACGACCGAAGATGATCTTCGTATTTTTTGGTTTTTTTAAATACACACTCATGCACATCCTATATATATATATATATATATATATATATATATATTTACATAAACAAAAAATACCCGAATAAAAAAATATTTCCTTATAATAACTATAAACTTAAATATTGACACTTTATGATAAACATAAATAAAAATAAATACATATTTGAAATAACTGTTTTTTAAATTATTGTAAAATTATAAGTCCTTCTCTCTCTTTCTATATATATATATATATATATATATATTATTTTAGTGAACGTCCTTTTAGATATATACATACATATATATATATATATATATATATATATATATATATATATATATATATATATATGAATGAAAACTGATAAGAATAATAATAACCGACAGGTGAATACTTCTAAATTAATTCAATTAATAAGATTTTTTTGAAAAAAATAGAACCTGTTAGATATTTTTCCTATAATAAAACGAAAGATCAATTATTGAAAAAAGGTAAACCAAATATTGAATTTAATTAAATTTAGTAATTTTGATATTAAAAACAATTCTCTAAATAATCAATGAATAAATTTAACTGTTGTATTTAATATTATAAACAATACAAACCAGTTTATAAATTATACGAAATTACAAGAAAGAACACTTAAAACAAACAATACTGTATCGAAATGTTCATTTCATAACAACTTTCTTTCCATATGAAATATATTCCATACACTATGGAACACATCACTGCTCCTTGATATGAAAATACGGTATAATTTATAAATTTAACATAATTAAGCAAAGTTTAACATTGTTCAATGTTCTCTGTAAATTATTTAAATAAATTATTTATGTAAATTTCGTACATGTTTTATGTCCCACTTTCGCAATCAGTTTGATGGGATATTTTTTAATATTATGCTTCCGAAATTCTAACTATATTATTAAATACACCACAGTATACTTTATTGTTTGTACGAAAAATGTACTTTTTGCATGTAAAAATGTCATTAATTCTAACAAGAATATGAAAATAATCTATTTAATTCGAAACTGTGAAAATACTTCATTTTATTATTTATTTTTAAAATAATCAGTTTTAAATTATTCGTCTTAGTAAAATATTTCTCTACATCTTTTTCAAACATATATATACATACATATATATATATATATATATATATATATATATATATAACATATTTCTAACTCCATTAAATAAAGGTTAAATTATTCAGTGCATATAATTACAGTTACCAGATATTTGAATGACTATAATGTTCAAGTGCGATTTAAAAAAAACGTATAAAATATAGCCAGTTAAATAAAATATATTTTTACATATTTCTTAATAAACAACAGTAATTAACATTTATTATAGAATGTTTTGATACTAGAAGGTAATTTCATAAAGAACAAGGAAATAAGTGTGTATTAATGTATGCAAAATGTCAAATTACTTGTTTAATAATTTAAACAAACTGAAGGTTACTGCATTTGTTCATGAAAATTTTATCTGATAATTTTTTTACTAAATGCATCGAAGTAAATCATTCTATAAAAATTTTTGAAGTAAGCTTTTTAGTATTAATTATAAAAAAAATTGGTAACAGAAAAAAATAGAAGATATTGTCTCACACTTAATTTTAATCGTAGTATTCGTTTTATTTAAATTGTTTCGGTTTATTTTTCTTTTTTTTTATAAAAAATACTAGTATATCAGCTAGAAAATATGAGATGTTTTTTAATTTATTATTTTTAGTTATCAATTCTTTTATCACATGTAAATAAAGTGTTTCAGGTTGTGAAAAAAAGAATACATAAATAAACTACAACTAATGAATTAAATACATTTCATATAAAAATATAAATCTATAACTACATGTTTTTTATATGAGTCACGATATTAATATCTATTTTTAATAATTTTTAAGCTTTTAGATCACTGAGTTTCTATTCTACATTACTAATTTTGTCATGTGTATCATCTTTAGGTAGACTTGAGGTAAATCCTAATTATTTAAAATTTACTTGCATATGATACACATGTGCCTAAAACAGTAAAAGAGAATATAAACACTAGTCATCTAAATGCTTGAACTAAATCAGAACTGCACATTAAAGAATCATGGGCACAAAATAATACAATTATAGTTTTATTCTAATTTATTTAAAAAAATCACTCCATGATTCTGTTTTCATTTTATTAAATTTATAATACTGCGCTAAAAGATCTTATTTTTTTCTTACAAGTGATAATGTAGTTGTTTAGAAAAGTGTGTTGTTTTCAAACCCTGTTTTTCCTCCATGTTTTTCAAAATAACAATTTTTATTCTATTTTCATTTACTATCAAAATATAAAATAAATAGTCGTTTTTCCATTTTAATCAAATTAACAGCATTCTCTATTAAAACATCAACTATTACGTTGGTAGAAAAATAATTACGGTTTATGACCTTCAAATTCATATACATTTTTAATTTGAATGATTTTAAGTGGTTCGGAACTGTTGGATGACTAACACCTAACTTTTATGCAAGCTCGCGAATTGCTGTGTGTGGTTCTGATTCAACTATCGCCTTCAGTTGGTTATCATGAATCGAAGGACACCCGTGAAAAAAAATTTTTGGAACCACCAATACATCGTAAGTTTTTTAATAGTACCCTTAATAATACCCAAACTAAAAGCATTGTTTAATTTACAAATAGTTTCTGTAGTTTTGGCTCCTCTTTTATTCTCTTCTATACAAAAAAAAATGCTTTTATTTGCTTCTTTTCCAACTTTAATTCAATAGCCTAATTTAAAACAAAATTAATAATAAAACCAAAGTAGATATTACCAAATTCAGCCCTTCAATGCACTTTAAAATGATTATAACATGCACTCGATGAAATTTCATTGATAAAATTAATATTAGAATTTAAAAAACAAAAACCGTAATTATTTTCCTACCAAATTAATATTAATGATTTAATTCTGTACCTTGGCGTTCTTAGAATGATAATATCGTTAACTAAATGAATATAAACAACAATAAAGACATCAATAATAATTTATTGAATAATTTGGATTAGAAAATAAATTTGTGGTTAAGGTATAAGAAATGTATTCATTTCTGAAGATGATTTAAGAGTTAATAACTTGCTATGCCTATTTTGATACTTAAGAAGACTTTGAATAATTATAATCCATACAAGAATTTAAATAATTTTACAGCAGATGAATATTTTTATAAAGACTTGTCCTCTACTCTATATATTTTTTTAATTAATTAACTTTAGTTTAAATGTGATTCACTAGTTCAAATCGAATATAATTTCATTATCTTATAAAGAAATGTAAAATATCATAACATAAAAATATTTAACAATGCAAAAATATCTAAATTAAAATTTATGTAGAAAATCACATCATAAATCATATTGTTATTCTTACCATTTTAGTGACAATTAAAACGACCAGTATTTTATCAAATTGATTTACAAGTTCGAATACTATATCATAGTTTTTTGTTTGTCCTGTATAACAAATTAAAATTAAACAGTCCATAACATAAATCAGTATCAGTCGAACGTATGCAATATATTTGACGAAAATAAATAAATAAATAAACGTGACCCTACGTCCAAAAATTTAGTTATGAAAATTAATGAATAGAATGATTTTAACACAGACAAATAGTTTGTATTGTTATGTAGACGAACGGATGAGATAGGGTCAGTGTATTGTATAGAAACGACCCAACTAGTGTTTCATATGTGACATTCGAGCGAGACATATATATTGCCGATTAAAGATGGGAGATAGACCAATATGTTTCACGCGCATGTAATGGCCATGCTTAATATTGCGATAATAATTACGCGGTGGTGCTAACAAATGGGTCTGATCAGACAATGCAGTCGTGCTTCGTTTCGTTTAGCAACGTGGTTTTCGTTAACAACGGGTTTTCGTTAATAACCAACGACAGTTAGATACGAGTAGACTCTCTTATAACTATATTAATCTTGTCGAAAAATGTTTTCGCACAAATAAATATATACACATGTTGTTTTGAAAAGGGAGTACCTATTTAACGCATTATATATATATATATATATATATATATATTGATATACATATATATATATATATATATATATATATATATTGATATACATATATATATATATATATACATACATATACATATATATATATATATATATATATATATATATATATATGTGCCAGTAATTATGATAGTGGACTGTCAAAAAAATGAAAAATATGATTTTATGATTTATTTTATATTACAATTATTTACATTTTAATAATCTAGAAGAACTTAGAATAAAATTTGAAAAATGTACCGTTTAATGACCTTGCAAGGTTGGTTGGTAAACATAATTCTGTTTTTCTTTATTTTGATACTGGACTAAGTCACTTACTTTTCGGTAGACTTTGTTTTTCTGGAAAAATGCATGTGTCCATCTGATTTTTGTATAAAACTATAATACTTTTAAGGTAAATAACCCTTAAGTTAAGTGAAATTTTTTGCTTAAAGCTCTCAAACGAACAATTATATTGCTATTGGAAAAAAAATTTCTAGGGAAATAAATTACAAAGAGAACGAAAATATTAAGGGAGAATCTGTTTATTGGTTGAAAATAAAATGAATCAGATTTCTAAAAGATGCCCTTTATCAGATGTTTTATAAAACATCTTTAGATGATAGAACAGAATGCAGATTTTAGATCTCCCGCCCAAAAAAGGAAGTCCGAAAATATACAAAAAAATTCAATTATTTCCACTTTATGCGAATATCCGATCACTTATAAAGGAAAAATATAAGGATATAATGGATCTGTTACTGTACATTCCGTCAATTTGCCATGAATATTTTTGTACTCTCAAAACATCACAAAAAGAATACCGGTATTGAAGAAGAAGAAGAAATCTCTAGTGTTATTCTAAATCAAGTAACATGATTATAATTACAAAATGTAACTGAATACTATTGTTTATAACTTCCTTTTTTGAATAAAATTGAAATATTTTTATTATAAATTATTTTTAAGATGTTTGAATAATTTTGAAAATAGTCTTAAGTCATATGAAGTATTAAAAAAACACATATTTTTTCATTATACTTGTAGAAATTCATAATGAGATAAAAGATTTACATTATAACAGTAAGTACTTTGGAAAATATTTTATTACATAATAGAATAATATTTTTTATTACACACACACGCAAAAGTCTAAATATCTCATTACAAAAATATGACAGTTCACTGTCATAATTACCAGCACATATATATATATATATATATATATATATATATATATATATATATATATGTGTGTGTTTTACTCAAAATCTGTGGATTAATTTTAGAGCAGTATAGATACAAATTTAGATAAGTATCACTCACTAGTTTTGTAAAACAAGTAAATGAAAGAACAAAAAACAAACAAACAATAAAATATTGTAAAACAAATTATAATATTCTTTCATGAATATGAGTAAATGCCTTAATGTTGCAAAACAGTCCTGTATGTGTGGCTAAATTCAATTTCAATAATGACTTCTTTTTCATTCCACAAACCACACCATTTTTTTCCTAATATCATTGATTATTACTTATACTTATTTGGATGACGACGCCATTACCTTTAAGCGCTCAAGCATAAAATATCTGATCTGAAAAATAATCAATAATAATTTATTGATTATTTTGATCAGAAAAAAGTTTGTGTGGTGAAAAAGGAATTCATTTTTGAAAATTCCTTAATTTTATTAATGAAATAGATTAACATTTAATAATATTTATCTTAATATACTAATGTATTAGCTGGTAGGTTATTTTTAGCCTCATATTTTTATACCATTCAATATAATAAAATTCTTCTGCCAGTTTTCAAAATTCATTGTTAATAGTATGGTTGCCTCAGTGCCATTAGATTCTAATTGGTAAATATTTATAGAACTAAAAATATTACAAAAATATTTAAATATTTATAATAATTATTTATAATAATTTATATAGACAGGCTACAGTTCTGTGACTTGTATAAGGGAATATAGGCGAAGGTCAAGTCTTAATTGTCCACATGATCAAACACGGTAACTTTTGAACCACTGAAAATTTTTTTAATATTTTTTTAAATTTATATTTAGCAAATATCTGTCTATAAAAAACTATAAACGATTTTGTTATTTATTCGATCTTTTGGCGGTCAGTCTATAGTTTAAGACTTTAGTGCCCACATTTCGACGATTTGGTCAGGATAATTTATAAAAATTATTTATAAGAGAAATATAATATTATATATATATATATATAAATATTAGTATTTATGCAAACAAATGTGTTTATTAAATTTATTTAAATAAAATCATTAAAATCTTTAAATTTATTTCATAAAATCATGGCGTACATCTTGATTTTCAATTCCTTTAAAATTATATGAATATTTCGTTTAATTATTCTGTCTTCATGTTTAAGTTTGGAAGGAGTAGAATCTAAATAAAAATTTATAGATTTCCTACACTTTTCAAATGAATGAATTTAGATATTCTGATTAGTTAATTTTATGATGTAAGTACTTTCATAAATCGACCGAAATATAACGTGTTTCAGTTACTTATCTCTACCTATATATCTCGTTTACGAGCAATTAAAATTAAAATAGCGTCTACAATTTACTAGCGTAAACTTCGAAACTTAATAAAACTCGAACAACAGTCAAATATGTACTGAATTTATAGAACATGTAACAATTTTAATAAGTTTGTGTAACATATTATGGTATTTTTATTATTTACAGTTTGGAGTTTTTAATATTAATAAAGTGATTTTTTTTAATTATATAATAAAGCAAAAAGTAATGTTTGTTGGTTTCTTTTATTATGTTATAAAAAAAATTTAGACGAGGAAAAGTAGGATTTATTCAAACGTTTCTTTATTAAACTAGTATTTTTTGTTTATCTTTTTTATCAAAAGAATAATTGTTTATCTACAGTAACTGAGAATTAAAATATAAATAAACATTTTTTCACGAATTTCTTATTTTTTCATCCCAAAAATTAAATGTTAATTGGTCATATTTAACAATGAGAAATAATCATTAATCGAATATTTTTTGACAAAATTATTTTGTGGTTTGTGAGTAAAATAAAATATTTGGTCAAAATGAATTCATTCATTTTATTATAAAAAAATAAAATTTTATATTTTAAAAAAAATAAAACATTTTATAGTGAATGAAAATAAAATATTAATATATATATATATATATAATATGTTATTTTCTTCGATATTTTTGTAATTAACCACTTGACATACAAATTAATTGAAATTCGGTATGACCAGAAATACCTTTTATTTTTCAGCTTAACATTTGTGTTAGCTTAATAAATGACACAATATTTATACTATAATAAGTATTAAAATTCAGTACTAATAACCAAAATAAATAAAGACTAATTAAATAATGCATTAAACAATAATTCAATAGTCCTGCAGAGTATCAAACTTTTCGAAACATTCTGGTAAATGTAGAAGTATTTGACATTTTTTACATTGCCAAGTCGATTCGTTTCTTATATTATTTTTTGAGCATACATGACATCTCTTTGCAGAATGTTGTTCTTTACCAGTGGAAGGTATATATGTCCAAGAAAATGTACTCTCACTCGAATAGCCCATTTGGCTTTCATTGTCACTTTGATACAGATTTAAAACAGACATGTTGCTACATAGGTTCGCTACATGGTTCACACTTTAACACTAAATATATTATATATATTATATATATAAATATATATATATATATATATATAAATATATATATATATATATATATATATTATATATATATATTATATATATATATATATATTATATATATATATATAATATAATATATATATATTATATATATAATATAATATATATATATTATATATATATATATATACATATATATATATATATATATATATACATGTATATATATAGATATATATATATATATATATAATTTCTTTCTAATGTTTGCTTTATAGCTGCACTAAAGGGAATTAAATCTGCATGTGTCTTAAAGAGGTCAATTTATATAATAGTATGAGAAATACATGACTTATCAAACGCATCTTTATATATCAAAGGGTTAATAAGAAATCAATTTAAAACTATAAAATTCATGCACAGTTCCTTTTAAGAAGATTTTAATTCAATTTTTGATTTCAATAAACATGAATTATTATTTAAGTAAAAACAAACTAATATGTAAATAAAAAATAAAATATTCCCGTAATTTAATAAATAAATAACAGACAAACATAAAATAATTATTTATTTTTCAACTGTCAATATCTCCAACGTAAATTGATGTTTTATTTTAAAATGTATCCATTTATATTAGAATTATTTTATAAGTAATGAAATATATATATATATATATATTCAAACTTAAATAATAATAAATACATCAAATTTTCAATTATAAAAAAGGATCTCGAAATTAAAGAAACAAATTTTAATTTCGAAAGAAACAAATTCAAATTTTAACATATTCCAAATTTTATTTATAAGAACCTGTATTTTAGAAGAAGAAAGCATATTTCACATAAATTTTCATTTATTCTATAAGTCATTAAAAAAATCTACTCAAAAATGTTAAATTTTCTTAAAAATCATTAAATATTTTTTTACTAATGTATAGAAAACTATATTTTGAAATGCGTATAAGTAATAATCAAAGACGATCATAAATAAATTATTGGATATTTTTATTCAGAATATTATTTGTCGTTTATGTAGCAAGTATAGGTGATTCAATTTAGGATGCCACATGAAAGTATTAAATAAATTCGCAAAAATTTAAACTCGAATTATTTTTTATTTTAATTCAATTCCATACTAAAATATAATTGAACTAAAATCCTAAATAAAAAATGACATGTTTTATTAATTTTTCTGTTCTTTTAAAAAAAATACTTTCATGTGGAAACCTAAATTGAGTCACTCTATAAAAGATTTGTAAGTAAATGGAGCCTCATTTCTAAAAACTATATTTTGAAAAAATAGTAAATTACTGAAATTCAAACAAACATATTTTTAACTTGGTCATTAATCCTCGTTTGAATAACCTATTTAATAAATAAAATAAATAAACATCATACAAATTCCAATTTCATAAACAAACTCTTCAAATATACAAATATTTAAATTTGTTTATTTCAAATATGATAACAGAAATAGCTATCTAAATTACTCTCGTGTATTGTACAATACAATGAAACTCTAATTCTGATATGTCAGACCCTTATCGAATACATCTCTGGAGTACTTGACTTCGATACGCTAAGCAATTTACCTACTATCATATCATCATTCTTATTCTCTATATACAGGAAATGATTAAGTTACATTACTGATTTATTTTTGATACAACTTTTGAATTATGAAATAAAAACGTCTCTTATAAATTTTAATTTAAAGTACATTCCATGAAAACATTTTAATATTAAGTATAAAACTGAAATTAAACTAATAACCTCCACAGCCACAAATTTTGAAAACAGATAACAATAATTTTTTTCTTATTCTCTTAATTTCCAATTTCTTTTCAATATAAACATGAAGTTGTTTAGAAATTTTTTTAAACGCAATTTTTCTTTTACTGTATTGAAATATTGCAATTATTTTACTTTAGTTTTCAGTTCTTTCTTTTTAACTACTCAATTTCAATTCACTGACTTAAATATATAATGAAATAAAATCATTTAAATATTTGTATACATTACATTCAAAAAATGATAATAAAGCATCAAAATATAATTGATTTAATTTAAATTCATATTCTTAAAAAATTTCTAAAATGTTTACATATTTTTATAATTTATTTACATATTTAATAATAATATTTTTATAATATTTATTTACATATAATATAAATTTAAAATAGTGAAAAAATAGTTTTATTTAACATTTGCGTTTACTATTTATACACCTTTTTCGTTTCTTAATTTTTTTTTAATTGTTATAAATTATAGATATGGCGATCAAGAAATAAAAAAAACGTGCAAAAAATATTTTGCACGTTTCATAAACATTTTATTCTAATGAATTAATACGTATCTGTGATGAACTGGTTTTACTTAATAATTTCGTTTTACGAAATTTGTAATGAGATGCATAAATATTTTATATAAACAAACAATATTTACTCTTCAGCACATGTAAGAAGCAAAATTTATACAATTTATTCATACACATATATTAGATTAATATCCCGTTTTGAATATATATATATATATATATATATATATGTTTATATCTATTCTCATTAAGGCAGATGTAAATACAGGTTGGCACACGAATTATAATATAGAGTTTAATTTCAGAATCATTATATCTTGACTGAGGTTTATATATGCCTGGAGTATTATTATACAATGTGTAAAATTTATCAATCAAAAACAACTTAGTATTACTATTAAAATATATTAAATCAGAACATATATTTCAACTTCTGTTCGAACTGAACCCTAAATAATTCAATATTCATACACATTTAATGAAATATTAATTGTTAGAATATTGAACATCCGTACAAATTTACTATTATTATTATTATTAGTGTTATTATGATTTTGTCATTAATTTGTTATATATTTCGATAGTTTATGATACGGTTCATAATTATATCTAATTACAACTGCTATTAGGCTTTAAATTGAGTTAAATAAATCTTATATGGTGTATTAAGTAAATGTGTATCTATTTGGATTCTTTATTCGATTTAATGAAACCTTAAATTAAAAAAATTACTAAAGGTATTTTTTATTGTATTAAAATATTTTCTCATTTTTTTAATACGTGTATATTAATATAAAAACTTGACATAAATATAACACTGAAAAAGTTCATATTTTTGAAAAAAAAGAGTGTGGAAGGTGAATGAATAAATATCGAGAAAGAAAATTAAATGATTTAGAAAAAACTTCCCTTCTCATCACTTAAAATAAATGTAAAGCATTCTTATTATCATCAAAAATATTTTTTTTTAAATTGTTTGTTATAGATTTCGAAACTAATACTTAAATTGAGTATCTATTCATACAACTAGTATTAAAAAGAACATTTATTTGTTTTGTTTCTAGTTTTTTTTTAAACTTATTAAAGAACAATTGAATATTAAGGTTATTTTTCTTTTAACAATAAATAACTCACTAAATTTTTCTCTATCAATATTGCAATCTGTTTATATACTTGTCTATTGAGATAAGATTCATTTCATTTAAGAAATTTTAAAGTTATATGAAAGTTTCATTATTCATATTCATTACTTTGAGACTTAGTAACGGGAGCTTTCCTCGTAGACCCTTAGGTTTAATTTTCTGTTTGACTCTTGTAGATCGATTAGTTTCTCTTTGAACATAGCTTCTGTATACAATAAATTCATTGACATATTTATTATTAACGTACAAATTATATATAAACTGGACAATTTTAGTCGTAACAGTTTCAGAATTCTTATCAAAATAGTATACTATTTTAGGACATACTTTGTTCCAACTAAATAATATTAACGTAATAATGGTTATTTTTAAAATATTCGAAAATGCATTCGATTCTCTGTCAGGGTGAATTCGTTCTTTTTTCTTTTGGATACATTTTTCATTTTTTAAAATATTTTTAGTACTGGTACAGTGAATATACTTAGCATGTAGTGAATACACTTTTAAAGAGTCTAGTCAATTACTATTCAAATTTATTTGGTTTTCCGTTTTTACTCTAACATAAATTGTATTTTTACTGAAAATTCGTAATAAATTTAAATAGTTCGTCATAATACTAGCTAGTAGCTAGAAATATATATAATTTTAATCATATTCTCTGATATTTATGTTTAAATTTTTGTAAAATTTAAATTTATTGCGTCCGTTGGTAATTGTAATATAATAAAAATCGATTTTAATTTTGTAATTATTCCCATCAAGTGATGTCTTCTTCGATTTCCACCGAAAGTAATTTCATTGAGTCGATGATAATCAAACTGATTCCCGTTTATAGCAATCAATTTATAACTCCCGTCTATTAAGCTCGTACGTCGTTGGTATCGACTCCATAGTCCCTCGCTGTCACCCAACCCTTGTCATAATTCCTAGTCGAAATCGTGTGGAACTGGCTCAGCGATCCGAGCTACCGGGGAGACGGGCGTTCGATGCTGATACGTATCAATCTGAACGCGGATTAATGTGTCGTGATTGAATTACGCGCGATGTAAACCTGTTCCGACCTTTTGTCTGGTATGTTTGCCCCTTTTTTGACCTCCGCGGTGCGATTCATAAAGCGTTGACGTGTTTTTGTGTTGTTCAGTTGTAGTTCAATTTAGATTTTGTTCACTGAATCACTGATTTATTTTTATGAAGTAATTTTAACAAAAATATATAAATATATTCAAATGAAAATGACCAGTGCACTGTGAACTGTTCTGTTAATTTTTCTATGTTACATTTCATTTTTAAAGCATATATTCATAACTATACGTTTATTTGTGCACATATGTATATATATATATATATATATATATATATATATATATATGTACATTAAAAGCAAAAATATGTATTCAATTTAAACAACACATTAAATGTGTTCATGTAAATAATGAGACCATTGTTAAATAAATTGAAACTTTCATTTAAAAAATGTTATTCTATATTTCTATATATTTTTCTATTTATAGTTTGAGAAATTTTCAATACTGAACTAACACTCAAACTCATGACAGTTAGTTTCAGAAGTAAACTTCTCGAATATCGAAACGAAACTATAACATTATAAATGTATAATAAACCTGTCCATTAACAGTCTAATTACTAAATGTAACTGTCAGAAGGCCATTGAGGCAATAATCTACAATATAAATTTTATATGTAAATCCATATTTATCTTAGCATTTGGAATTACTTAGAGATTTTAATTTCAGATAAAAGTATTGTAAAATAAATTTAAGAGATGAAAAATCGAACGTATTACATAAAAAAAAATGTTTAAAATGTAAATTTATCAATATTTTCTAAAAAATTTAACAACTATATTTTAAAATTTTCAAAAAAAAATATTTTTCTCACGACTTTTTCACTCTTCGATGCACCACAAAAATGCTCTCATCAAAAATGTTCAGTAATTGATAATTGATCATTTTTATTATTACACATCCACATTTCAATAGTGATATTATTTTTAGATCACTATTATTTTTAAATCATCAAAGCTTGAAGTTGATTTTATTAAAATAATAAAATAATAATAAAAATTAACGTCCAAACGGAATTGATTGAAATTCAGTGCAACACGGTGCTAAAAGAAAAGTATACTGAAGTTGGTATTCTAGATTTCTATTTGCACTTCCCAGAATATTTTATTGAAATGTGTGTTTACAGAAAGAATCTTGGAAATATTTAGTAATGCATATCTATGTGAACAATTATTTTCCGTTTTAAAGACTAATAACATTTCACACAGGTTAAGATTGTCAAATGAACATTTAACATATATAGGAAAAATATCTTTATCACAAAAATTTACACCAGACATCGATAAAATAGTTTCTACCAAAAGATGCCAAGTTTCTAGTAAAAATTATTTTTTTTAATTTCTTTCATTTAATATTTTGTTGTGTCGTTTGGTATTAATACCTACAATTAATGTATTTTTTTAAATTTTTATAAATTCATTAAAGAAAAAATAAATATAAAATTTAAATGAGTTATTTTTGAATATAAATTAAAGACATTTTTTCACTCATTAAATTTTTTTTGAGTAACTTTTTTTTGTATGTGGCGCACAGACTCTTGTAAACTGAATTTTATGGTCCATGTTCATATATGAGTTTGACGCCACTGGTGTAGTATATTAAAATTTTATATTTTTACAATTCTTATACCTCTGTAAAAAAGTTAGCAATAAGTACTTATATTTCTTTCACAGATGATTTTACCTTCCATATAATAAAAAATAATTCTGTTAAAAATATTCAGTGACTGATTATTGATCATGTGAAAGATTAAAAAATAATTGGTGGACATAAATTAGCTTCATTGTCAGGAATAATAATTGGAAAAAGCATTATTTTAATTTTTTTACGATTCATTTAAAGTCAAATTTGTATTCGTTTATTATTTGTTAATTAATTAATAAAATTTATTTAATTACCTCTTATATGTTTAGAATTATAAATATTTTTTTAAAAATGTTATTCACAAATAAACTCAGTGATGGAATTTAATAAATGGAATTTAATTGTAAAATAATCATAATTTTTATTCAAATATATCTTTATTCGATTTAAATAATAGACTGAAGAAATTATCTAAAACAATTTAATAATTATGTGAATCAAAGCTGCATCCTCTGATAGAAACATGCTTACATGATAATCAGTATATTATACATAAATAATTAGAGAGGTTCATGGTTCGACGATTTACATGACGTTCTGATGATCAAAATGATTCATGTTGACATCCAGGCTTGTATGCAGTGTCGGTTTTAATTATGTCAATAATTTGTTTAACCATAATATAATAAATTTATAAAATATTTATTTTGAAAAATTTATTCTTATAGAAAATAATACCCTTTTTAAGTCTTTAAAAGTTTTATTCCTTAGTTTTATAAAATATATTTCAAGATATTTTGTCCAAGTTATGAATATTAGATGTTTAAATTAATTCGGTACCATTTTAATAGAAAATAAATATTCACCGATAAATGCTCAAAATATGCTTAACTGCTCAAAATATCGTCCATTATTTTTTATAACTTTGTTCCATTTGCCTTCAAACTGACGAATCCCATGTCGAAAAAATATGACTGCTTTAAGTCGATAAATTAGTAATGCTTTTTCGGATCTATTAAACTTTTTTAGAATTTTTTGCTTGTTTTATGCCTCACAACACCTTCTTTCAAAGCTGCATAAATTATTCTCGTGATTTCAATAGATTTTTTTTAAAAAAAAAAACAAATGCGAAAATTATGCAATTTTTAATATGCTGCTTTTCAGACACCATCGTGTTCACTACTATTTTGTGAGGTTATGATAACTACTTGCCAGTATATATAGTGTTTGTAAATGTTAAAATTGGCACTTTAAATTCCTTACAAACAGAGTTATGATTGATTTATTTTTAAGGAATCGAATTAATTTGTGCATCTAATAATTTCGTTTCTGTTGTCCCATATTCTTCTCTAATATAATACTTATCTAATTATTATCTGTTAGTTATTAATTTTTTCTTGAAAAAATTTTTCTGCAATATATAAATGATTAAAAAATCAATCATTGTACATCAGTTTTCGATCAAAATAATTTTTTTCTTACACAATATAAAGTATAAATAATTTCGCAATGTTAAAATAATAATCATTAATTAATAAATTTTATAATAAATAATGTATATGAAAATTTACGAAAATATTTCAGTAAAAAAATTAATGATTTCTTTGTGTTGATTTTCGAACTATTCTTATTAGAAATTAAAAACTGTAATTAATTATCGGTTAAAAATATGTGAATCAGTTAATTAAATTCCTATTGTTTTAATAATTAATGCTTTATTATTTTTAAACTACATTTTAAACCTAATTTGTTTCATTTGGTTAATAATCAATCCATATTTCAAAATGAAGAGTTTCAAACATAAGGATGTTAATGTTTATTTATTAAATAAGGTAATTAAATAAATATGTTACTTTCAATAACTTACACAATAGATTAAAATAGTGTTCGTAATGTTCTGATAATAGAGACCAGTAAGTAAACTATCTGCTTACAAGGTAATAACTTAAACCAACTTTGATACAAACTATGACATAGCAATTGACATAGTTATCGCATACATCCCGCAAAATATAGTTTTGAATGTATAATGACTTCAGACAACTCTATAATATATACTCCATAATAACAGTTCTCTCTAAACTTATAAGTTTGACTATTCGAATTAATTGTTTCATCCATTAAAATAATCATATTAATTTATTTAGGTATTTATAAATATTACACTGGTGTAATGTTCATAAACTTTTCATACACAAACTACTAATCAATAGTTTTGTTAGAATTAATTTATATATTTTAGTTCCTATCTTAAATTATATATTTATATATATATATATATATATATATATATATATAATATAACTATTTATTTCCATAAAAAAACATTTTAAAAACACTTCACTATTTTTATTGGTTTTTTTGTGTTGTTTTTTGATGTTTTGTGTCATGTTTTTTATGATACTTTCTCTTTCCTTTACATTTTTTCGGATAACAAAAAAAAATATATTTTAAACAATATAAGATAAAATCTAATACAAAACACTTTTTATGATTTACTAGTACTCATTTATTAATTTTAATTACTTAGGAATTATATTATTTGTTTGAAATTTTAAATAATAATAATAAATAGTAGTTTAAAATATGAAAAAAGTACAATTGTTATCAATATAATATTATTTAATATTTTAGCTCTTGATATTTAATTCTTTTTAAATGTCATTTTATTAATTTATTAGTTCTTTAAAATAGCAGAAAGTTCAGTATTTGATTCTGTTACATGTGACAATCATTTAAAACTTAATTATTACATCCATCAAATTGAATGCAACATGATTAATGAACACGATTCTCAAACTTTAAGCTCGGTATTGAAAGCTTAGTCACATACAAACTTTAAATTAATGAACATATATTTTTAGAAAAGTTGAAGTACAAAGTATCTACAATGTTAGGTCGTTATTTATAATCACAAAAAATCTTTGATAAATAAATTCATTTTTATAGTATTTTAAATTATAATTTCATATTAAATCAATTTTAAAAATAACAGATAATAACATAAAATTGATATATTTTTATAGAGGCCTTTTAAACTTGATACAATTATATTTTTTATCAAATAAATAAATTTTATTAGAATGTTCTTGTTGTTGTATTTTTATTATAAGAAATATTTAATAGTGGAGTATAAAATAAATAAAAAATATTTAAATCTATCCCTTCAAAAAATTTATTATTTTGAGATTAATAATATAATTGTCATATCGTTTAAAAATCTTTTCATTTTGAAATTTTATTTTAGTAAAGTTAACTCTTATAATATAATTAAAATATATCATCAAATGCTATTAACAACGAATAAACATTTGTATCTGTGTATTTATTTAAAGTCTGATAAAAATTGCAATAATCTATTTAACCATGAACTAATCTCCACTTTGCAGTAAAATTAATTATTACTTAGAACTGAATTAAAAAGACCTTACCTTACGTTGCCAACGTATTGTTGGTACTGGGTTTCCTGAAGCTTTACACTCCAGCGTTACAGAACCTCCTTTTCGTGCAGTCATTTGACCGCTTGCAGGATTTGTACGTACTGTGGGTGGTACTGAAACAATGATTAATCTTTAATTTTTCATTAACATTAATATGCATTACTATATTTTTATTTCTTTGTACATGAATAAATGGATTAATATTTTTTTCTCTTACAAATGAATTCTTTTTTCAATCCACGAACTACAAAAAAAAGCTTAATAATTGTACAGATTGATAAATAGAAATAAGAAAAGAGTTATGTTATATATATATATATATACCGTCCTTTACTAAGGAGAGTGAGTAGTCATCTTACTTTATATAAATTATATTTAAAATCTTTACATACTCAAAAGAAAAACCTGTACTCGTTGTTCAGAGTTAAGTAAAAACATTTGACTTAACTCTTTTAACCAGCAACAGATATATATTATAATTTGAATATATTTTTTATTTTGGTTTTGTTGTTATGTTTTTAATTTATATATATATATATATATAATATATTATATATATAATATATATTATATAATATATATATATATATAATATTACATATATAATATATATTATGTAATATATACATATATATATATATATATATATATCTATATCAAAAAAACTTACATTATATAAAATTATCAAAATATAACTTATATTATTTAATATTTTCATATTTATTTATTGTTCATTCTACAAAAAAACAAACGTGATTAAATTAATAAATAACACAGATTTTTATATATGTTAAATATTTTAATTCGTAAACATTTTCTTTAATTTCAGTTTTTTTAATATTCTATCAAAACTTAATAAATAATATATTTTGTAATAATTTACTATGTTTTAAAATGTAAAATTTATACGTTTAAAAAGATATAATAATTAAAAAGTGTAAAAAATCTAATACAAATAAATATGAAAATGAATTGAATTTAAATCGACCGGAAATATCGCAGGTGTTATTATAAATTTACTAACAAGAAAATTTCCTAACGAACGCAAAAGATAAATGAATTCATTACACTAATTGATGATTTTATATCTTTAACAAAAGTTGACTGCATATTTTTCATCAGCTGAGTTACAGATATCAAAGTTGATGTAATCTTCTTATTTTTAAAGTATTTGTTTTTAGCTTTTATAATTCTAACAAATAAAATTCAAAAAAATCATAATTGTATTACTTCATTTTCCAATACATTAAAAAAGTATATAATTTTTTTCATTGTCAATTATTCAATTATCTTTTTATCGCGTTTTCTTAAATTATTTTTTATTATAAAAACGTTATATAAATATATAGTTTTAATTCATATATATATATATATATATATATATATATATATATATGTACGTGTGTGTGTGTAAATAACAATTCTTTTGTAGATAACGAAACATTTTATGTTGACATTTTTATAAATAGAAATCGAAATAAAAACTTTCCATGATGAGAAAACTTGAACGTAATGTTTTTTGATGTTTCATGTTTTCTGTTTTAAAGATGCGTTTTATACATAAATCCTTTGCACTACCAAATCCTGAACGTAACCAAAAACCAACTTCCCTACTTGCTAAAAGCTTTTTCGTCAATAATAATTCACCTGTGACAAACAACAGCACGTTGAATATGTTGATATAAAAGAAAGGCTTTTATAATAATATTTGTTCGTATTTCTTTCTCTGACATTTCGTACCGAAGTTTCTGTTTTTCAAATATGTTCAAAATATTATAGTTATAAATATAACCATATGTATACGTATGTATATATACATATATATATATATATATATATATATATATATATATATATATATATGTTATAAATTGTAACTACTGAAAATAATTTAAGTAATTCACATTTTCATAAGTAAAAATTAACAAACGATCATCAGTTACTTCATTTTTAATTCTTTTTGAGAACAAACAATATTTAGAATGAAATCACATTTAGTTCCATTTTTTTAATAAATTATATTCGAAATTGAGGATTATCTTGATAAGAACATCACACATGAGCTATAGCTATTTTATTTATCATAATTTTATTAATTTTAAAATTATTATAAAGTGATAATAAATGAATAAGTAAATTTTATAGATCTGTTAAAAATTAGAAGTATGTACAAATGTTTTAGTTTAAGGAATTTAAATCTACCCAGACACAAATTTTTTTATTTTTTTTTATTACTCTATATTGACTGTAATAAATGCTTTTCTCTGTCATTCCACCAACCTACACATAATTTCTGATTAATAAACAAGTATTGAATATTTTTAATCATTATAAATATTTTGTAAGTATACTTTGTTGGCGATACTTATCATTAAAGCACTAATATAGAGGGAGATATGAAATATTTTTGCATCTTAACGCTCTAAGAATAATAAAATTATCATAGTAAATTAAGTTTTCAAACATATTTGTGTTGTGTTTTCAAACAACTGGTATGTGGAAAAGTAAAAAATATAATTGTGAGAGATCTATACAGTGCAAATATTTTCTTTGTGAGTTGTAATTTTAAAAAGACTTTCTATTTCTTATCTAATGAAAAGCGCATGCCTATCTTTATAATTGTTGATTATAATAATATCTTTGATAAATCAAAAAAATATGATAAACCATTCAACCTAATTGAAAAAAAAATCACAAAACTTTCACAGAGAAACGAAAATATTTATGTAACATTTTTTTAATTGTTATGGAAAATAAGTAAAAAATTAAAAAATATTAATAAAAACTGTTTTCAACTCTAAATCTAATTTTTTAATAAGTTATTATATTGAATATAATAAATTAAAAAATAAATTTACTATAATACAAAGTTAAATATTTAAAATATATTTTCCATTTAAACCTTTCAGTCATACAAAATTTAATAAA
>CM068316.1:44380898-44425898 GCA_034766995.1 Acanthacorydalis orientalis
TAATTTTGTAGAAATAACATTTGTAATAATTACTTATAAACATAAACACAAGTATAGGAATAAATGTGTATATAAAATAAATGTAAAATTTGTAATAATTTAACTTGTTTGCAGTAATAATAATGGCAAATACACCTGCTTACAACAACAAATCGGATTGTAAATTCCCTATTCATGGAGAAAGCTTTCGACTACCGTGAGCTGTAGTTCAGACTAATTCATATTTACCTTATTGAAGACAAAAATTAAATAAATAATAATTAAATCCTTCAGTAAGGTATTCTAACAATAACACTTCTAATTCTTTACAAATATAATAACTGATTTATTAATATTCTATTATACGTTATATATATATATATATATATATATATATATATATATATATATATATATGTATATCCTAAATAGAGAATATTCAATACATTTTTTTTAATATTATGTTATATATACAACTATAAGGTTGGTAAAAAAATAATAACGGTTTATGACCTTCAAATTCACATTCATTTTTAATTTAAGTGGTTTTAATTGGCCCAGAACTGTTGGATGACTAACCCCTAACTTCGGTACAAGCTGTCGAATTGTTGTGCGTGATCCTGATTCAATAACGCTTTCAGTTTGTCATTGTAAACTGAAGAAGAAAGCCGGTGCCCTTCATCTTCAAGGCTTTCACCTCCAGCACGAAATTTTTGGAACCATCATTGCACCGTACGTTCATTAACAATGCCCACATCGAAAGCATTGTTTAGTTTACGAGCAGTTTCTGTTCCTTTACCACCCGTTTTTAAAACTCATTTAATTTACTCTTATTTGCTTCTTTTCGATCGTTAGCCCAATTTGAACCAAAATTAATAATAAACAAAAGTCGATATTACCAAAATTCAGACTCAAAATTTCACTTTAAAATGATATTAACTTGAAGATAATCAAATAACACTTTCATAAAAAAATAAAGTCTGGAATTCTGAAAACAAAAACCGCAAGTATTCTCCTACCAACCTAATAAAATATATTTTTTTCTATGAAAGTTTTACCTAATACATTATTAATTTTCTAGTTCCTACATGTTTATAAAAAAATAAATTACAATTTTAAACTCTACTTTTGACAAGATCAAAACAGTTACAAATTTTTGCGTTAAGTTAAAAAATCAATTCTAATTATGTGTTATTTCAAAATTTAAATTGAAAAAAATATTGTATTTTAAAAAAAGAATTACTATTTGAATTAAAATAAGTAAACATATATTGTTATACGATTATGCGATAAGAAGTTTTATAATAGGGTTGAATTCACATTTGCAATTTTCATAATTTATTTACTATAAGCGAGTGCTATTTTAAACAATATACAGTACTATAAATATAACATTATATAAAATAATAATGTATACAGAATTACTAAAAGTTTTTCTTTTATGTGTGTATTTGTATATTTATTAAATGGTGGTTTATTGAAAAACGGTATCAACCGTTATAGAATTGTTTCTTTTCTGTCAGTTTAGATGCTAATAATTCTTTTTAATTGATAGAATTCCAAATTAAAATTTACTACTTATTGGTAAATACTAGTGACAGAAAAAAGAAAAACTTTAATAAGCATGTCTGTGTTATAAAAAGTTCAAAATATATTTTTAACAAAATCTTGAACATATAATTTGAACAATCATAATGTGTACGAGCATACAACATATTTCCTATACCGTGTGAAATACAATCAGTGTTCTTTAATATTAAATTGGAACTCACTATCATGAAAACTAATCACCGTTTTATTAACGTACAACACCATTTCAACATTATAACAATAATGCATTACCAATTCCCCTAACACAAAAACTTCCATATTGGTATACATGAATAGGTGTGCTTGCGTATGCGTATGTATTTGTGTGCGTTCTTGTGTCTATGTTCTATTTGTGTGTATATATGTGACCCTGAAGAAAATTATTATATACTAATAGTATAAGCACGTAGAACGATTAATGAAGCAGCAAAGCAAACAGTATTGAAACAGGAGGCGAACTTTCCGAACGGTGATGGAATATTAAAAGGAATGATCATTGAGTAATAAATATATGATACCTTATAAAATAAATATTCTTTACAAAAACCTAATAACCAATCAGTTGAATACTTGAAGTCAAAAAGTTCACGTTTCATCGTGAAAATAATTATCAGTAATTGGTTATAAAACGTAATCGAATACTGAATAACGAAAAAGAGCTTCTTTTAAAATCATAAACGAGGAAATGAATTAAATGAATAGAGATTTAAATACATCACTACAAAGATAATGAGGCACAATTTGTGAGTTTGTTATACAAAACCAGATTTCAATGGTTCATAAAAGGAAAATCCTTGTTCTTTTAATATTAATTTGTATGCTATTTTATTACGGATTCTTAATTACTAAAACGAACCTTATTTTAAATTCTGCACGTGTAATCAATGGATATACAAATATATACAATACACGATTTCAAGTATTGAAAAACTAAATAGACTTTGTTCCGACTCGCACAATTACGTTGGATTTTCTATTAGAGTTAATTTTCTAAAAAATTATTTTTGTGTGATTGCTTTGTATACAATTCCATTAGTTGCCAAATTAATAGTTTTTTTTTACTCTTTTTAATTTAAAACTATTTTTCTTTTATTTACTAAAGTTTATATTGAAATCAATTTCCATTTAACTACATTTATTCCAATTAAAATAAATATTAATCATTGTTTTCATGAAAAATAATGTTTTCCTTTTGTATACACATCACAAATTTACACGTATTTAACATATGAATATATATATATACTCGTGTGTATATATATATATATATATATATATATATATATATATATATGTAAGAAGAGGAAGAACAATAGAAATGACAGTTTTTTTTTTTGAAAAATGGACAATTGATGTATAAAATCTTTTATGCTTTACTAGTAGTAATATTATGTAAACATCATTAAGTATGTTTATAATGTATAATGTTTTTATAATAATTTTTGTTAAGAATGTTTCCATTACATACGAATTATTTGAGAAATTTCACTTTTAATACCTAAAGATTATCACTAGATCATTATCCAAATGCTATATATATATATATATATATATATATACACACAACGACTACGTTGCGATATATCTGTAATAATAATTATATAGAGGTAATGAGCTTTAAAATATATATATATATATATATATTGTTTCATTCGGTTAATGTACAGGCTTATAATTGACAAGTGGGCGGGCTCAGCAAGCAGTGGACGAAGCTCTATAGTGTGTGTGTATATATATATATATATATATATGTGTGTGTGTTTGGATGGTTTGCTATATATGTACATCAAGAAACACCTTTCATATTTTATTAAATAACACCTTTTTTCAAAAAAAAATCACTTTCATGTCTCGAACGAATTTTCATAAATAGTTGATACGTTTATTTCGCATAGAAATGAATAAATTGAAGAAACATTACTTTTATAATTATAAAATAATGAAATAAAGTGAATGAAATAATAAAGGGCATTTTTATTTTCATACTTATACATCTGGAATTGTATTAGTAATTTAGACAAATAATTAGCTGAAATTAGAACTAATTTTATGAACTAACCTGAAATATTTCGTACTTGTAAAAATCTATTTATAAATGAAATTTTTAAAAAAATGAAATAATTTTGAGTAACAGTAATCAGATAATAAATTTATATACTTTTTATACTAATAATTACAAGTTCAATAAAACTATAATTTATGTTTCATCATAAATATGAAGGTATAAGTAAACAAGACATAACTTTTCTTAAACTTGTATATATATATATATATATATATATATATATATATATATGTATATATATGTGTGTGTATGTGAGTAATATGTGTATGAATACGCATGAATAAAAATACTGATATAAAAAAGCAAAATAATAAATAACATACGTCTAATTTTACATAACTTCCAAAGCTTTCAAGTAATATAAAAAAGTTATTGCGTACAAATTACACCTATATATTAATAATAAAATATCGCAATTATAAATATTTTTATTTTCCGAACGTTTCTTGTTTCAAAGTCGTCTTTTCATTTTATCAACCTTATTTACATTTGATATCGTTTTTTTTTATTATTTACCGGAAAATAATAATATTACGAATAGTTCATTCGAGTTTCTAAATGAGTCCACTTTTCAAATGAGTAAGAATATTGCGTGATTACCAACGACTTACTAATCTTTCACCCTACAACCATTTAATATTTCATTTTAATAAAAGGGATTTTATGTTAAAAAGAATAATATAACTCATACAGTTATTATTATTGTTCTCAGTTCAGTTTTCAATAATTACGTATGTAAATTTTATATATACACATATATACACAAACAAGTGTATATATATATATATATATATGAGTTTTATAAGAATTTCTATAAAAATATATTCTTATTTTTTTGACTATCATTATGAATACTAAATACTAAAAAATATTGGTAATTTATTTATTTATATATTATTACAAATATAAGCACAATCAATTCTCTTTTTATGTGGTAGATACGTTCCACAGAAAACCGCATATAAAAAATCGCAAAAAAAAGACATAATGTTAAAAAATTAGGGATTCGTTCCATACTTTTCTAAAACCGCATAAAACCAAAGCAATGAGTTAAAATACATCTAAAATCGCATATAAATATTTATGAAAATTGAGAAAAATAAGAATACCTAAAACATTTCTTCGAAAATCAAAAAGAAATTGATATAAAACTTAAAATAAGTTTGTTTTAAAATTTTATTGAAAAGTAATAATTCTTTAAAAATTTTATATCAGAATTATCATCACTCTCCGAGAATGATCTCAAGCATTTGCGAACTGGTGCGAAATCACTTTCATCACTAGAAGAGATAATCAGTGGATCAGATCTGTATGGTAAAGACAATGGTTTTTCACAAACAGAATTAGAGTCAAATGCACACCTGTTATGTGTTGATTTTTTTCCTCTGACAATGTAACCTTGTGATTAAACTTTGCGATGATGATTTTACTAATTTTTTAGTAAAATTAGTTCGCGATATCCAGACATACAATTCTTCAACTCACGTTGGAACATGAAGACTCCTTCAAAATTTGGATCATGAACAAGAAAATGATTTTCCAATTTATTGCAAAGTTGAAGACCTTCTCGTATTATATTTTCAGTGAGGAGGATAAGTTTTTCTTCCGCTTCACTATCATTTTCTGGATTTTCGATATCTAAAGTTATGCCGGATCTCGGATATATAAAGTTATACCAATAATATCATCTTCACTTAAGGCATTATCCACAAGCAATTCATCGACATCATTCTGGCTAAAAGTATCAAAATCTGCTCGACCAATTTCATGTGCCAAACTAATGATTTCAGCTGATAATGTCGATTTTGTCGCTTCTTTCCAGTAGGCATATACAACATGATTTAAACAGTCCAAAATAGAAAATTTTAAATTAAAAAATATAAATTTTAAGAAATATAATGATTTCAATGAAAAATTTTAAACAGCATAATGCTCATATATGTATATACAACAGGGAAACTCCAAATTTGCATAAAATATTCACCACATAACTTTAAAACCGCATTAAAAACATACTCATAAAAATAGACTGGAATGTACATTATTTTTTAAAATATATTAACTCATATTAATTTGAAACATTTTAATATATATATATATATATATATATATATATATATATATATATGTATACAGTGGCATTAAAAACGTACAATGATTGAAATAACTGGTTTCTACATAATTTCTACACCTTTCAATACTTAGTACATATAAGACGTTTCATATTAATAGAAAATCTTTGGTTTTATTCATATTTATTTTTGTCTCGCAAATAAACTAGTCATTTAATTTTTTTTGATGAATAAAATTAGCAACTTCTATATTTTTATATCACAAGTTGTGTGTTTAAAATTATATAGATTTTAAAACGTGATCGAGTAAATTATAAAAATAAAAAAAAATAATATTAATCTTAAAAAAAATAAAACAGTTAATCAGTATTTTTAGTCAATTTTTAAAATATTTGTCATAGAAAAGAGAATTCAGAATATATATAATCATATTAAAAACAAATTATTTATGCTGAATGACATATTTAGTTAAATTATTGTTTGTAGTTTCCTTTTATTGCCATTTATCAGACTGTGATATGTTTTTAACGTTAAGTACATAAATAGGATTTAAATTAGAACAAAAAGTATTTATATTTATATTTATGTTGATATGCAGTCGTTTAACCTTTCTAAATAATTAATTAAAATCTTTAAATATTTTTCCTATTTTTACTTACAAAACGAATATTTCAAAAGAAAAAAGTGTTTGAAATCAATTATAGATCAATTAATACTAAGAGAATTAATTTAATGGATTTCGCTGTGTAACCTGATTTTCTTTCTTAAATAAAATTCTTTCATTATAATTATTTTAATACTTTAATATCTACTAAAATACTGTTTATTTCTAATTTATAAAAAATATATTTCAAAAACGAAATTAAAAGCTTCAAATATTCACACTGAAAGAAAATTTCGCCCTGCTCGTAAAAAATGTACGTTAACTTGCTTTATCTGAGAAGTTTTTAAATGTACGGTTTGAAAACGTCAATAAAAACAAAGACGCGAATGTAAGGGTCTGTAGAATAAACGTTCTGCTTAATAAGAACTCGAAATTGTCACTTGGTACTAAGCGTTTGTTCTCTTCCACCTCTATTCGGCCAATTATTACGTACCAGAGACCAATATGGACTTGTCACCCACGGAACACAAAGCGACTCCAGGTGTTCTAAATCAAAATGTTACAAATTATCACAGATGTGAATTATGGGAAGAAACTGAAAAGTAACAGAATTGTACGAAAGGAAAGTGGAAAAATAATTGCATGCTCGTATATATATATATATATATATATATATACTTATTTAGATAGAATATTTGAAACAGAAATTAACAATTAGAAACTATTTAAATAAACTGCAAATCAATACTGGCAAAAAATATTATATTCAATGATGGAGTCATTCTATTTTATTTTCTTGAAAAAAAACTTTATCTTCGTGTAAGATCAGTTGATTTGACCTTTTTAAAAATTAATTTGTTCCGTAAACTTTTCGTTCATTTAACATAGATACTAGTTGTATGCGGTCGAGTATCGTCTCCTTGGTACCATATTCCGTTTAACAAGCTAAATTGGTTTAACTGTAGCCGAAGGTTTCTCAAAATTCTCTCAGGTCTTTCTTAATTAACTTTGATACAACGATCGTATCGTTATAGTTCGACACATATAAATAGGATATAAAATCAAATTGGAACTAATATACACATAAATAAAATAAGTGAATTTTAGCTAATAAATCAAATTTTAATCATATATATATATATATATATATATTATATCAAGAAAAAAATTGTTCAGTTTGTCATTTCATCTTAAAAAAGAAATGTTAACCAATATCATGTGCAAGTATAATATAAGTGAAAATAAATTACACATTAAATTAATGTTTTTCACATTCATGAAGGTATTTATATTCCAATATCGTTTATATTCACATGTAAGAAAATCTGAATATTTAGTATTTGATTAAAATATTATAATGATTTATGTAGAACAGGTATTGTTCTAAACAATTACACTTAGTGAATAGTAAAACACTGCAGTGTCGAGATTGTGTTCATCTTTACAATTATAATTGTACGAAAAGTTAAGTTACCATGAAAGAAAAATACTTGATAGATTATTTTTTTTAAAAAAAAGATATCAATCTTGCTAATATAAAGATGAAATATGATGTAGGACATGGATTAAAATTTTGATTCAAGCATGAACATTAAGAGAAAACAACAAAAAATTAATTTTTTTGAAATAAAAATAAGTTGTGTATCTGAGTGTAAGTACTCTCGATATTATATATGGAGTAAGAAGTGAAAATTTAGCAGATATTAATCATTGTACTGTGTCATTATGATGTCCTTTTTATAATATATAAACCAGTGACTTCA
Source organism: Acanthacorydalis orientalis (assembly GCA_034766995.1). NCBI lineage: Eukaryota > Metazoa > Arthropoda > Insecta > Megaloptera > Corydalidae > Acanthacorydalis > Acanthacorydalis orientalis. The sequence goes on from CM068316.1 coordinate 44,388,972, forward strand.
CAAATAGGGTAAATGCACACATGTTAATAGTTACATATTTACGATCAATTGATACTTAAAAAATCCTATCTGGTTTTCGATTTGAAATTACAACTCTGTTATAATGAGACCCATAGACAAATAATTTCACTTTAAAAATTCAACTTTTACTCTAATAAAATATCAGTCATCTATTGCTTCATATTACAATTTGAAAATACTGTCCTGGATATTCTCTATAATTAAGTACATAGAGAATTATGACATGAAGTATAGATTATAAAAACATACAAAAAATTAAAATTATTTCATTTATTGAATTATTAAACTATAAAAATAAAAATTAAATAAATCTTCTGATTTGAAGATTAGAAAAAAAGCAATTTTAGTTTCATTCTATGTGAAAATCTGCATATTAGACTTATAAGTTTATTTTTTATTTTAAATTATTTCTTGTTCAATTCATAACTATTGGCTAGAAATTTATTCAGTTTCTTATAAAAAAATTAACATTTTAATATTTTTATACTTTATTACATCCATAGCCATTATACACACACAAATATATAGACATACAAATGTACATGCATGTGTGTGTGTATATGTATATATATATATATATAAATATATATTTATGTATATATATATATATATAAACTATTTGAATTCATCTTAATCTTCTGTTCAGAATTTTTGGAGACGATTTATTAATCTTTTATCTCTCCCTCTGTGTGTATATATATATATATATATATATATATATATATATATATATATATATTTATATAGATTAACAAATAGATTAATAAATCATCTCCAAAAATTCTGAACAGAAGATTAAGATGAATTCAAATAATTTCCTTACAGATCTATATCTGTTTTAAAGTATTAACGTGTAAAACAAAGATATAAATACGAAATGTAATGTTAATGAATAATTAGCTATCTTTATCAAACGCTTGTCATAAAGTTTTGTTTTTGTAAATAAAAAGGATAAATAAAGACAAATTGTGTCTTCTGTTGTGTTCAAGTAGTTACAAAATATAGCGGTATTAGAGAAAAAAATACACCTTTTTTTAATAAACGAGATCGAAATACGACATTTCTTTGAAGTACAATTTTGCCTTTCTGCTTTAAAAAAATAATTTGTCTGCAACGTTACATTTGTTCAATTTTTATATTAAATAAACATTTTAACATATAAATTACATTAAAAAGATATAAAACAGTACTAAACAATAAAATCATATAAAACTATCTTTTACAATTAAATGTTTATATATATATAGTCTCTCTCTCTCTCTCTATATATATATAGAGAGAGAGAGAGAGAAAAAACAATGTATCCTTTTAAATGGAATAGGTGAAACGTAAAGTATATTTTTCTCTTTCTTAATTTTCTATTTTGAAAAAAATATAGAAAGTAATGTATGGTATTATCAATTTATATTTATTACGTCTACGAGTATGTTGTCATTTATTACTTAAGTAAGAAATGGGTTTGTTTTAAAAGTATTTCTATGGAATTAATACTTATTGATAATTAATATAGATGTTTTTTCACATTCTGAACATCGTGTTATTCAGGTTTCAGAAGAGATCAAGATATATATATATATATATATATATATATATATATATTTGAGCTTTAAAGCCACGTCAAAGAAGAAATCATTTTTTCAAGTACTACAAAAATGATTTGTGTGAATGTAATCAGACACACCAACTAACAGAATTGTACGACTATATTATTCGAATTCAGTAATATTGACTTAGTTAATAAATCCTAATCGGATTTCCTTAATGAGATTGTTGATTATCTTGTTTAAAATTTCTTACGGCCAAATGTATGAATTTCAGTTGTAAAGATTCACAGAAATACCGAATAAATTTAAGTACCGCATTTAGTAACCAATAAAATTTAAAAGATAGAATTTCAGCATGAACATTTTTATTTGTAATTGAATAAAGTTTATTTTTAAATCAGGCAATAGAGATTTGAAAGGAAATATAATAATGTCGTTCACACGAACTATAAATAGAGATTTCCTAGTCGAATTTCGTTAAAATTTCTTATAATTTTTAATACTATATTTCATATAAAAGGACCACAATAGATCTTACCTTTCTTCTGAAGAAAAAAGATAGTTTTATGTTACAAAAAATACATTAAAAAGAGTTTTAATACTTCGATATATTTTTTTTTATTTAAAAATGATATATTATTTTTTATTTAAATTAAGCTGCATTTAACTTTTATTATAATTTATTTTTATTAAAAAAACTATTCAATTACACTCTTATTATTTCATTGTGCGTTAAAAACTAGCGAAGGAAATATTTCTCCAAGTTCAATCTTATCAGATGTTCCACTCAAAGCGTGACTTTTTTAATACAGTTTACCTAATTTAATAGCTACTTTTTTGATTGCAGTTTACTCTTATCGTACAAATTTCTATGTTTAAACACAAAGCGTAAGTACATGTTTATATATAAACGAGGATTAATCAAATTTGAGAACGTTATCAGCGTAACGATTGATATGAAAATTACAATCATGTTGTGGATATACACTTATATATAGTTTTCTTATGTGCTATAAATAACGAACAATAATACCATTTAAAAGATATATGTTCGCAAACAAAACAATGAAAACGGTCAATTTAACTGGAATTTTTAGATTTAAATTCTATATATTTGATCATTATATAATGTTTTATATGTGAACCGATTTACTTTGTAATTTGTACTTAATATTTATTAGTTTTATGATCATTACTTCTTCTTTTTTCATTATCAGGTAGTGTTATTTTTAATGCATTCCATTTTATCTTAGTAGTCTTAACCGTTTGGTACCAAGTAGTGGGAAAGTGTGTTAATTTTTTTTTATAATTTTTTAATGTATTTTTTCATTATATTTTTATTTATCTGAATTTTTATTTATTTTATCTATAAATTAACCAGGACTTCTAATTGATCATTATAAAAAATTCATCATTGGTCTATAAAATTGATCATAATTGATCGTTTAATTATTTATAAAATAATAACATAAAGTACTACATTGAAGTTTTATTTCATATTTTTAACCTTTTGGAGCCGGTGAAGAGTGCCAAATGTTTTAACAAATATTTTTCGATTAATTGGACGTTCTTTTATCGTAAACAATATAAAAATTGCAAATTTGTCGGTTACAATAAAAAATATTTTAATTCAGATTAACCATTAGAGATTTCACATCTATCTAATATATTGTGGAAAATTGTTGATAATATTCAGGGAAACATAAATCTTTTAATTGGAAGCATGATTGAAAGTGAAAAAATTGATTACAATTGAAAAATTGCAGAAATAACATTACTGTTGAGTGTGAAAAATTTTGTAACAATGAAGTGTATACAAAACGGTTTCACATAAATCACATCTTGTACCTGGACATTGAGTCTGGAAATTTTTTATATGCTTTCTTCTAATGATGAACTTTAGCAAAAAAATATTATTCAATCCAATTCTCAAGTTTATGATTTTTAAAGGTCTTCAAGTGAAAAAATCTAGATTTTTCTAATTTTTGTACGACCGCATTTTTTTAATGAAATAAAAAGTTAGAGACCGTATTTTTTTAATAAATTTAAATTCATTGGAAAGAAATTAGTGACCTTTAAATATATCGTCCAAAAGAGAGTGCTTTGGAGGAGTAATTTCTTTGGAAAGCATCAATTTATTCCTAGATCCACGCCTGGCTTCAAAAGGTTAATATAGGAAGAAAAATAGATTTTCTTTAATAGAAAAGATTATTAGAAATTAAAAGAATTAGGAAAGAGAATTCACTATTTATTAATTATTTTTAATCACTAAAATCTCTGTAATTTTTAATAATATTTCTTAAATTTATTTACATTACGATCGAAACTAATTCCTTACTGCATTACTTAGTATTTTATATAACAATTCATTAAGTTAGAAGCAAAATGCTTGCCTTTCATAGTCCATTAAGAAGAATTAGTACAAACGATAAAGTCTAATTAATAAAAGATTAGTAAGTTCAGTTGAATGATTAACAAGGAGAATCATTTCATTTCTATATTAAAAATAAGTGAGTGTCTTTTGAAATTTGTATTTCTTCGTTTAGTTATCAAGCAATATATTAATTAGGAAATGCTTAGTTTTATGCGCCTTCTGCGCTGTCTTATGCCAAGTAAAAAGGATCACGTAACTGAAACTGAAAAACAAAAACTCATTTAAACTTGCACATCCGACAATGGATTAAAGTGAAGAAAGATAATTGCGTATGACTGTTGACTCAAGTGTATGTGTGTATATATATATATATATATACATACATTCATACGCATGCATGTGCGAATTTCGTATTCCTGTTACGTAATCGCCTCTTCATTTGATCGTTCCGGTAGTATGTACGTTCTAAGTAAAATTACTAAACCTCAAAGTTAGTGTTAGTTGACAAAACTCATTGTATATACTCACCCATAATCTCGACGGTATGAATCTGATCACGATTATCCCGATCACCAATTTGACACACGTAGTCACCAGCGTCTTGTGGGCCGACGTTGCGTACCTGCAGATCGTAACCGTGTTGAAGTCGAAAACGTGAGTCACGTGTTACCATCAATGAGCCCGCTGTCAACACTGAGCTCCCACGTCTCCACAATAAAACGTACGTTCCTGGGAAACATAAAAAGAACATCAAATTATAAAGCGTATAAAGCTGTTATTGTTATGAATTTATAGTCAAACAAAAATTTGTATCGTTCTCGACACAGACGAAATTATATCAGGAGAATCAATGTCAATGAAAGTTTTAATTCTCTTAAAATAGAATTTCAATTAGCAGATAATCACAATTATAATTTTCGATACTGTACACAAATTCACTTTCAGACATGAATTTTTACTCTTCACATATTAGGATGTAACATATAAAATTGCGGAATTTGTAGGTGCGAATTAAAACACAATATTTTTAATAAAACAAAATATATTTAATCAAAATAAGCTCCATCATCTTCAATGGACTTTTACCAAAACGAAATTAGATTGTTGATCCTATTTTTATAAAAATTGAAATTTTTAGAGATTATAGTCTTCGAATCCTTGAATCACTTCTGTTTGGTTTCGAATTTTTTTATTTCTTAAACAGTATTCTACAGTATCACATGCGATAACTCGAACTGTTGCATGGGGATTAGCTTCCACCATGGCTCTCAAATATTCTTCATTCACAATGGTTTTGGACCTTCCTTGAAGCTCATTGCCGAATTTCATATTACCGGAACGAAATTTTTTGAACCATAATTGAATTATACTCTGACTATCCGACCCTTCTCCGAAAGCTTCATTGATATTTTTACCTGTTACCGTTGCATTGTGTCCCAACTTGAACTCATATAAAAAAGTGGACGCAAATCTTTTGTAGACACCATCCTGTTAAAGGGTATGAAAAAATAAAAATGACAACAATATCTCCGTATTTAAAAACAATTGAAGCTTACAGTACATTAGTCAATTCCAAAAGCTGAACTTGTAAAATATTTCACAGAACCTTTCTCAATCGTGGTCGACCTCCGACTGACTGAAATTCGGCAACTTTATATGTTACAACCTAATATTACAATAAAATCTTGACTCAAATATTGAATTACTGATTACTGATCTTTCATTGTCAATCAGTTACTGAACATTTCAATTAAAAAAAATATTGTTGTATCTGGAAACAAATAATTGATTTATGGAATAAAAAAACGATAATAAAACATATCAATATCTACTATATTATAATTTAAAAACATTATTTCTAACAGAATATCTAATATTAAAATAACAAATTTTAAAACATTAATAAAATAAATTGAAATTCAATTTAAACCAAAAATCAATTGTAATTATTAACATGTTGTTTACCCAAGTCCCCTGTCAAAGAGCAGTCCCTTAATATTTGAAAGTATTTTATTCCTTATTTAACATAGAGAAATAATTCTAAATTAGAACAATTGTCTCGAGATAATTGTACTATCATAACGAATCAGTCTGTGTTGAAGTTAGTCTGAATCCAACTTTTGTTTGATATATTAAACTCTTCAAGTAATCCCAAAGGTAAATAGAATAATTGAGATAGACAAAATCTTATGAGTTAGATAATTGGGTATGGTCAAACATGACAATAAATTGTAATTTTGTACAATTAAAGCTTTGTTTGTTACAATTATCTATCAGTCTAATTAATTGTTTTATTTTTATTTTAAAAAAACTATTTTGTATGCCGGAATTAAAATAATCTTAATTATATTTTGTTCATTTTATAAGAAATAAGATTGAAAATACATATTTATATGATTTTTATATGCATATAGATGTGTATAAGCACTGAATATGATTGTAAATTCTATAGTTTGATCTTATTAATCAATATTATTGTTTAAATACGGAATGATTTTATAACCCTAAAGAATTAGAATTTTTAAATGGAATATGATGAACAAATGTTCTCTATTTTAACGTTTTGTGAATAAAAGCATTGTTATTAAAATGCATATAAACAATAATCAAAGAAGATAAATTATCTTTAATTAAACACTTTTAAATAAAACATTTCTTATCATTTGTGGACTGAATGAAATACTATTTGTGAAAGACAATTTAATCATAGTTCCACATCTTTATTGTGATATTACAAAAATCAGATGAAAATATATGAAAGTCTAGCAAAAATAATCACTGTTTGACTGGTCTGAAGCAACTACTTCATTCTGCACTGTTGCTACATTTTCTCTATAGTATTTCTTCTTTAAATTATTTTAAAATTTAAGTAATTTCTCTATATTTAAGATAACTACTAATAAAAGAAATAAAATATTTTTACAATAATACCTAATTTATAATTTTAAATAGAGACAGCAATTATTTCTTAAATTAAAAATAAATACTTTCTTAATTTAGGGATCAAGTATTAGAAATAAAAAATATTATCCAAAATATATTTACTATACAATTCAATGCTTTCTATTTCACTCAAATCAATTTCTTAAAAAATTATATATGCATTGAATTACTCTACAGAATACATCTAAATAATATAACTTAATTATTACTTAATTGAAACGTCATGTTCTCTTTGATATTTCGTTTATCATATAAATTTATAATCCAAATATAATCCTCTACTTGCCTACATCATAACTTTCTGACACTTTAATTACTGTTAACCAATCTCTTGTCCTTTCACATAGACATTTTATACTTATACAAAAACAAACGTTTCTATTTATTAATAACCGATTGAATCTATTTATAAATCGTTTTGACATGAAGAAAAATAAATAGTAAGTATACTTTTTGTATAAAAATTTTTATATATAAAAATTATTAAGAGATAAAAATACTATTGACATATATCAGACATTTTTTTAATATAAAACATCACATTTTGTTTGTGTATACAAAAACTGAACAACAAAAGATTTGTAAAAATATTTTTATTGCGATTGTACGTTTTTAAACATGAAACTTCGTGTAAATTCTCTAACAAAAAAGCACACACACACGTACACAAACTTCAACAGATTCAAAACTTCCCACTTTGGAAAAAGCTACAAAAGTTATTCACATACTAAAGCAGGTTTGCGAATAAAAATAAAATTTTTATCAAGTCTGGTATTACGATGTAAAAGAAATATAACTTGATGTGCATTCGTTACTTCAATCCTCCCTTTCAATACTTAACCAGTGCATTAGTTTGGAAGTTAAGATATGAAAAAATCTTTTGTTGTGTATGAAGTAGAATGTGCATATTCATACTGCATATTTTCACTTTTTCCAAGTTTGTCTATTTCAATTTCATTCAGTATTATTTTTTTACTATTAACACACATGATATTTAAAATCGATAAAAGAGTTCATTTATTGAATGAAATGCATATTACATGTAATGAATTTAATAATATTTTTCAGTATAGTAATTTATTTAAATATTAAATGCTCTTTCATGGGTTTTTTACTAAACTCATAAACTATTAAACTTTTTTCAGATCAAAAATATTTAATAATTAATTATCATTTTTGATTTTTTTTTGTGCGTGTTTCAATAACAATTCCATCCTTCTCAGAGTGATAAGATTCAAAAAACTATTCTTTTTTATCCTTAATCTATGTAAATATGATAACATCGCCATCTAAATGCATACAAACTACTATTAAAAATAATTATTACTACCATCCTTCATTTCTATATTTTAAAAATGAGTATTTGATAATAAAATGATTTAATAGACTGTACTTTTAATTTTAAATTAAAAAAATTTTTCAATTGAAAATAAATACTTTAATACTTCATTTCAAAAAAACTTAGAATCAAATATGATTTTATAACCATTCGACTCAATTGAACTAGCTTCTATAATTCGCAGAATTCCATCAACATTATTGGCACATTGACAGAATAATAAACACTCGGCAATTATATACAAAATATTATTATAGGATTCGATAGTTTTAACCTTTGAATTAAAACGTGAATGTCATGAAAATGGGATAAAATACAATAATGCCGTTTGATTATTTTGTAGAGGATATTCTGTACAATTAAATATCCATATCAATCAATATAAATGCAAATGTAAACATGTAATCATATTTCAAATATTACATATATATATATATATATATATATATATATATATATATACATACATATATATATATAAATGTACATACAATACGTATATGTATTTATGCATGTCATCACGGTGCACTATGAGGATTATAATGCAGCAGATCGTCGTTATGTAGTTAGTACCATTCAACTAGTACATTTGCAAACTACAAATAATACGACATGATTGTTTAGTCAGACATTTGATTACAATTGAAATCTAAATACGCTCTGTATATCTGCCAAATGTACATAATGATGTGATTAAGGATATTAACGTATGGGATGATATTCGTGTATTTATTTTAGCTACTTCGGATGGTTTATTACAGATCTGTACACACACATCTATCTATTTATTTCTCTCTCTATCTATATATATATATATATATATATATATATATATATATATATATATATATAAACAGAGAATTGTTAATCATTATGTAAATAAAAGTACTCAAATATTAATATAATTTTTTATTAAAGGACTCAATTACAATATTTATTCTTTACTCAAATACAGATTATTTATTTCTCTTCTTACAACACATCAATCTACTGAATATTTTATCTAAATTTAAATATGAACGTACGACTTGTCATTTTTCATTAAAAAAGTATTATTTTGAATAATAAACAGTCTCAAAATTTGATAGAATTCTAAAAGAAATTAAATTAATGTTTCGAAAGTCACTTAGACATTATTCGTGAACTTTTTTAAAACAATAAACAGAATTATGAATAAAATTGTATTAATTATAATTGTTTAGTGTGTTTTCAATCTGTATTTTTGTTTATCTGAATTTTTATTTATTTTATCTATAAATTAATCAAGACTTTTAATTGATCATTATAAAAAAGTGATCATTGATCAATAAAATTGATTATGATTGATTGTTTAATTACTTATGAAATAATAATATAAAGTACATAGTGAAATTTTATTTCATACTTTTAACCCTATGGAGCAGGGGACAGGTGAAGGGCACTAAATGTTTTTAACAAATATTTTTCGATTAATTAGACATTATTTTATTGTTAAAAAAAATAAAAACTGAAATTTGTCGGTTACAAGAAAAATCATATTAATTCAGATTATCCACTCGAGATTTCACATCTATCTGATGTATCATAGAAAATCGTTGATAATATTCGGAAAAACATTAATCTCTTGATTCGGAACATATAATTGAAAGCAGAAAAATTGATTACAATTGAAAATTTGCAGAAATAACATTACTGTTCGGTGTGAAAAATTTTGAAACAATCAACTGTGTACAAAACGGTTTCATATCGATCACATTTTGTACCTGGACGTAGATTATCGACATTTTTTATATTCTTTCTTCCAATGATGAATATTTGGAGAAAAATGTTATTCAACCTAATTCTCAAGTTTACAATTTTTATAGGTTTTCAAATGGAGAACCCGTAATTTTTCTGACTTTTGGACGACCGTAATTTTTTAATGAAAGAAAAAGTTATAAATTGAGACTCATTAGAAAGAGATTAGTGACCTTTAAATATATCATCCAAAAGATAGCGATCTGAGACAATTGTTTTCTTGGAAAACATCAATGGATTACTTGGTCAATGGTCGGTTTCAGACTTAATTGAAAATTTAATATAAGTAATACTTTGAATAATGAATTAACAATAATATTTATAAAACTAATAGTTTCGGTACATATGATATCTTCAGAGCTCGATAACTTAAATAGTGTAAACTTTAATTGCACACATGACGAAACCAGTATTAGAGAATAAAAACTCAAGTAATCTAAAAGAACAACAACAATCAAGTCAAGACAACAATGGTATCACACTTACATACTTTTTTAAAACCAGTTTTTTAAGACTCTTTCAGTTCCTGTTTCTTTTTCATATACCTTACAATTCTATTTCGAGCTTTCTGATAAATTTGATCATTTTCAAAACTCATATTGTCTGAACATATGAATGAGCGTCGCTGATTTTTGGTAATTACTAACTGAATGAAAACGCATTCACAACAAACTAATTTCACACTTAAATAATCAGCATACTCGTTCGATCAATATGTAAAATCGAGTTCGCATCTATAAATGATTACGCTGTGCGATGTATTCGAGAGAAATTTAAACGATGGAATTGAAAATTTTCAATATGGACGGAATTTATGTCAAAATAATCAATGAAAATGCATACACTTCTATTAATTACAACAGATAATTAAACAAATATTCATCTGGACACGAATTCGCACTTAAATATTGACAAAAGTGTTTATACAATTATATATCATAATATCACCTTTCACAAACGAATTTTTTGTTCACTCCATAAACTACTAAATATTTCTAATCAAAAATGTTCAGTAATTCGTTACTAATCTTTATCAGAATGCTAAGGCAAATAAAAATCTCTAAAATGAGACTTTCCTGTACATTAGCGATTCGAAAATAAAGTCACTGCCCTCAAATTTCACATAAAGAAGAATTAAAAATAATATATAATCAATTATTAAACATTTTTGTTCAAAAAATCTTAGTTTTTGAGGCAAGTGAAAAATATTTTTATGAAAGTGAATTAATTTTCAGTGTCAGAACAAAAGTATGTAATTGTTTCTATTTAAGTCTTAACTAGTTATTCTGCCTTCCAATATTCATTTTATTTCAGTTTTAAAAGAAATTTTCAAATCTAAAAAACAACTTTAATTGAATTGAAAATAGAATCGAAAGTACATTTATAACATTAAATAAAGAAGTATGAAAATAAACTTTTTAATTAAAAAATAATGTTTATCTAAACGGTTTTTTACTTTTTTCTCTGATGATAATATTATTTTCAATTATAAAAATAATAATTTAAAATTAACAAAATTTAACACCATCAGCAAAATAATTAAAATCCACAAAGAATACACAGTGTTCAATATTTACAAATAATGTTAAATAGATCATAATTAAATGGAATATATCAAATATACATAGACAATTCATTTATTATAAATAGATATCGTCAATTATACTGTACTTTAATATTCAATTACATTAAAAAGAATTATTTTAAAAATAAAATAATATTTTTAGAATACAAATTCGAATATATTGATAATATTAATTGAATATTATTCTAAATCACATGATAATTTATAAAATAATTTTTTTTCTAATCATAATTTCAACACTTCGTCTTTTCTTGTTCTTTACTTACTAATGATAAAGGAACAAGTTGCCATTCTATATTGAAATTAAAATTTAACGATCAGTTCTTGAAAGGTTGTACAAACGAACGGAAACAGATGTCATCTCGCCCTTGATTCAAACTTAATTATATAGTGTTATAACTAATAATTCCTTGTCCGGAAATAGTCGATAAGATTAAAGGTCTTGTTCATAACACAACTTAAGAAACATCTACTTCATTGTATGACATTGTATTATTATAAACTAAAATTATCAAGCGATTGATCCTTTTATTACTCTTAATAAAAATTATTTTTTATTTGAATTTTCACTTATCTACTTTCACGCATAATATTGAGTAATAAATTAATAAAAAAATTACATGATTCTTCTGAGTAACAAGTTTCATTTATTGCACACTTTATGTAAATTGCATACAGGAGAAAAAGCACATAGAACATTTATGATATTTTTTTACATACTTAAAAAAGTTTATTATGTTTTTTTATGTCAGTTTTAATGACATGAAATATCGTCGTAAACGTGCATACTTTAAGCCAATTATATTTATATAGAAGTATAAAAACGACTTGCAATAATTATATATATATATATATATATATATATAAAGACTATTGGTATCACATTCAACATTGATTTAAAAAAATAAACATAAAAACAGTAGACAAGAAGCGAATTGTAAATGTCATAAATTATTTATAGATTCGTTTTCTAATGGAGTCGCTTAACTTTTTAGTATCGAGGTATTGATTCATTGAAATCGACATTATTCCGTGTCCTTTCATTCGAACTGATTTAAAAGCATTTATAATTAAAAATAATGACATTACGTTAATGAATCTTTGAGTACAAATATATATATATATATATATATATATACTCATTAAATTGTAACATGTCTGCGAAAAAACTGTTTTATTGTCTTGTATTAACTAATTGCCATTAGTTTATTAATTTGTATATATTTTCTTAAAAAAAACATATACTTTTTAAATACATTTTGGTGCGAAATTATTTTCTATATTTTTTTTAATGAACTCTCTCAGACTTACTACTGATATATTTGAAAATAATATCCTGTACAAATATTTAAAAACATACTATAAAAAATACTGCTTTGGTACAAAATTTTATTTATTATAATATTATCACATAATCTTTCTAAAAAATCTTAAGTCTTATTTATCCTTTCTTTGCTTGGCAAGATTTCTTATAATAAATCTCACTCAAGGAAAAAAATTATAAACAAACATTCAAGTCTAAGCTTAACATACGCTGTATATATATACAAGTCGTAATTTCTTCTTCTGCAATGAAAAAAGCTTTATTTAACTGATTTCAGTACTATTTCGGACGTATTTCATCCGTATTACACCTTCTGCAGTAATCACTTTATCTGTCCATCTTCTACATAGTGTTTTTTTCGGCAAAATTCACTTGAGTTTTGTATTCAACGACTTTTTTTTATCCATCAATCATCTTTTATATTTATATGTCAAGTCCACGACCCTTGCAAACTGTTTTACTTTAGTCTTATTCTTTATTTACTCATTTATTTCACTGCTGTTTTATGTCATCCTTAATATTATTTTCTAAATGGACCAACGTAAAACAATGACTTTTACTTTTTTAAGGTTTTACTTTCAAATATATATATATATATATATATATATATATATATATATATATAAATATATATCAGTACAAACTTAAAAATCTATAAGAGAAAACTTCAATTTAAGCATTGATAATTTTATATACAATTAAAAATGGTAATGTATACGTTAGTATATTTTTAATTAAAATCTTTACTTCTAGTTTAATTAATTTTTAAAACTTTTTCTTCATTGATATACATTCTTAATATTCCAATGAATAAAAAAATTATATACACAGATGCATGCTATATCGCAACTAAAGGAAATACGAAGAATTGTAAATCAATAGAACAAAATGTTAATTTTTCACAGTTATAATCACTGTTGCAAATATCGACCTCACATTATATATATATATATATACTGCGAGTATATATATATATATATATATATATATATTGAGAGAGAGAGAAATATAGAGAGAATAATTAAAATAATTAATATTAGCGATATTAAAAAATTATAAATAGATTAAAACACATAAATCGAAGTAGTTTTAGTCCAAGTTCATTTAAAAAAGTATGAAGAAAAATTCTTGTCTTGTTTTCAACAAAAACATTATAATATTTACAAGACACTGAATTTTAAAAATTTAGATGAGAATATAGCTTCAAAAAATTGAACTATCCACCAGATAGGATATATTTACTACTGAGTAATAATTTTTTGTTCAAATATTTAAAAAAATATTACCATATTAGGAAATATTTTAACAGAGAATAATAAAAAAAATGTTTTTTAATAATTTAACCTTCAAAAAATAACAGTACTCTGTCTAAACTATTTAAACAACTTACACCGTTAATAATATCTTCTTTAGCATCTAAGAAGAAAAACTATGGAATTAAAAACTGTTAAATTTAAAAATTAAATCGTTTTTCTGATTCGAATGCACAATTTATTCATTTAATAATTCAATATTGAAATAATAACAATTAAGTAAATTTTCATAAAAAAATAATATTTTACTTTACATTATTTTCTTTTCATAAAATTACTTTTGTCTTATATTAGTTTCTTTACTATAAACGTTAATTTGAACAATTTATCTAAAATATGAAGGTTCGTCCATCTGTGTATAATTATTTTTTACTACACATAATAAAAAATACATTTACATATTCCTTTTCATTTAAAAATGATTACATGTTGATATCTTCACATAAAAAATTCTCACTATTATTAAATAAGAAATATATTTTTTTATAATAAAAACAAATTAATTTACGAATATTTGAAATATTTGTAGCGTTAGTAAATGTAATCACTTAAAATTTCCCTTACCTCGTATATTGTTATTAGCATATATATATATATATATATATATATATATATATATATATATATATATATATATACTTTAGAAGATGCCCAATTGTTAAAGGTATATGTTTACATCCCCTTTTCAATTTAAATATTTATGAACATGTCATAACACTTTGCAAGGAACATAAATGGTTGAAAATTCACTATAGATAAAAGTTATATTTAAGAGTAATGTCGGATTTCTAGAATACAGAATATTTCGTTTCTATAGTTATTTATTAAACAATTTAAATACTCATAGCTACAATACTCATTCCAAAAATATTTCAACAAATAAAAGTGTATTTCTAATCATAAATGATCAATAATAAATTAATAAAAGTTTTGATCAGTTTTTTTTAATTTGTGTTATAAATAAAAAATATATTTGTGATTAAAAAAAATTGTATTTTTATTTTAATACATTTTTCATTTATTTATATTATTTTCGTAAATATTTAAAATTCAATTTTCACAAATAACAAATAAATAATTTTATATATATATATATATACATAATAACGAAATAAAAATATTTTATATAATTGAAGTGAATTATTGATTCATAGAAATATTGTCTGCTTAAATGCAAATTCAGAGAGACCAATTTTATACAATAAATCGAATATTTTTTATAGACCGTCATATTCTTTTATTTTAATTTTGGCTGTATAGTATGACAAAAGTTAAAAAATAATAATAATAAAAGTTTTAAGAAGATGCAATTAATAAATATAATGATTTTACAGTGAGAAAAATTATTGTACATGTACCCAAAAGGGAATTTTAATCGATCGAAATATAAATATATTTTTAATTTTTAAAATATATATATATATATATATATATATATATATATATATATATATATAAATATATATATATATAATCGTCAAAGATATATGTTTATAATTACCTTTCAATTTTCATCACCTATTTGTTATAATAGTCGACGATCAAAAAAATAAAAACTTCACGTATCCGTTGAAGATGAAAACGTTTTGCAATACCTTTGGGAGTAAACAGAGAGGAAAAGAAATTTAATCTTTTCAATATCTTATATTCGCACTGTTCACGGATGAACGCTGACCTGAATAAACTTGTTTTCTCTCATACAATCGTTGAACACAGTGTGTACGTACAAAGTCCCGTAGGAGTTACAATTGTGTGAGTTGATACGAAATCGTTAGAGTCTACCTGCTGCCTATCTTGATACCTGTCATCTCATCTACAGAGCACGAATAGGTCGTACAAGTACAAATACATATGTATTTCTCTCTACGGATGTCTGTTTATTTGCAAATGGCACTGGGTTTACCAGAGCAATTGTATTTAGTTGACACTCTCGCTTGTGATGTTTGCTTCACTTCTGGCAATATAGTAGCAATCATTGTGATGAGAATATTAGTATTGAAATTAATTGCCACTTGACAGGACATGATGTTAATTATATGATTCGTTGTTATTTGTACACCTACACGTATACGATATATTATTAATCTGAAATGATTAGAAAAATGATTTATGTAGCATTTGTATTACATCTGTCTCCGATTTCACAACGATGTGCACTTGTTACTCAGGTATTTGTAATTGATAAACCTCTGGATGTTAATAACGTTAGTTTGTTTCCACTTAACAGCAACGTGACTAATTACATCGATTCACCTACATATATTTACACACACACACACACACACACACATATATATATATATATATATATATATATATATATATATGATAGCAATAGGAAATTAATTTAAATCATACTTTTCTTTGTCATACAAGTTCACATATTCACAAATTTAAGTTCATTTCTTATTAATTTTAATGTATAATATCACTTTAATGAAATCTGATGGTCTTCTCAGCTCATATTTATCATCTGTATCAAAAATAATATTTTTTTTGTTTATTTTCAACATGATTCGGAATTATTATTTTTTTTAATAATTAGTTCTCTTTCAAATTATATTTTAATAGATTTTTAACATATATAACTTTGTTATATTCAAATATATAAATATTAAAGACCCGAAAAATTAAACACTTTCATTATTAGTTCATTACAATACTAATACAATAATTCATTCCAATAATAAGTAGTTCATTACAACAATAAGTAATATATGATAAGTTTATAGGATGAATCATGATGACATGAAATATGAAAAAGTATGTTTAGTGTTGTGACAGTTTCAAAATTTAAAAAGAAGGAAATATGTTTAAAAATTAATCTATCAAAATAAAAATCAGTTTTGTATGCAAATTAAAAAGAACTATAACTACTTCTCAGAAACTAGAATTAAAAAATGAACTATATATATATATAATCTTTCTACAATTAAAAATCTGCCCTGTTACTGTTGTCAACTGATTTTTATTCGTGTTCTGATTGGTTGATTGGCTGATTGGTTGTCATCAGTCACATGTGTGTATCTCTCACGGTGTACAACGGAAGGGGGTATACAATTTCAGCGTAAAATTGATAAGAAATTATTCAAAATATTGTATTCACTGAAGCTTTAGAGTAAAAAGAATTGCTACACATTTTAACAATGTATTTTGTTGTTAATTTTTATAAACTTTTCGAATAAAAATTTCACTACTTACATTTTGCGCAGATTATATATGCGTATAATTTGTTAATTTGTGTTATTTGTTAGGGGAGAGGGTCAGCGAACGTGTGACGATGCCCACCCGGTGGGCAGCGAGCAGGTGGCGGAGCCCTCATTTATTAATAAAACGTAAATAAAATTATCAAACGTATATTTTTAAATCATTTTTTTTCAATTTTCTAATTAATTTTATTACAAAATTAATTTGTTTATTAACATATCATTTATTTCAACCACTCTTTTGTCAACTTTTGTTAATTTCAAATTAATTATTTCTTTCAATAAATATGTTTTAATTTATTTAATTTTACAAATCATTGGTTTTTATCAGCCATATTACAAAAATATGGTGTTTTACAGTTGTGTTTTGTAAATTTACATGCAGATGTAGAGATGTGAACTGAATAAAAATTTTAAATGGACATGTGAAGTTCAGCGTTTCATTAAAGAAATAAAAGATATTTTTACTTTCATTTTATAGTTGATGATTTTTTTTACTTAATTCTATGTTTAGTAAGCTTTATTATTTTATTTACGAGATTTTGATCTTGGCGAATCATTTAAATATACACTAAACACATATTTATATGTCACAACTAGTTTCATTTCTTACATTATCTTCAAGTAGCTTATTAACAGGTTTTATATTTTTATCAATAAGCTACCTAAGGATGGTTCAAGTACCGAAACTAAGTCTGATAGATAAATTGAGTATTATTGAGTTTTACTCAAGACATTTGGCAGCACTAAAATAATCAGTGAAATCCATAAACAGGATGGAAAATATAAATACGAATATTTTTTTTACTTTGAAAAAAAAACATATTTCATAAAATAAATACAGATATGTATATATACATATATATATATATATATATATATATATGTATATATCAAATGCACAAAATTTAGTCCGTCTTCTAAATTAAAATTTTGAAACCGACATTATTAAAATTGATAAAGTATGTCAAATATTCGTGAATATTTATACAAATTTAGAGGATATACTTTTGAGTCATCTATCTATCTATCTATCTATCTATCTATCTATATATCTATATATATATATATATATATATTTGTTAAATGGATTTAAATTATAATTAAATGGAATGTAGCTTTTTTAAAAAAACATTCTTTTAGTTTACACTTATCGAAAAACTATTATTAGATATATCTCTGATTTATTATAAGTACATATAAAAAATAAATTATTAGTTAAGATATTCTCCATACTTTTAGATTTTTTATATCTTGATGTTTTAAAACGTTTGCAATCGAAATTCACATAACTTAAATTGTAAATAATCAATAATAAATTAATAAAAGTTTTTGATCAGGATTTTTTTAATTTGTGTGATAAGTAAAAAATATATTTGTGGTAGAGAAAAAAATATTAAGGTTTTAATAAATTTTTATGAGCGAAAATACAACTTTAAGAGCACATACTTTCTTATTAAGGAAGAGAAAAAAATAAATGATTTCAGTGATCAAAAAAATTATAAAAGTTTCTATTAGAATTTAAAAAAAATATTTTATTCGTCCAATCATTGTTATTAAAAAAATGATATACTAATTTATATTTCTTTTTTAGTGATACTAAATGAAATGAAACGCTATCATAAAACTGCTTCGTGATTTCCAGTACTTCATGTAAGTATGTTCTTTAATATGTAATTACCATGCTTTTATAATATAATTAAATTACAATTATTTTGTATGGGTTATGTACTAACTTTATGTTTTTATTCATATATAAAACCGTGGAAATTAAAAAATAAATACTTTGTTGTGATTTTTCTCTTTGATATAAAACTAATAAAAACGTAATTAAACAACATACAGGCTTGTTCTGCTTCCTAAAATTTTTATATTTAGTTTTATTACATTATGACTGAAGTAAGAGTTAAACTTATTAATATTTTATATCAGTTAAACATTTATTTTCGATGAAATTAATTATAATTTTAGAAATTACATTGATTTTCTACTCATTTATCTTTAATATATGGGAAATTATACTGACGTCAAAATGTGTATAAATAATCAAAATTAACACTAAAAGTTTTTAACATTTTGATAAAAAAATATTTTATATATATATATATATATATATATATAGTATTTGAAGTATTAATTAATTCAATTAAATACTTTTTATTTGAAATTGCTTTTAATTCTATTACTTATTTATCAGAAAATCAAAAAGAGTATTTCAGTCAGTAAAAAAAATCAAATTATTCATTAAATTACTTTTTTCATTTTAAAACAGAATTCACAAGAAAAAAAATCCTGTTTCTAAAATAATTGCTATGGAATAAAAATAAATGTACAATTTATCAGTAATTTATTTTAAAGAACTAGTTTAAAATAAAGTTTGATTTTTTTTTGTATAAATTCGTATTTTTTTTATTTTAAAACTATTAATCTTTTGACCCGTTCACTAAATACTGTAAGTTTTATCAGTGCTTAATGTACCACCAGAACTCTCCATGTTTAATAAACTTATTAAAAATAAGTTTATTAGCACGATTATAGTTAATGGTAGATTAAACACTATTAACAAATAAAATCTAGTTGTGAGACCTAATTCATTATTTAGTAAATGACTAAAATCATAACCTATGTTTCACATGTATTGAAATTTAAAAATAAAAATATATTTTATATCTGAAATAAAATTAGATATAATAAACATGAATTGATTAAAATACTACTGTTATATATAATCTCGTTAATTTTTAACGATATTTAAAATAATTTCATTTCATTTAAATATCTTATATCAAAATTGTGCTTATTTTTATAATGGATTTTACTTTAATGACTGTAAATTTAATAAAATAATAATCTAATTAAATATATATATATATATATATATATATTTAAAACAGAGTATCATCATTTTTTTTCAATACATTTTATTGAAAATAATACATTATTATAATTAATTAATTTTCACATAAATTACATCTTGTATATACAAAAATATCATTAAATTTATTATATATATATAACCATAATTTTAATTATAAATGAATTAGTATTAATTGATATCTAAGAGAAAAATGTTATCTAATGCGTTTTAGTCATCCTTGTCGCATTAGTACTTGACTTTGATGAGCGTTACTCACGCGTAAATTATACGGTCCTCTGATCTTTGATCAGACACACTCGCAGTGCAAATGATGTCTAGGAGTTCTATGTTATCTATTCCTTACATAGCTAATATTGTATTGACACAAATTCAATGACATACAGAAATGTAAATTAGACTTTTTCTTATCTCTTCAACAAACCGTTAATCTTTTGATTTATAAATACAATATTTTTTCGAATATTTCAGTTTTTTTGTATAAAAATGTTAACAACACGGTTAATTATATTTTTTTTAATTACTGCTTATTTATTAAAATAAAATCTCTGAGTATCTACGAATGAACTTTTACGATTTAAAATTACATAATACTCATATAAAAATATTCTATTGAACAAAAACATAACTCCCCCAATAATTATTTCGAGATATAATAATTCGTTATCAAGGAAAAAGGTAAAAATCATATTTTTATCCATTGTTATAAAATATTTACATTCAATTTTACCCTTTTATGTAGAAATACGTTTCATTTATTCTCTTCATTTCGCTGAACAAATAAAAAGAATTTTCAACATCAAAAGGTTATTCGTACATAATTAATCACAAAAGGTCTTGATAATCATACAAAATCGAAAGGCCAGCAACGGAAAATAAAATGGAAGCTATTTTTTTAAAATTCTCGTGTACCATAAAACCCTTTATAAAATTATAAACATTCGATATTTCTTAGAAACTGAATTTTTTTCAAGTCTGTGCTGTACTGTATGATATATTCGAAATATTTTATAATGATCAAATTTATTTATAGAAAATAATGATAAAATACGTGGGTCTCTTTTATTGTGTATATATATATATATATATATATATATATATATGTATACATATATATATATGTATATATATATATATTATACATACAATACATACATATATATATATACATATATATATATATATATAAATATATATATATATATATTTATATATATTATATATATATATATATATTATACATACATATATATATATATATATATATATATATATTTATTACATGTTATTTTTCATATTTTTATAGTAATGCTTTTATTTTTATTTTTCATATTTTTAATATGAAAAATAAAAATAAAAGCATTTTCATAAATAAAAATCCGAAAAATCGTGGTATTACATTTGAAAATCTATAAGAATTTTAAACTTGAGAATTAGGTTGAATAATATTTTTCCAAAAGTTTATCATTGGAAAAAAGAGCATAAAAAATTTCGAGACTATACGTCCATGTACAAGATGTGACTGAAATGAAACCGTTTTGTACACATTTTTTTCACACTCAACAGTAATGTTATTTCTACAAATTTTCAATTGTAATAAAATTGTTCGCTTTCATTTAGATCTTTCCAATGAAGAGATTTATGTTTCCCGAACATTATTAAAGATTTTCCACGATATATCAGATAGATGTGTAATTTATAATGGCTAATCTGAATTAACATATTTTTTCTTGTAACACAGAAGTTTGCAATTTTTATTTTGTTACAATAAAAGAATTTCCAATTAATCGAAAAATATTAATTTAAAATTTTTGGCAACTTTTCCCACTTTCTGGCTCCAAAGAGTTAAAAATATAAACTAAAACTGCAATTCAGTACTTTATATTATTATTTCATAAGTAATTAAAATTTTTATAATGAACAATTAGAAGTCCTTGTTATTTTATGGATAAAATAAATAAAAATTCAGATAAATAAAGATATAAATTTAAAAATGAACTAAAAATTTATAACTAAATTAATTTTATTCATAATTCTGTTCATCGTTTTAAAAAAGGTTCACGAATAAAGACTGACTGACTTTTGAATTATTTTAATTTCTTTTAGAATACTATCAAATTTTGAGTCTGTTTACTATTCAAAATAATACTCTTTTAATGAAAAATGGCAGGTTATACGTTCATATTTCCAGTCAAGAGATTTATATTTCCCCGAATTACATCAACGATTTTCTACGATATATCAGATCGATATGAAATATCTAATGGCTTATCTAAATTAACATATTTTTTTCTTGTAACCGACAAATTTGCAATTTTTATTTTATTCGCGATAAAAAAATGTTCAATTGATCAAAAAATATTTGTTAAAAAAAATTATCTCCCTTTCCCCCTCCTCAGTTTTAAAGGGTTAATATATTTGTGTACTACAAAATAGATAATGAATTGGAATCTAAAATAGAAAGTGTAATTAAGCAAATTAGGATATATATATATATATATATATATAAGTTTGAGTTTTGATAAAAAATTTCTTTTATGAGAATAACTGAAGTCCTCTATATTTGATGAATTTAAAAGCTTGTATTTTTTAATACAATTTGAAAGTACTTATTACATTTTTATTACTTAAAGTATATTATTATAAGATCTTAATAAATAAGTAATATTTTTTTAATATGTTCTATATTCAAGTTAAATCCGTTCTAAAAATTCACTGTAACCTCATTTTTGAAAATGATCTGAGATATCCTTTATTAACAGATAAAGTTTCTGTACGTTCTTTCTAATATTTTTTCTCGAATGTTTGATATGGTGTATATATATATATATATATATATATATATATATATATATATATATATATATTCTTTTTATATATGGTATAGTAAGTAGATACTCTTCCATACAACTACATATGAACCGTACATTTAAAATGAATTCCCGAGTTGAAGTATCTACCCAAATACAGCACACGTAGTGCATGTATGTTAAGCAGCCATTGAATTGCTGATGTTGCCTTCTTCGGTAGCCTAACGTTGTCGTAAAATGGCCCTGTGCATATAGTTTCCGGACCGAACATTTCCAGCCAACAGCAACAATTCTTGTAATTCCGGAAATAAGAATGCCCGGAGAAATGTGCCATTCTGTTCCGGTTCCACGATCGCAAATAGTTTTAAATAGGCGTCCGGGTTTTAAATTCTTGTTGTTGCGGAAATTGTAAGATAAATGTGTTCATTGTGACCATTTTAGTTCAGTCGAGGTCTCGTTTAGATCAACATCGAGATAAGTTTTCGTATAGCACTATATGTTCCTCTTTATAAGTACATCATATATATAAATCTCTAATGTGTACATGAAACAATGTATACGAACGATATATCGAGCTAATTTTATAGCTGGGACCAAAAAATGGCCCGCTATTTTTAAACCATTACATGTACATGTACATATATATATATATATATATATATATATATATGTATATATGTGCGAGAAGAACAACAATTGTTAACGTTACACTATAACAACAGTTTAACTATTTTAATTTTAAAAGTGATTTTTATAAAATACAGAAAATTTAAAAACATCATATCATCACAATTGATTTTTTTAAAACAGTACATTTCTTTAAGTAATGATAAATAAATTTCATATTCTTAAACATAGAATTATATGTTTTATAAGCATATTAGGAATAACATTGAATTAATTATTTTGGTAAAATCAACTATTAACTGGCAAATATTTTGAGTTTTATGTTTATATTTCGTAAATTTTAATTTGATTTTCAAGTTAATTTCCATTTTTCTATTATACATATATGTATATACATATGTATATACATATATACATATATATATATATATATATATATATATATATATTTGTATATATATATATATGTATATGAAAAAATATATTTAATAAACTTTAAATCTAACACAATTATAAATTAATCTGAATTAAATGGAGTATTTGTTTTATAAACATATTATTATATATGAAAGTACATAATTATTAAGAAATACTCGTATACCGTAATTGTACAGGTATTTTGTACATTTTTCAATATTGTATCAACGTAATAGGGAATCTGAACAAATTAGAACCAGGGTCGTATTTCAGTACTGTATAGAAACTAAATTCTGACGAAGTCGAAGTTTTAAGTCTGCCTTAAGCACTATAATTTGTTGAAAGTTAATGTACTTGTACGACTACACTGTCAGGAGCACCACAATGTACTAAAAGCTACTTTATAACATAAATATACCTCATTTACTAAGCAAAACAACAACCAAATATGTTAGATTAATTTTTAGAGATATTATTACCTCCCTGATGAAGCATAGATAATACAGTTTTGTATTTATTTTTCCCCACTAATACATAAAAAATCTGTTATAATATTTCAGTTTTTTTGTAATATTGTTTCATTAAAAAAAGATATATTTTATCTTTAATTATAAAATATATTTATTCTCTAAAAGTATATTTTTAATGAAATATATCATTTTTTATAGAGAAATGGAATATAAATTCTACATGAACACTAAATGACATTTTTATTGAAAGACATTAAGTTTGGAATTTAAAAAAACAAAAACCGAAATTATTTCCCTACCAACCTAATATTTCTGAAAATCTAAACCCTAGCATTCATAGATTTCTTCTTGAATCTTTTTATACATTTTGAATTGTACATATATATATATATATGCAAAAAATGTTTTTATATTACTAATTTAAATGTATTTATATTAACCTTTTGAGTTCCAGTGGAATTTTTTATACATTTACGAAAAAATCAGAGTTTGAGCAAAAATGCATAGTTATAGAAAAAAATTATATTTCGGTCAATTTTGAGTTTAATTTAATTAATTTTTTACACCATACTAACAAAATATTGTACTTTCTTCTTTGCTAATAAAATTAAAAATAATTAAAAAGATTTTACAAAAAAAATGAATACAAAAGATTTATTTTTACAAAAACTTAAAAATGAAACTTTTTTGTAAAAAAATGCATTTATTATACATTGGAATGAGTACTTTCAAGGATTTTTGTAAATCATAAATGTTGTAGTAAATATACCTAATCTGAAGAAGCTTTCATACACATTTGTGCTCTTTCAGACACAATCCGTGAAGACCTTTCTTACACATCGAATATATATGACGGGACTTTTTTATTGGGCCTTCATCCTTATTGCTGCAAACAGCACAACGACTCATATTACAGCCTGGTAGTTTTTCAAAGTTAGAGTTAGGCCATGTGTGACAACTGATTAAATGTCCGACTAAAATAATTTTGCATTTAGTTCCGATAATGCAGCATTTAATCTACTCTTCATTTGACTAAATTTTTGTCAGCTGACCAATTGATTTGAGGTTTTCCGCTGACACTGTTCGCTCTTTTCTGAAAAAAATATATCCCACAGGGGATTTTTTCGAACATCAATATTGAGAAAATAAAGGTAGATAAATGGATAAAATAAAAGATAAAATTTAATTGATTCGCGGCAACTTTTCGCACAGTTTGAACTGTAACATCGATACTAAATTCAACAATTTAGTTTAGTATGCCATTTAGTCAGTTTTCGCACACAGATTTAGAATAAAACGAGTAGAACACATAAAAGTATGTGTGCATTAACTTTTAACGTCCTTTTTATAAAGCAAAGTTTTTTTTATGAGATAGCATTTAGAAAATCGAAGAGCGATAAATCGTTTCGCGAACTTTTCACAAATGTATGGAGGAGCGATATATCGTTCTCTGGCACTCAAAGGGTTAATATAATTATTTATTCTTGCTGTAAACTATGTCTAAAATTTAAAACCCTCATTTTCAAATATTTCAAAAATTCAGACTGAAAAATTTTGAAAATTCTGATATGATTTTTTATGAATATAATCCACAAAATACATTTTATAAATAGCACATATCAAATTAACGGTATAATTATCTTAATTAACGATATAATTATCTTAATTAACGGTGGCTACCCTAATTTAAAATTAAATATTGTAAGCTTCTGAGTATTTCTTTCTATACAATTAGTCATACGTGATGAAAACTGTGTTTTTTTCCTTTTAAATACAATCGATTTTACAAAACCTAAGTGGCAAATATTTATTATACTGATACGTGTGTAATACAATTTACAAAATTATATTTTTAACCGAATTATCAGATTGAACGGATAATAATGTTCATATCTTAGCGCGTACACATTTCCATGCAACACCGTTTCATAACATGTAATATAGTAGTTAATGACTTACAAATTTACATGAATAATTACACATTTCTTATATTTTTAATTTATCAGTTCTGTAAGTTCGATAAACGCAATTGAGCATGACATACTGTTAAATTAACGAGTTTTTTTTTAGAAATATTCGAATATATTCATTAATTCTGTGTCAAATACATTGTGGAACTATCTTGTACGTAATTAAAATATTTATTGTTTATTAATTTTTTATATGCAAGGAATACTGGCACGTGTCTGTAGTCTGTTGCGAAACTATATATATATATATTTGTATATGTATATATATATATGTGTGTGTGTGTGTATTGATTCTGAACCAGCGTTCGGAACGTTAAAAAATTCAGTAAAGTGATCCCTTCAATCGCACGGTATCAACTGTATTTATGATTTTGTGTATGCGCGTTTATTTTTCCGTGAAGGCAACGCGGCTGGATCGTTCAGAGACGTTTCGTTGAATTTCTCCAGCTTAGCGTGTTCAGTATTTAATTTACTAGGTCGGAAATCTCAGCCGGACCGTCGATCCGTGAGGGTGTATTAATTTTTCAGTGTTCGTGCAACGGCTCGGTCCGTGAGTCGTAATTATTATGAACGGGTCAGTGGTTGTTTCATGATTTTCACGTTTTACCCTTCAATGAACTGTGTATTTTCGTTGGCAACTGAAACCATTTCACAGAAATTTAGATTGCTATTTGTAATGCACATAAAAAGTTAATACATACCGCCCAGAGTTGGTTTTGTTAATACAAATGCGGAATAAGTTACATTCTTGTAATGACCTATCTCGTACACGAATACGTACATTAATCCGACTAATAAATTTTACTTAATATACCCTCGCTGTAAATTTTTAGGACGTTTTGTATAAATTTTACTCAATGGGTAATTTTAAAATATAGAAACGAAAGTATGTATCGTTATGTACTTTTGTTAAACGTGTCACTGTTTTTACCTAGGTCTTTCATAATTTCTGTTTACATCTTTGATATTACCTGGACGATTTTCACAATAAAATATTTTTTTATTACAAACTACATGTATATATATATATATATATATATTAGTACTATTACAATCAAATACTAAACAAGATAAAATCAAAATCAGTTAATTTAAATTAAAGCTCACATATTCTTTTTTCTTAAGATAATCATAACTTCATTACATATAAACGAGAATTTCATATATAATTAACGCATACCCTTGTATCTAAAAGAATGAGAATATTATTAAACAATATAATGTTGAAAAAATTAGTTTGTCCTTACTCTGATCTTACATATTGTCTTTTATTAAAAAAAATACATTGTTTATTAAATAACAAGATTTTTTCCATTTCAAAATAACTGGTATCTAAATTCCACGTTTAATTCAAAATGTCATTATTTTTTCTTATTTTTTGTTGCAGTTCATTTTATTATTTATATATTTAGTATAAAAATAAGGACATGTCTTAAAATTTTTACCTATATTTTTTACAAGGTATATTTCTAAGATATGTAACATAACTGTGGTTGAATACTATCCAATATTTTCGCTGTAGACATTCAACATCCCTTTATACTATCAATATCTCATTATTAAATTATTTTTTCACTTCCTGACAAATTAAGTGAATTCTATTCAGATTAAAAATGTTAACTATTTGCTTATTGGTAATTTAAATATATTGCTTATATGTAATTTGGTATGAATTATTAATAACACTTTTAATAAAGAAAATAATTTTTCTTTTTGTATATACTTAATTAAAATAACTTATTTCAGATTATAAATGAAATTGTTTTTTAAATATGTTGTCAAATTACACAAAATAAGAAGAAAGAAATCACAGAATGGTCCATATTTTAATTCTGAAAAAAACTGCATTCCTAATTACCTGTAAAATTATTCTTAAATCATAAACACAAGAAAATAGCTCAAAACTATTTGTTTTAAAAATGCCATGTTTATGAATAATATTTCTATGATTATGAAATATCTATTAAGGCGGTAGAAAAATAATTGTGATTTATGATCTTTAATTCATATACATTTACAGATTTTTTGATTTTCATAGTTGTTTTAATTAATGCAGAACTGTTAAATGACTAACACCTAACTTTTGTACTAGCTTTCGAATTGTTGTGTGTGGTTCTGATTCAAGTAGCGCCTCTAGTTTGTCGTTATGAACTGAAGAAGAACGCCCGAGACCTTATTCCTCTTCAAGGCACTCGTCACCAGCACGAAATTTTTGTAACCAACATTGTACCATACGTTCCTTAACAGAACCCGCACCAAAAGCCTCGATTAGTTTACGAGTAACTTTTGCTGCTGTACCACCTGTTTTGAACTCACACAAAAAAATAATTTTATTTGTTTATTTTCCATCTTTAATTCAAGAACCCAATTTGAATCAAAATTGGTAATAAAATCAAACCTCGTGTTACCAAAATTCAGACCGAAAAATCTACTTTAAAATTATATTAACATCAACACGATAAAATGACATGTTTATTAAAAAAAATAACATGAGAATTCAGAAAATAAAACAGTAATTATTTTTTTTATCAGTTTAACAGATTAGTTAATTTATTGAATGATTGATAAAAACAGTTCTGACAATGGCTAAATTCATATTGACAAATGAACTATTTTTTCAGTTTACGAACCACACTAAAATTTTTCCGATCAAAAATATTTAGTAAATTATTATTAATTGTTTTCAAGTGTTGCTTATGCGCATTTCAATGCCAACAGCATCATCTTCAGAGCGAAAATGCACAGAAAAAGATTCTATTATTGATGAATGATTGATAAAATTGTAAAAATGATCCACAGCCTTAAAATATTAATATATTTGATTATTTACACTTTGAAGGTGGTTGAAATTTCTAGCATTTTCTTGCTTAAGAAAATACTTCAACACTCTTGTATTGAAAGTCATTATATACGAGAAGTTAGTGACAGTCTGTCAAAGTTCATTCGAGATTCCATTTCTCAAAAGAATCCCCTAAGTAAACATCATAAAGTCATTGCCAACAACGTAAAAATGACTTGTTTTCAAAGATTCAGCTGGACATATTCCAAACACGAACCGATTTTTTATAACTCGATGTCTTATCTGCAATTCTGCCAAGCGTCTACAACGTGCCGCTTGAAATTCTGTTTTAGGTCATGCACCTGAACTGCTATAACGTCTATTAAAGCAAACATATCAGTGCAGCATATGTTATCTTTTATTAAGAAAGGTATTGCATTGAACCTTTAATGAAATTCAGTCTTAGATGCTCTGCCAAACCGTTCAAAATTAATAAAAAAATGTCTAACTTATACCAAAATTATTATTTATCACATGAATATTTTTAATAATTATAATAAAAAGAATATTTTAAATACTTATTTATAATATTCTAAAACATTATCAGACTCTTAAGTAGTTAATATATTAAATCAGGAAGACAAACATTAAATGTTTGTAATGAATTTTAAAATTTTTGACCTGTGTAATTTCTATAACAGTTTGTAGTCTATTTAATATATTATTTTCCTTACTAAATAAAATTAAAAGATTGAAATGAAAAAGAAATATTAGTAAAAATAATATAAAATATAATATCCATAGAAAGAAAAAAAATTAAATAAATTAATTTTGACACTTAAACGTCCGAATTTTAGAATAAAAAATAAATCAATACACTTAAATGTAGAAATGTTTTTTAAAAAAAAAACATACAAATTAATCAACACACATTAAAATCAAATATTCATTCGATTTATAATAATTAAACGTTAAAAGATTAGAATTTTCATTTTAGAATTTCAATTTTGATTCCAATTTAAAAACTGTTTTCCATTTGTGATATATTATTAATATTATATATTTAGAAAATAATCCAAAATTTTTCTACCTACTTAAAAAATTACTTAAAAAAAATATCATGAAAATCAAATGGAAATAAACAATAAAAAAACACTTAAATTGTGATTAAGTTGGGTTTATATGAAAGTTTGTTTCGCAAAATATATCTTAAAAAATGTAATATCGATAAGTTGTTCTGACGATATTTGTGTTTTTAAATCACTTAAGTTTTTGTTTTCTACTAAGACAGTTCAAAACAGAAAATCAAATCATCTTAAGGATGTATATCATCAAAGTAACACGAAATTTATATAAATATTTTCTGTTCAAATTAATTCAGTGCTTTTAATTTAATCAAACATAACTCTGTGTTTACTCGTCATTTTATGAGTTTTAAGTGTCAGACCTAACATTTAAAAACGCTATATATATTGGCAAAAAAGTTGGCATAATCTTACAAAACAGTACTGAACATGATGACGTCCGAAAAACAGCATATTAGATATTGCATACTTTTTGCATTCCAGTTAAAAAAAATGCTGCCAAAGTTGCAAGAATGATTTGTTCAGCTGTATGGCATATAAAACATGTAAAAAACTATAATCCGGTACAAGAGGTCCAAAAATATATTGCAATTCGACGAAGTCAAAGCTGTCAGCTTTTTTTGACAAGGAATTCGTCGGAATTCGTTACCCGGAAAATAGAGAAAAATTGTACAAAATAATAGAGAAAATTTTGAAGATTGAAATATTATTCCATTTTTCTATAAATATTCATTTTCTATAAAAAAAAGCACTAAATTAATTTGTACATCTAATACAAACAATTATAATTTTTCAGTTAAATTAGGATATGAGATAAAAATATATCTTTTTTATAGAGTCTTTACGAATAATTATTTCATTTTCAGTTTTAACGTAAGCATTTTTATTAATAGAAATTAATAAAAATAACAAAAATTTAAACGATCAAATATGAATCATAATTCTTATTTATATATTTAAAACGAATTTATTGGAATTTGTTTTAAAAAATCTTTGAATATAAACACATTTATTACAAGAGATAACAAAACTATTCCACTTGCATTATTTTTTAAAACTTAAATCAGTAAATAAAAAAGTAAGTAAAACAATGAGTTCTGTTTTAGACGATATTGAAAGGTAACAAAACTAAAGAAGAAAGACAATTCAAATAACTGCAAAAAGAATCAATGTTAAAACTCTAACCATAGTACAAACACATTTCGAAAGACGACAACGAAACATTTTAAATGCTGACAGTGTATATGGCAGAAAGGTTTTTCCATTAATTCTATTCTCTCAAGACTCATGTACACAAGAAAACTTATAAATGTTATACATTTCAGCAAATACGTTTAAAGCAAAGTATATTTCTACAGTGTTATCTAAAAATTGAACTATCCTTATATTGTTTTCGAGTATCAAATTTTTTTGAACAAAATCCGTTACTTAATTCAGTACTTTCAAATTATGTTAACAATTAACAATGAATTTTCTTCAAATAATTAATCTGTGCTGATTTTAAAATATTCGCAAAATGCTGTGTTTAATATTTATTTTATACACAATGATTCAAATATATTTGTGATATGAAACAAATTATATCAATATCCAATTCTAATTTATACTTTTATTATAAATAAAGTCAACAAATAAATATGAATCTTCTGTCCTTTCAAAATAGATATTATGTTATTATCTGTCACTATCCAATAGAGAGGTTAAATATAAAAAAAAAACATTTCATTTCAGTAAAGTGATATTGCCATGTTGTTTATTGTCCGATTTCATAATGCAAAAATACTTAACACTCAGTATATTCATTAATTTTTATATTAAAAATATTAAATATTCTTAAAATTTCAACTGGATTCGTTTTAAGAGTCTAATCATTTAAATATTTTATGATTGAGTATTTATGTATTAAACTATTAGGTCAACTATTAGGTAAACTATTACTCAAATCGCATTTTTATAATTTATATAGCGTGTAAGTAAATAATTTATTTCTCTCAAAATTAAATAAATTTATAAAATATGATCAAGTTTATATGAAACATTTATTATTTAACAATGAAGTTTATTTTATGATCATTCGATTAACTGTATTATATGTTATTATTGTTCGGAATTGATTTGTAAACATTTCGTTTATTTTTCTTCTCTGTTATCAATCTTATTAAAAATCCAAAATGTCTGTGACACAATTATCGACTTTTGTTATTGTATCAAGGAAAACGATATCGCAGTATGTTAAAATAACAACATATCGCACACTATAAACTACATACGAATTTGATATTTTGAGCAGAAAATAAGTACCGCAGAACTAATAGCTCTAGGGAAATAATGTCCACAATACCTAATTTATATTCCACTTATGTCAGACATTCAAATTAAGTTAGTGCAAGTTAACCGAAACTAGTCGTATGCTGTATGCATCACGACTTGTACCAACCAACTTATGGGAAGTTGGTATATAGGCAAAAGCATCACTCGCGAGCCATAACTTCCTCACACTGGTCTACCACTTGATTTCAGTACAGTTTTGGATCGATAGTAACATTATGTGTACACGAAGTTCTGACGTATTCAAACCCGGTTTAGTGTCCCGGTCTTATGTCTTGATAATAATGGAATTGTAATCGAGGCGAAGATAATGTGAGAACTTATAATCAAATGATAATAGTTCTATATCGAGATTTAATTATTTTCATAAATAGTGTAGGTAAATACTAGAAGCTTAACAATTCATTTTATCTCATTATTGTCATTAACATATTATTCGTCCCGATGCGCTTGAGAAGAAAGTTTGTTGTCATCAAGCATATTTCGTGTATTATAATTATATATATATATATATACATACATACACGTGGGTTGTTTGATAAGTTTGGTTCATTTCTATGATGTGGTGCTACAATTCATTTGGGAATGTCACGCCTATCAAGTGTCACTTTTAAAACTAGCATAAGAGCAATTTTAGCCAGAAACGAAGCGTTTTTCGAGTTCTGCAGATGTTTGAAGCGAGCATTGTAACGGTTACCGCAAAAATGTAAAAAACGAGCAGGTCTTTTGCGTCGATTTCTCACCGTGGATGAAACATGGATCCATCACTACACACCTGAGTCGAAGCAGCAGTCAAAGTAATGGTCGGCCACTAGTGAAACTGCGCCGAAGAAGGCAAAGATCGTTTTGTTGGCTGGGAAGTTGATGGTCACTGTTTTTGAGATTCCCAAGGAATTATCCTGATCGACTACTTAACGAAGATAAAAATGATAACAGGAGCCTATTATGTAATATTATTAGACCATTCGAAAGAAGGGATGAAACAAAAATGGCCTAGATTGGCGCACAAAAAAGTGATCTTTCACCAGGACGACGCCGTCCCACAAACCAAACGTCGCAATGGGAAAATTGCACGAATTAGACTTCGAATTGGTTCCTCATCCACCCTATTCTTCGGACTTGGTCCGTGACTCTTCTTGCTTTTCCTAAATTTGAAAATTTGTCTAGATGAGAAGAAATTCTCACCGAATGAGGATCCCATCGCCACCGACAATGCGTATTCTGCAGGCTCGCTGGACCAAGTGTATAGTCTTCAATGGAGACTACGTTGAGGAACAAAATCGTTTTTTTTTTTTCAAAAAACGGTGTTTAATTTGTTATTTTACCATACTTATCAAACTACTCATATATATATATATAGAGAGAGAGAGAGAGAGTAAGATTCCACTTGTCTCTATTGTAACCTAAAACTAACATCTGCTTATTTTGCAGTCCTCTAGATGTTCAAACGTAATCAAATCATGTACTTTACTAAACTTATGATATATTTGTGTGTATATATATATATATATATATATATATATATATATATATATATATATATATATATATATATATATATTAACGAGAACTCTCCCAAATAGAAGAAACAAACAAACAATATATCAAAAATGTTATCATTTTTTTAGGAAAAAGAACAGTGATATAAAACTATATAATTTATTTCCTCCACCGTGGCTATTTCTGTTTAAGCACTGATTGTAGCAGAAAATAAAAATAGAAATACTTCATTATTTCTTTTTATATTCAATATATTCATTAAATGTAAAAATTTTCTTTTATTCTCTTGTTTATTTAATGATTATTATGTAAAAAGGTGTTTCTATTATCGCATATTCTATAATAAATATTTTTTTCTGTAAGTCAAGTTAATGAAAAATATATTTTTATTGTTGATTTTTTTTTTATTGGTACGAAGAGATTTTTATATATTGGTACGAAGAGAAATAAATTATTCAAACAACATATAATGTCCAGGTTTTTTTAATTTTAATTAGTTTTATCGTTTTTGAACTCTTTTATATAATTTATAATTTTTTTATTATAATATACTTTATTATTTGTTATTTAATTTCTATTATATATTATAAGTTAACATTTAAAAAGTGCACTTTTTATTAATATTATGAAAATGGTTTCTAGTTGCGATTTTGAAGACTTATTTTAAATATTAGTTCCTTATTGACTATTCTAGAAATATGAAACTCTTCTATTTCTTTTTTTAAAAAATAGCATTCATTTAAACTTAACTCTTCTATTAGAAAAAATGATCTTAAAAAATTTTAACCAACTATTAATAAATTATAAGAACATGTTTAAAGTTTTAATATCACTAAAATATAATATCATTACAAATAAATTTTTTATTCGCCCTACAAGCAATAAAAAAATATCTTATTACTTGAAAAAATTTCTTCAAGTATATCATTGATAATAATTTTGATAAAGACTTAAGTCTTGTTGAATTTATAAAAAAAAAACTATATAGTTTTTATACAGTATTTTACTTATTAAATAAATTTTATAATACTATCTCAAAGTGTTGTTTAGTTCAATAATTGATTAATATTTTTACAAATAAGTTTTAACCCACTATAAATCACACAAATATTTTCTTTTTAAATATTCAATAAATAATAATTGAATCAATTTAATTATTATTTGTACAAATTTTTATATTAATTCCAAGTTCATAAATCTTTTTTAAGGTCTATAAAAAGTCATATCTGAAAGTTAATTCAGTAACAGTACGAAAAAACTACAATTATGAAATAATTAATAGTCATTAATGAACATTCTAATTATATAATTGCTTAAAAATCGATATTTTTAAAGAAGATTTCAAGATATTTCGAATAAAACTTTACTCATATGAATAAATTTTAGTATTTTTTTTCCAAATGTTTTAAACATTAAATGTATCTATTATAATATTTCAATGTATACAGAATATTTTCAAAACAATTCGTGCGAAAAAAAGATATAAATCTTGCTAAAAAGAAATATTAAAGACATAGAATCATGAATAAAAACCTATACATATTTTGTTGAATAACGTATTTTTTTTTATTACAATATATATATACAGTCCTATTTAGACTTATTTAAACTTATGATATCTAATTAAAGTGTAACAAATGTTTTTATAAATTGAAAACGTTTGTAACAGAAAGAATAATATTTTCACCGATGGAAAATATTATACGTTTGATAAAGTTTTATAAATAAATCCTCGTTATCTCTATAAGTACGTATTAACAGCGCAATATTATTAAAATTTATCATATTTATGATAAATCATTAGCTTTCTGACAGTCCAATTTCATGAAATCAGATACACCATCAGCAATTACGTCGAACAGTCAGTCAAATTAGCAACCACTTTAGTCAACCGAGACTTCAGTCGAGGGAATACACTCGCTTAAAATGAGGACTAAAGAGAATTAATAATGTAAAGCAGTAACTTCCGCACGGTTAACCCTTTATATACTATCTTTATATAAAAATGTGCCAAGATTATTAAAAATTTGTGGCCTATAATTTAAATTTTAAATTTAAATTTCATATATATATATATATAATCTATTTTTTAAGAAATGAAATTTCAAATACAGGTAAAAGGTAAATTACTCATATATTTCATAAATAACTAAAATTGTTACTTTTTCTGACTTTTGTTTTACAGTCTTTTTGTTACAATATTTTATAATAATCTGCCTTTTAAATTTTGCTGTAAATCATCCTATTTCAGTACATGTATGTGCAAATATTCCTTTGTTTTATTTTTAATTTTGCAAATATTCTTGACAAGTTACCTATAGTCGCAGCTCATATATTGCATACAAATAACGTGTATTTGAAGTATAATCTTTTATCTCTGTATAAACCTATATACATGCATACATACATTAGATACAAAATACTGCTTGAATGACAATGAGTTCGCACGCTTTTTGATGGTTTAATTATCCCTCTATATATCCGTAAGGCAATGAAATATTTATTACAGAAACATCAAATGATTTTTCACATAGAGTTTTTTCAATTATTTATCTATTCTCTTATATGTTTTTTTATAGATTGAAGGTACTGATCTTTTCATTATAGTTAGTACGTAATTTATCATTTCTTTGGAATGAAA
>CM068316.1:44428398-44478398 GCA_034766995.1 Acanthacorydalis orientalis
TAAGACCTTATTTTTTTCTATGCCGTTGTTTACGTATCATATTTGTCAGTGTTGTAAAATAATTGCGTTACAAAAGTACATGTCGACTCGATGTATGAATTCGTTTTATTAACAAAAGATATAAAATGCGTACTACTTTTATCTGATTTTCATAAATTAAAATGAAAACAAATCATTGACTGACTTTCAGCTTATGTAATTTAATTTTATGTGTTTTTGCATCTTGTTTATTTTAATTGTTATAGAATGTTAAAAGTGTACAATTTTATAAAAAATAATATGTTCTTTAAAATTTGTGCACATTCTAAGTAAATAGAATATTATTTTTTCTTAAATGACATGGATTTTTATATAGAAAACTAATATTTATTTAACCAACGTTTCCAATGTAAAAAGTATAATAATTTTTTTAAAAAAAAATTATACAAATACAATGTTTAACTATTTTCATTTGT
The DNA here is from genome assembly GCA_034766995.1 of Acanthacorydalis orientalis. Classification (NCBI taxonomy): domain Eukaryota; kingdom Metazoa; phylum Arthropoda; class Insecta; order Megaloptera; family Corydalidae; genus Acanthacorydalis; species Acanthacorydalis orientalis. The sequence goes on from CM068316.1 coordinate 44,428,854, forward strand.
GTTTTGATTGAATAAAAAATCAACAATTATTTTTGAACTATTTTAAAGTCTGTATAAATAATATTCCTTGTTAACTAAAACAATATTCCTAATTTAAAGTATTCAACTATTATTTTATATTTTAAACTGCAAGTAATTAAGATTTACTTCTATGATATGGATGGTTTTAAAATAATACACATCCAAATTTTCAATTTATTGAAATTAATCTTTAAATATAAACTTTAAATAATATCATTAATTTTTGTTATTAAATATATTTGTTAAAAATCAATTTAAATTTAATATCATATTATTTATTTCATTTTTATATATAATTACTTAGTAAAATGTAAGTAGCACGTCTTATTAATCTTCAAGGAATATTATTCGTGAATAATAATAAAATTAAAAAAAAATAAAGTTTTATATATCTTTAAAATTCACTAAACTCGACATAAATTAAATATCACCCGCATAAAAATAGAATAGGTGTATAATTCATCTAAAAAAATGTAAGTAAAACACTTTTATATAATCATTACTCAATTTTTTACCCAAGGACTACTTTATGGGAATAAAAAGGTAACTGTTAAATGAAAGAATCCGACATATAAGAGGGAAAGAAATAATAAAGCGAACAAGTGTATCCACCTGGTACCCTCCAGCATCTCTCCTGACATAAATTCCTTTCTCATCTGTAATAAAATAATATATAGAACGTATTAAACAAAAGCGCCAGTCTTTTGCATGTTTTAATACGTGGAAATAAGCATTATGATACGCAAGTATAACTAGATCTTTAATTACAGTTTTAAGAACTGCTGTAAATTGAACACTGAATTGTTTAACTGGAATCCAAACTGGCTCTCTCGATTTACAATCCAGTGCGCATTGCAGTGAAGCGTTAAAGTTATCTTTTAGAAAATTTTACTGAAATTTAATGCTACTTGAAATTTTTGTAGATGGTAATTCTTGTACAATGTAAACAGTCAAGTGTATTTTATAGAAATTTAATGTAGAACGAAGAAATGTCGTTAGACGATATGGAGTCAATAGAAGATTCATATAATTTATACAAAAACTTCAATTTCAAAGAATTTTTTGTCAAAAAACATTGACTATTCCTCAGAAGAGACTTTGTAACAAAACCGTATTATATTTTTTGTCAAACAAACTATATTATTTGTACATACACACGCACTCCAAATATATAAAACATACATTAAATTAAAATATTTAGTCTATGAAACGACATTATCTTAAATAAATATACAAAAACTTTTATAAAATTAGTGATTCAGACAATATTCAAAAAATTCAATAGAATTAAATGTTTTTCTTAATATTTTTTTAAATATGTCTTAAAAATATCATATTTAAATGATTATTAAAAAATGTATTATATAAATTGTAATTTATTCCAAACGTATATATATAGAGAGAGAGAGAGAGAGAGAATAAAAATAGAAAGAATATAATATTAAAATATTTTTATTAAAAAATATGAAGACTTTCAAAATAATTGATTTTTGTACTAAAATTAGTCATTAGTTAGAATGTCACTTAACTAAGCGACTATTCATACTATTTTAAGCTGTATATTAATGTTTTGAGACAATTTTAACTACCGAAGTTCTTAATTTAAAATGTTTACTTTTGTATATATATATATATTATAAAAGTGTATCTGTACACTCGTCAAATTGAAAAATAAAAACAAATTTTATTTATTTATTAAAAGTAGAACATTAAGTTCTTAATTTAAATTGTTCTGTTCTCAATTAAGATATCCTATAAATGTTAATTTTCAAAATAATAAAAAAAATTATGATATTTATTTTCATTTTTTTATTTTTTAATTAGTTTTCGACGTGCCTTTAAATCCTAAATTACCAACATCTTCTTGAACCAATTCTTACATATAAAGATAGTAGTAAATTTGCATTTAATATGACAATTTTTCTAGGTATAATGGTCAAATTTCCTACTTTTTAAGCTAATATTTCTATATTAGGAATATGAAAATAATAGTTAGTAATTTGTCTCATCATTCAGCAAAACAACCGGCAAAAAAATGTTAAGAGCTTTTAAGATAACAACTATATCAAATGGAATTAATTTTGCTACATGAAAATATTTTTTTTCAATTAAAGTGTCGTAAAGAACATAAAACAGTAGACAATATTATCTCTTTGTTGATTAATTATTCGCATTTTATATATTTTAATGTAAAAAAGTGTCTTCGATTTGCATACACAATAAAAAGTACAATATCTCAACAAATCTTACATGCAAACAGTGAATCACTTTTAGGTAGACATTTGTACATACACACATTTATATATAAACACTCACACATGTATGTATATATATATATATATATATATATATATATAAGATAACGTTAAAACATACCAAGATTTTCGACTCGACATGGAAGCACGAGCGTGTCACCAATAACGGCACGGAACGTCTGACTGCGCGACAAGAAACGTGGGGCTGGCGTTACCACATCCTCTCCAGTGTCATAAGTATCGCCTATACCGGCTGCACTTCCGATATCTGTAAAAGATAACACAACACTTTAAACAGATACGAACATGTTTTATGGACTACCGTTTGATAAGTGTGAATTTGTCACGTCAGAAAGCATTAAATAAAAAGCTATTTATTGTGTCCGTTTTAAGACAATGACAGTGACTACATACTAGGGTACTCTATATAAATTTATTTACATACATTATATACACAACACATGTATTAAAAGTTCATACACCCATCTGTATATATATATATATATATATATATATATTATTTTGTTATAATTTTATCCTAGAAAAAAATATAGATTAAAGATTAATTAATACATTCTAATTTAGTTTAAAGTTAGTTTTAAAATTTTTAAAAAAATCATAAAACCTGGCATTTCATTCTTGTAAATTATATATATATATATATATATATATATAAATGTATATATAGTACAAATTAATTCTGTGCTTTCTTTTATAGAAAATAAATGTTTACAGAAAAATGTAATACAGTCCAATCCTCAAAATATCTACCACTATTTAGTATAACTCTGTTTCATCTTGTGTGTAACTGAATAATATTTCATCTAAAAAGATGGAGGCTTTGTGTCGATTAAGATGCAATTGATTTTCGAACCTCTCCCACTGTTTTATTATTAGTTGTATGTTTTATGCATCACAGCATCTTGCCATAAAGCTGAATAAATCATTCCTGCGGCTTCGGTACCATTTTTTTCAACTGAAATACAAAAAGTATGTAATGCAAAATATACTACTTTTCGAACGTCGTTGTATTCAATATGTTTTGTGAGGTTGTGCTTGATGATTGGCTGAGATATGAAGTATTTTTAAATGTTAAATATGACACTTCAATGTACTAAAACGACGAGAAAATATTTTAAATTAAAACAGAGTTATAGTTAATACAATTTAAAGGAACCGATTTTTTTGCTACTGACATATATATATATATATATATATATGTATATATATATATATATATATATATATATATATATATTTGTACATATGTAACAGCATCTTATTTATTCTAGCGTAGTAAAATATTGAAAACCATATAATAACTATACGATAACTTTGTACATTATTCTTATTAAACAAATAAATACAAATATATATAAAGAATAATTTAATAAATATAAAGATATACTCTTATTAAAGTTTATAACAAAAATGTACTGTTACTCCTTGAACGAATACAGATTTCTTTAATTTTGATTAGAAAAATTCTTCATTTAATGAATGATAAAATATTTTTATAAAATATACAAGGAAGCTCTTCCCGCTACTCTTTACGCTTTTCTTTTCTCTCTTTACTTTTCTCTAACAAATAACAGAAATTAACAAATTATAGCCAAAAATAATCTGCCTAAGATGTATGTCGCAATTTTTTTTATCGGGAAAGTTTATAAAAATTAACAATAAAATATAATTTTAAAATTTATAACAATTTTTTTTACTCTGTCTTCAGTGAATACAATATTTTGAATAATTATCATCAATTTTACATTGAAATCGTATGCACCTCTTTCGTTGTACACCGTAAGAGACCTGCATAAGTGTGACTGTTAACTAATCAGAATAGAGACCACGCGATATCCATCAACCAATCATTGATAATCCGAAATAGAAATTATTAACATACTAGTTGTTGAGAGTAGCGGAGGGAGTGGGATTGCGAGGAAGTGGTCTACACAAAAAATAAAAAATGTTTGTTTTATGGAAATTTTACAACTGAATTATTTTGTATTTACAGAAAGACAATTCTAATTATAAAATAGATATCAATATATTATTAAACATTTCTTCATACTAACTATCATCTTTTTATTTCGTAAACAGATCAATATTATTTTATGATACATCTTATCAGAAAAAAAATATTTGTACAAAATCTAAGAATACAATATCAACAATCCGATGTATTGTTTTAGTGAACGATATAAAATTAATAAAAATGAAATAAACATGCGGTTATCATATTTTTGCATTAATATAAAACAAGAATGATTGACCATTACTCATATCAGATTGGTCACGATAATGAAATAATATATAGGACTATATAATATTACTAGTTTATTGTGGTGTTGTTCGTTTCATTTCGTCCTCAACTAGCACGCCACTAGTTCGAAGTTTATATTGAAGCCTTGTTAAATTGGTATTTACAGCACGGACTAGTCGAAAGAATTTGCCAAAATCCTATGAACGCTTCAAGTCGTAAATACAAAAATATATACCTATTTTTATATCTAATAACACGTATACAGAAAAATATCCGTTATATTTGTTGTTTTCTGTATCTTATATCGCAATACTGTTTTATTGCATTAAATAAAATTCAACTTCTTATACGATAACATAATATTGTCAAGGTTGATGAAGAGACAAATTGTGAATTTATTATTAGTTTCCTGTCAGTTTTTTTTACTACAACAATAAAACATGGGAATTTATTTCTTAGCCTATTGTCTTTCACACAAAACGATGTTTTCTTAATATTTTTTATCAACTTTCATAACTGCTTCATTTATCAATTTTTTTAAAGATTATACAATTTTTCATCATATTTTATAATTTTTTTATAAATGAATTCATTTTAACTAACTTTTTATTTTTATTCTTTTTCATATAATTGATAAAAATAACATGAAGAATACTTCAAGTAAAAAGATTAATTTTTAATATTTAATTGAAAACACATTAGTTGGTTTATTCAAAAAAGAACAATGAATAAGAATAGAAGACGAAATATTAATATAAAATACATTGATACTTGAAACATTATTTTTATTTTAAGTTTTTACTGCATTCTTATTCTAAGAAACTATCTTAATTAACTGCATTTAAAAGTATAGTTGGTTCATTGATATAAATATTTAAAAAATAGTAATAAAGTTCTGGCACTGTGGATAAATTCACATTCAAAAATTATTATTTATCTCGCCCCAAAATTCACAAACAGTTTTCTGATCAAAAATGTTGAATGAATAACTTTTGATCATTTTTATGTCATCATTCTCAGAGTGCTATACTATTAGGTTGGTAGAAAAATAATTGCGGTTTTTGTTTTCTGAAATCTAGTATTAATTTTTTTCAGTGAAATTGTCATTCATCGTGTTCATGTCAATATTAGAGTACATTTTTCGATCTTTATTTTGATAATATTGATTTTGGTTTTATTATTAAGTTGCTTCAAATTGGGTTATTGAATTAAAAATAGAAAATAAGCAAATAAGAGCATTTTTGTATGAGTTCAAAATGGATGATAAAGTAAAAGAATCTGCTCGTAAACTAAATAATGCTTTTGGTATGGGTATTGTTAAGGAACGTACGGTACAATAGTTATTTCAAAAATTTTGTGCTGGGAACGAGAGCTTTGAAGATGAAGAAGATCACGGGCATCTTTCTTCAGTCCTTAACGACCAACTGAAGGCGTTAGTTGAATCAGAACCACGCACAACAATTCAATAGCTTGCACAAAAGTTAGATGCTACTCATCAAATAATTCTGGACCACTTAAAACAGTTAAGAAAATCAAAAAATATTGAGATGTATGTAAATTTGAAAGTCATGAACAGTCATTATTTTCCTATCAATCTAATATTTCAATATCTTAGAGCACTGAGAATGACCGGATTGCTATCGAAATGCGTATAAGTCAGAATCTAAAATTGTCAATAATTATTAATGAACTTGTTTAAACAAAATAGTTTTCCTGATTTACGAGACGAGGAAAAAATTTATGTCTGAAATTTAAAACAATTCTCAAATAGTGTTAAGCAATTTTATGGATATTAACAAAAATTTCTATTTAAACAGCATGATTTCAGGTATTTGTGGTTTTTTACTACAAATTTCCCTCATGAATCCAACAACTGAAATACTTTACATTAACATATAATGTAAATTTCTTTTATAAATGAAAATAGCTATTCGCATTATAGATAATATTATAAGATAATAAATATTATAAATCTTTTTTAAAGTAATAAAATTTGATACAACAAATTATACTAGTTAACTAATTTTATTAATCAAGTGTAAAGGACCTAGTTTCTAATAAAACAAATAATTTAAAACTCTTATTGAACAATTTATTCATCTACTTTTTGTTGTTATTTTTTATAGTCTTATTTTGTGTATAACCAAATGACTTTTAAACTCCTAGAACTACGAGTACTGAACACTGAGTGTTAAGGCTCACTACTTACATATCACTGATTTTCTCTAAGTATTGGAGCAGCTTTACATGACCTGTCACATGAGAGAACTTTTTAAGATTCAACTGATTTAATTTCCCATGAAATCATTCTCTTATTATCCAGTTTTGTTATATATTTCCTGATTTATATTAAAATTCATTAACACTAACAACAGAAGAACTATAAATATTATGAATTCTCTAGATAACGGTCATTGAATCACTAAGATGTTATTTAAAAAATAAAAAAATCTTTATCGAAATAACAGAAAAAAATATAAATTTTCCAAAAGTAATCTAAAGTTTCTACTAGTCTTTTTTTTATGCTTGACATTTTTGTCCAAAATTTCGATGGAATATTTTTAAATTAATTCAAAACTATAAAACTAAGTATATTCTTATATTGATTTATCGAAATAATAGCGAAGTACAAACATTATAGAGGTATAAATAGATAAGAAAGTTGTATAAAGAATTTTCAAACTACTAGAATGTTTGCATTCAAACACTGTAATATTATATTGCAATCATGTCTAACGAGCAGACTTTTTATTTATATATTCCATTAACGTTCATTGCAATACTGCATATCTCTATATTTATTAGAATAAATAAAAAAAACCTAACAAACTGTAACATTCTTCTATGTACAGATTTCTTACTTTAAAACATTATTAGAAAAAAACATATTTTTTTATAATAGATTTGTCATTTTAGAGAAAAATGCCATGAAAATAAATTTTCAGTACTGACAGCATTTGAAATTAGCTTTTGTAAAATGTAAAAGATTGGTGAAGTTTGTATAACAAAAGGAATAAATATATATAAACACAGTTGTATCAAATACATGAATTATGTAAATCAATTATCTTATAATCAGTTCAAAGTTATCATCGAGTTCAAATATATTTATTTGAATTTTACATGAATATCAATTATTGAAATGAGATTTCTTTTCTAGTATTTACATTTTAAATATATATTGTTTTTTTAAACTGTCTTGTTGTTAATCTTTCACTACTTTCTTACATTTAAATAAAACTTATAAATCCTTACTTGAAATTGCTAATCAATCAAAAAGAATCCAATGGATTTTATGAAATATATATCAAATATTTTAAACACAATTATTTATTAAATAAAAATATTTCATCAAATACAAACAAATAATGAAATGTGTGTGTTTTTATTAAATAAATATTTTTTTCTAATCTGCTTGTCGAATTTTCTATGACTTCGATTTTTTATAATTAAATATTTTTTAATAATTAATAAATTTTATATTCATACAATTTATTATTTTATTTTTCATTCTTGTAAAATTATATAAACATTAATTCATGTATTTATAATAATAAATAGATTTCTATTACTCCTTTAAGAATTTTTTTTAGAATGGCCAGCACTTCATAACGACATAAAATGATTTAATTATAAATTACTATTTTATTAATTAATAAATTTATATAAAATATTAATAAGTAATTACAATGTATTTATATAAGCTTTCTGATCTAGGAAAAACGTTTTTGTTAATAATAATATATACATTTATTTTTTAGCTATATTTGCGAAAAAAATTAACTTAAATTTTATAATTTTTTTTAAACAAAAATGATCTAACGTTTCGTGTACAATACATCCTACTGAAAATAAATTAGTATTTATTAAAATCATCAATTTTAAAATAATGATATATGAAATTTTTTTTTACTATTTAATTATTAAAACATGATATAAATAAATAAAAATAAAACTTCATCATAGAAAACAAAATTCTATCTAGAGTTGTATAATAAAAAAATGAAAGTATGAACTGAATAAACAAGGCAGTAATTAAAAAAATGCAATAAGAACTTATTATTTAATTTAATAAAATAGAACAAATGAACGATTCATCAAGTACAAAAAAAAGGAGAGAAAACGAATAGAACTTAGTAGTATGAAGAGAACAATGTATATAAAGCATAAATCAACAAATTCAAAATGCAGAGTTTGCTTTTCAAAGTTTGCATTTCAAGCCAAACACAGTATAGTTCGTTTGCATATACCTGAGTTTTTATTAAATGAACCCGATGAAAAATATTTATTTGAATAATTAATGAAACTTTCTTTTATATTCGCTATGGTTCATACAATAGAATTACAGGAATGAAAAATAAAAACGTACAGTTACTCTATTCAGTATCAGTCATTCATACACTTCTTTCATTAGACAATAATATTTTATATTGAATCTTAAAATAAGTCTTAACAAAAGATAAAAAACTCAATATTTTTATAATAGCTTTTAATTCATTGCACTTGGTTTGTTTAACCCATTTTCATTTCATTTACCATACCTGTTTATTGTTAAATGTTTTATCTACTTAATTTCAAATCTTATATACATATATATATATATATATATATATGAATGTATGTATAGATGAATGTGTATATATATATAAACATTTTAAAGGCAAATTGTAAAAACCGAAAAGAAAAGAATGTGATTAAAACAAATCCTACTTTTAAATTACAATTAATTTTTTGTGATATGTTCTATGATAATTATCATTTAATATATTTATTTATTTTTAATGCAAAAAATATAAATAATCCTCAAAATTTTAAATAAATATGTACAATGATAATTACACAATTTCTGAACTTTGAATCAGTAATAAACATTACATTAATTAATAACATAATTCATTTCTATAAAAATAAAGTGTTAAAACAAAAAATAATATGGAATTAATCAACGAGTTTTATAATTTTATACAAGATTTTTCACAAATGAATTATTTAATCGCCTTGTAAATCATAGAAATTTCTTCTGATCAAAAATATTCAATAAATTATTATTGATCATTTTTTATTATAGCTTATACACATTTCGGTTGTGACATCATCATCATTAGATCTCCAAGATACAGAAAAATTTATGGATTATTTTATCTGAGAGATGATTTTTTATGTCTTTCTGCTCTCAAGATGTAATAGCTATCTAAATGCGCAATAGAAACAATTATATATGATCAATAATGGTTTATTGAACCATTTTTTTTTGCGATTTGTCAGATGAAAAAAGAATCCATTATTTAAAGTGAATTTATTTCTAGTCTTAAAACAATATAGTAAACAAAACTTTTCTAGAAGGTTAGAACAAAAAATTATTTGCAATTAAAATGATGTTAATTGTATTTTAAAATATATTAGAGGTTAATTTTCGATACTTTTATTGACTAACCGATAATTTTTAATACTAATTCGTATTTTAATACAGATAATACCAAGTAAAGCCTTTAGTCTAGTATAAAAAGAACTCTTCATACATATAAATTTTAGTATATAATAATATTTATCTTCACAATTTTCCAATGATTGTTATAATTATTGATTATTTTTATGTTCAAAAACATTTTTATATAATTAATTTCCATTTATTTAATTCTTCCAAGTCTAAGAAGACTTAAAAGAACTTTTTTTAAAATAAATTTGATTTAATTCACTGTCAGAAATGATATTTTTACTCGCTTATCTCTCTGAGAAATAACGGAATCAGCATTTAAATATACATAAGAGCAATCGAAAATTATCAATAATCAATTATTATAGTTTTGAATGAAATGTATTTAAGAATGACTATTATCTTTTTAATTCTTAAATTAAAATTCAGATTTTTTTCTCTTCAACGCCTTTACATAAGGTATATGTTTTCGATTTTACAAAATGTTTAATTATTACGATTATATACAACGTTTGAGTTGCTTTAATTTCGTCCTTAAAAAGGTTATATCATAAATAAAGCTTATTCGTTTATGTACTTTGTATTTATATTGAAGTTTGAATAAAATCCCGGATTATACGAAACATGATCCATTATTAAAAAATAAATTAATTATTTATATTACATTTAAGTGAAATAACAACTCTCATTATAAAATATTAAAAACGTATCCTATACAAGTAATTCGACTTGAATACATAATGAAATCTGAGAGCGAATAAAACGGTTATTTAAACAAAACGTATATTAAAATTCAAGTATATTCAAAGATGAATAAGTTAATGTTTGTGTTTATAAATTCATGAATATATTTGAATATCAGCGAAAATAGTTCGAAACATTTTGAGAGATGTCTGTACGACACAAGATGACAGAAACTCGTTATAGTGCGATACGAAACTGAGTTGCGGTAATGCAAACCGCGTCAAATGTTTCGTGACGGTAGGCGTTGTGGCATTATTGCACTCAATAAACTGCAGCTGGTTACACGATTTCACTGTCGGAACGCTTATTTGTACCGTTACCGATTCTGTACATTGTTTAACATATTGACTCGCTGCCAGAATGTGTTTGTGAAATCGCCGATGTAGACACAAAACGGTCCTTTATGTCTTCTGAATTTTTATGATATGTGTGGTGACATGTGTGTAAGATTTATGGAAATTATACTTTACAAATAACCAAATTCAACGTTTTTCAATAAGAAGTGGAATTGATTTGATATCAGTTGCAATGAATCAAATTCGTACTTTAAAAAGTAGCCTTAAATAACGCGAGATATGAAATCAGAACTGGGCGTTTTAAATAAATCCGCATTAAAAAATAGATTAACGCCACAAATAACATAGTATTCAAATCAAAATATAAATCAGAAAAGTATATATATATATATATATATATATATACCAAATGTACCAAACATACTTAGAATTAAACAATCATCTTTATATATATAAAAAATGTCCATCATAAAATTTCCATAAACAAATTTTTCATGTAGACCACATTCTCGCAACGCCGCTCTCCCAGATACACTCAACAAGTAACTCATTAACCGTTTGCAATTCCAATCATCAATGATTGGTTGATGAATATCACGTGGTCTCTGTTCTGATTGGTTGACATCAATCACATAGATGTAACACTCCCACGGTGTACAACGGAAGAGGTGTATATGATTTCAATGTAAAACTGATAGGAAATTTATTCAAAATATTGTATTCAATGAAGCTTTAGAGTAAAAAATTATTACACATTTCAAAATTGTATTTTGTTGTTAATTGTTATATTTTTTTCCAATAAATTTCATGACTTACATTTTATGCAGATTATTAGTGGTTATAATTTGTTAATTTCTGTTATTTGTTAAGGAAAAACAAATGTCAACGTACGAGGGGCAAAGCCTCCCATGAATTGGTGATCATATCAAGTAGGGGACAGATCCAGCGTAGGATTTAGACAGGACAACATGAGTTATTGCCCAGAGCAGTAAATGTTGAGGGGTGGCAAATTTTGATGGGCGACAAATTTTAAAAACCTCAAACTTTTATTTTCAAACATAATTTCGATTTACAGGTAGCTCAAATGTAAAATAAAAAATTAAATCTAAACATTTTTGCAGTTTAAACTTTGTTTCTGAAATTTATATAACAGAACTTCATAATTATCATTTTTTTAAATAAATTAAATAAATGGAAAGGAAATTTTGCAATTTTTTTAGTTGTCATTAAAAATTTTTCTGTTGAAAAGTTCTCAAAATTATCAACAATCACTGATTTCTCTTAATTCATTTAGATAAAATTTGGGGAAAGGACGCCATTTGATTGGTGACCCAAGAGCGGGATCTAGTGTATATCCAGCATTGGGCAGAGCCCATGTAAAAGAAGAAAGCATGAGCCTATGTATTTTGTAAAAAAAATATTATCTTAAAGAAATAACTTGTCAACTTAAGCCATAAATATCTTTTCCAAAGAAAAAATATAATTGTAAAATATTATCAAAAGAAATTAGAACCTACTAAAATATTTAACAATTCATATATATATATATATATATATATATATATATATATATATATATATATATATATATATATATATCTCTGAAACGTAATAGGAGTGTTCATTTTACGAAACATTAAAAAAATTCAAAAAGTACATCTGTTTGACTTCTCTTATCTAAAATTAGTTGTGTTGTAATTAATTTTCATATTTTAAAATTCTAAAATTTTAAAATCGTTTATAAAGTATAATTACTATTTTATATTTGTTTTAAAATTAAATATTATAAATAAAAACATATTTATTTAATTATTAGATTACATTAATTCAAAACCATAACATATCTGTAAACATTTAATAAATAGTTTATCAATTTTTATCTTTCATCAACGATTCTCTCAAAATATAATAAAAAATCTCGTATACAATATTGCTTAAATTAAAATAATTAAAGAACCGAATAATAAATAAGTTGTATACAATAATTTTCGTTCGAATTTTTATTAATAAACAACAATATGTGAATAATAAATATTACATAAAAATTAAAAAAAAAAAACACAATCAATTAAAATTAAATCAACATTAATCTTTTGAATTCTTACATGAATTGATACAATGTCAATACAATATAAAATTAATATTAAAGCGTGTCTTAAATTATTATACATTATTTTTCAATGGTAGCTAATTTCGTGAAGAAAAATTTCCGTTCTATATTTATTTGTTATCTTTGTTAAGGAAATCGATTTGTTATATATATATATATATATATATACATAAATTGTGGAAAAAAATACTTTTATTTTTTTATCAATTACAACGACAAACAAAATTTTAAGGAGCAGAACAAGAGGTGGTATTGAATGAAAAATAAAAATTATACATTCAAATAAAAATCCGAGACAAATTCAATAACTTTGATGAATGTATATATTTGTCTGCTTTTTGTATCGGCATTGTTTGTTGAAAGAAAAACAATGCCATTAAAACTGTAAGAAACTCCGTGCGATGAAACTAAATGTCGTTTAAAATGTGTAACAAAAATCATTGAGAAACAACAATAAAAGTAACATGGAAACTTTACAAATCAGCTAAGACAATAAAGCAACGAGATTTCTTTATGAGGAAACTCAAATAATTTTAAATACATATAATATATATATATATATATATATATATATATATATATACACTGAATTATTTTTTTTATTTTGTATAAAAATAAGGGGAAATGAGCTTTCATTTAAAAATTTACTAAATATTATAAAAAATCACAGATTTCAAAACAGTAAATATTTTTTTTTGGTTATATATTTGATTCTTTAGTAGTCAATTATTTTTATTTTAACATTCATGTCTATTAATACTAAGAATGTAATTAAAAATCAACAAATGTGTCTACTAATTATATAAAATATATTAGAGGATTACTTTTTAATTTAAAAAAAATCAATTAAACATTTATTGGGTAAAACGTGTTTTCATTAACAATTTATCTACTTAATCTATTATCTCATTTCCATAATTACAGATAATATACATATTTGTCATTGTTATATTAGATGAAATCATTAGGTTGGTAGGAAAATAATTGCAGTTTTTGTTATCTGAATTCTAACTTTAATTTTTTTTATGTTATTTTAATTTCATTGATCTGTAATATTGACACTAAATTCAACAATTTAGATTAGTCGGCCATTTAGTCAGTTTTTGCACACAGATTTAGAATAAAACTGGTAAAACACATAAAAGTATATATGCATTACCTTTTGACGTTTTTTATGAAATTGGTTTTTTTATGAGTTGTAGCACTTAGAAAGTCGAAGAGCTGCATTTTTCGGTCTGAATTTTGGTAACATCGACTTTGGTTTTATTATTAATTTTGATTCAAATTAGGCCATTAAATTAATGATGGAAAAGAAGCAAATAAGAGCTTTGTATGAGTTCAAATTGAATTAAATTCTTTCTATGAGTTCAAAACGGGTGGTAAAGCAGCAAAAATGACTCGTAAACCTAAAAATACTTTTGGTGTGGGCACTGTTAAAGAACTTATGGTGCAATATGGTGATTTCAAAAATATCATACTAAGGACGAGAGCCTTGAAGATGAAGAAGGTCACGGGCGTCCTTATTCAGTTCGTAACAACCAACTGAATCAGAACCACGCACATCAATTCGAGAGCTTACACAAAAGTTAGGCATTAGTCCAACAGTTCTGGACCACTTAGAACACAAACCACTAAAAATGTAAACGTCAAAACCGCAATTATTTTTCTACCAACCTAATAATTAAACAAAAAATTAGTAATTTAAAAATAATTCAAGTATTTAATAAAATTCAAACCATTTTATTTTGAAACAAGTTTATTAAGACAATCAAGATTGTATGCTAAAACCTTTGGTTATTAACCAATAAATGACTAAAGGTTTTAGTTATATGATATAAGAAAAGGAATCACAAAGTGTTTATAGCCTTAAAATATTCGTGAATTAGAGTAGCATATATTTTTATATTCTTTTATTAAAGTAAATACGGTAAATCTCTCTATTAATTTATATCACAGTGATATAGAAATAAGTATTTATTTTTTTAATTTTCTATTCTACAAAACAAATACACAAACAAAACAGTTATTGTAAAGTAAATGTACAAAAAATGAAAACAATAAAACCTTCCAGTCATCACTTAAGGTCTTCATTCTTTATCAAAAAAATTTACAGGGAATCTTATTTCTTTTTATATTAAATTCTTGTTATAAATGTTTAATATTTTTGAATAATAGTACATTTTCTCGTTTATTTCATTGAATGGCTGTAACTATTATGATTTAGCTGATTTAATTATAGTTTTTAATCGCAAGACATCAATTTCTTATACATAAAATCCCTTATAATATTCTACATATAAACATATATAAAATCGACGTATAAATGTATTTTTTTATAAATTATTCGCCATAACTTGATATCGGTTGACATCAAATTGTATGGAGGCACATAAAACGAAAAATTTATGTATAAACGTAGTGCGTAATATGACACGATTTCAAATCTGAATGATTTATTTGAATAGGAAAATAAAATGAGATGTGTAAAAATGAGTAAGATCGAATCGATATAAATGGATTGAATGTCAATAGGAAATCAGTCAAGCAACTTTTAGTAAGTGAGCTCACGACCTTAGACTCTAAGCAGTACATTGAGATATCGACTGTCAGTGTACGGGAAAGTAAACGGTCACAAAAATTCAACGAACCTCGACCGTGAGCGGACGTAGAACGTCGTCGACCATTATTGAACGAGAGATTTGCTGTGATCAAAATCCAATCGTATCTATCATATGATAACGATTATTGAGTGAGTAGGTGATTTTTACATTATTCACGCTTTTTGGATATTTTTCAGTTGTCCTGGAAAAAACCCTTATAAATGTAATTAATCAGTCATGTGTGAAATACTTGGAAAAATAACACATTGTGTTTACACGCACCGTGCCTATTTTAGAGTTTTTTTTATTCTCTAAAAGTAAATTTAAAATCAGTACTCGATCTGGTATTTAATATATATTTTTTTTCATTTATATTCAGTTAGTAAATAGAATAGTTTTTTTAAAGAAAATAAAAATATTTATACAATTTTATTTTTAAATTTAAGATAAATTTTCATAAATGAATTTTTCGCTCACACCGCAACCCACAAAAATCAAAAAATTGCAATAATTGATTATTGATGATATCTTATTACTTATGTAAATTTCGATGCAGTACTATCATATTTAAAGCACTAAGTATCGAAAAAATATTTTTTTAAATATTATGTCTACAATAAATATTAAATTTAAAAAAAAAGCAATTACTAAATTATATTTAAAAAATCCCTGTCAGTTCATATCAATTATTTAAAAAGAAATCATTGAAATATAATAAAGTCAAATAAAATATTTCTACATGAAAAGCATGATTTATTTTCTGAAAATAATCACATACTTCTTTTCAGTATCACTGGATAATAAAAGAAAAAGTTTTATTTTCCATAAAATCAATGTTTAAAATAAAAGTTTTGTTTCTCTGTATCTTTTAAATAGACATTTTTGTACTTAAAAAATAAGAATAATTGATATATATATATATTCGTAAAAATTACTTTTAATTAATTAATTTTCCTGTAAAATCTCTTTTTCATTTTTTAATACAAAGAATTCATCTGTATAAACATCTATAAAACCTTTAGAATACCCTTCACTTTTATATGAAAAGATTTTCAATATAAAGTATATTTTGTTGTTATAAATTAAGTGAAAAAATAATAAATTGAACTATTTTTTTCGAGTTCTTTTGAAAAATATTTTCTCTTTGAAGACTGATAAAAAATTAAAATTCCATATATGAAAATATTACCTTAAACATGATTAAAATGTGACAAAGAATACAAGTGTCCATTTCACAAATACATTTTTGACTTATACATAAATCACATTTTTTTTCTATCAAAATTATTGAACAATTGGATATTAATTAAGTTCTATTCTTGGTTATGTACATTTTGATGATGACCCCATCATTCCAAAAGCAATAAGTTAGAAAGATATTTTTAATATCTGAGAGCCTCATATATTAAAAATATGTATATTTCAGACAAATTATCATATAATACTATTAGATTTTATTCTGATCAATTACTAGAAATTCATTTGTATTATAAATGAAATTTTTCTTTCGGATTTTTTCATTTTTCAATATTATTTACAGGTTCTAATAGATTTTTCCAGAATATATATATATATTAGATAAATTATTTAATTTCTTGGATTAATAATTGAAATTATTTTATAACAACTTGTTCTTTAATCAATATTTTTTAAGTATCAATTTTTATTTAACTTAATACAGATGTATTAGAAAATTTTAAATTTTCAGTTTAAAAAAGTAATTTCATGTAGAATTCAATAATAGAACTCTATCATCTAAATCATACATGCAATTAATGTGAAAGTTTGAAAATTTAAAATAAATTTATTTGGAGAGTTCTGAGAATTCATTTATAAATATTTAACTTCCGGTATGTTTGAATAAAATATTGTAAAGATCTGTTACGACCTTAATTCGCTGTATTTTCCTTTTATTTGAAAATGGTGAATAAAATAAACCATTTTTTATAAATAAAACAATGAAAAAAAATGTTTATTTTTTAAAAATATACAATTTTTTTTGTGTTTTTCAATTTTTTCTACATTGAAACAATATTTACAGGTGTTGTTTATTAAAAATGAATCATAAAGCAATTTTTTTTTTGTATATTTTGCTTCATACCTTAAAATCGAGTTCATATTCCATTATTTTGTTTAATATTTTATTTTTTCACTTGGGAATTTAATCAATTAAATTCATTCAATACATTTATTGAAAATTATTGAAAAATTGAATTTGAGAAACCGGTAAAAAAGAAGAGAGTGTTGAATTAAAAATTGATATATGACTTTTTCCAGATTTAACAGTTTAAGTCATGTTAAATCAATTATTAAAGTATCTAATAATAAAAATTGTTTAAAAATAATATCGTATGTGCTCTTTTCTTTTTCGAGTTTTCTACTAAATTTATACTATTTACAGGACTTTGTATAAAAAAACCGCATTGAGTTCTATTAAATTCACAACTACATAAATTAAATTAAAAACCGACCAGTAATCTGATTTTACCTGGCAAAATTTACACACATGCATGTTTTTACCGAAACAACGAACTTGTATATTAAATTGCCCGTGACAGTCAACAAAATGATGTACATTAATCAAAGTTTTCATTTTAATAGAACATTCTACTGATAACATTTCACTATTTTTGTAAAACTAAAATTCGTTGTTTGTTTTAATCAAAATGCAGTTTATAGATTTCATTTTAAATACAACCTATTGCAAAATTTATTGATTTGATGGTATTTGATTTAATGACAGATTTATAGCTGGAAGCAACAAATTCACTGAATGATGACAACACTTTAATTAGATCATGATTTTCAATTAAAACTTATTTCATAAACATTGTATATAAATTCAATTATTTTCAACAAGATATATGTTTTTAACACATTCATAACGAAACTGAATCAACATGTCAACTTGTTTATTCTTTTTTTACAGAAGAAACATCAAAAAAGTTTTTAATTTAAAATTAATATAAAATGCATCACACACACGCATATATGTATACGTGTATATATATATATATATATATGTAATATATATATATATATATATATATATATATATGTAATATATATATATATATACATATTTAACAAATAACAATAATAGACTAAACATATAAAAGTAATTATTTTTATTTACTATTCATTTCATATTTTTTTAAAATATGGAATGAGTGGAACTATTTAGAACAAAGTTTGAAGTTTTTAGTTAAATGTAATTAAAATAATTTAATAAAAATAGTAACATATTAATAACAGGAATAATTTTATAAAATTTTCATTTGAAATTTATTCTTTTCATTTCAAAAAATATTTAATACCGGATAAACAAGCAGACTAAATGTTGAAGAAAATTGAATAATATGTTTCCTTCACTAGGAAATAAAATTAAGATCAATATAATACATTTAATCTTTTACATTTAGTTAAAAGCGAAGTTTGATACAGAAAACGCAATTGATTGCTTTGATATTACTGGTCAATATTCTTTTTCTGATAACAAGCGAAATACTTATTTTGTCTTATAACAAAGAGAATATATTTATTTATCGAATCTCTTAATACTCTTTTCTTAATTTCAGTACAGGATAAAATTTTCCTATTTCTTTATAATTTTCTTTCTCAAAAAAAAAGGTCAAAAAGAGTATAATGTTCAATTTAAAATATAAGTTTATTTGAAGTCTTCTCTTAGAACATATATATTCCTTATACTAACAAAAAAAAATCTACATAAAAAAGACGAATACGTCTGTACATCATAAATAGTTGCAAACGTGGCGAAAATATTTCAGAATCGATACGTTCTCGTTAATGATTTGAATACTAACTTCCAGTTTTCATCGCTTGTGTGAACAAAACTTATGATAAAGAACAAAATATATAGTCGTGTTCGTACATGGTGCGACTTGACGATCGTAATCTGTTCGACGTGGTGCGACACGTGCAGCTGTGCACGCTCCGTGGTCCCGTGCGTGCTGTGCAAACCGCACGCCAACATTCAATTGCGCCATCAGCGGTGGTTGTACTTACCTGCCAGCAAATCATTAACACCTGTAATTTTCTGAAATAATCGCCCGCCTGCTTGGCACATAACAACAATAGCGATGCAGTGCTGTGTTGTTGTAATCGTAAAATATAAGTATAGTTTCTGAAACGGCAAAATTAAAAACTGCGATAAGGAATGTTTAAGAAAATTATGTGCCATTCAAGATATATGATTACCACCTTTAATTTTTATTCACTGTTGCTAAATGCGATTTTATTCTATAACTACTCTATGATTTTACATTACTATATAATAGTAAAGTTCAAGAAATACTACATTAATATATATAGAAAGAGAGAGAGAGAGAGAGAGAGAGAGAGAAAGGGAAAGGATAATTCAATTTAGACTTCTACATGAAAGTATTAAAAAATCATAGAAATTAAAAATAACATGTTTTTTAGTTTGCAGTTTTTTTAATACTTTCATGTGGAAACCTAAATTGAATCACTTTATATATATATATATATATATATATATATATATATATATATATATGTACAGAAATGAACATAAACATATACACACACTTGTGTACGTTCAATCAAAAAAAAAATCATTCGCAAAAAAATGTATAAACATAAACAAAGCAAATAATTCAGAATATAATTCAGATAGAACTAATAAACCCAGACATTGTTACAATTATGTATGAAAATATAAGTTTATGTATATATATATATATATATACATTGAAAAAAATATTAATATTCTAAATATTTCGGATCGACAACAGTTGATAACTTATTATCAATAATAATCGATTTTAATTCTATTACCTTTTTATCTGTTATACATCTAAATATTACAATTAAAATAACACTTGTTTTTCATAAATAAATAAAAATGTTTATTGTTTATGAACGTTGAATGTATATAAATATACGCTTAATTATTTTAAGAAGAAATCTTTTAAAAAAATATTAATATTCTTGATATTGTGTTTCTTAGAATTGCTTTATTTGTTTTTGCTTAATATATATTGCTACAAGCAAAAATAAAGTGAATTAAAAAATTCATAAAGAATAATATATATATATATATATATATATATATATATATATATATATATATATATGTACATATTAGGTAACCAAGAATGTTCTGTCGCTGTTATAATGTACAATAAATTCCAAGAATTGTTTACACTTGTTATCAGACAAAATTCCAAGAATTAATTATTAGTAATATTAGCATGTGTTTTAAATAAATCTCGAACTGTTCACTGTAATTTAAAAAAAAATCCAACTCTTAAAAATGTCTGTGAAAAATAGTGTAGTACGTGCATGTTTGTTTTATGAATTTAAGCTTGGGACTAACGCTACATAAACTACAAAAAAAATTGTACTACGTTTGGAGAAAATACAGTTACGTCAATAACGGCCCAGAAATGTTTTAAAAAAATTCTGCCGGAGATAAATCCATTAAAGACGAGACCAGATCAGGTAGACCATCAAATTTAAATATCGACGAATCGGATACAATGATTGAAACAAATTCCAGTTTAACGTGTCATCAACTTGCAGAACTGTTCAAAGTAAGTGATGAAACAATATGGAAGTATTTACACAAAATAGGAAAGAGGTGGTAATTAAGTAAATGGGTACCACACGAATTAACTCACAATAACAGATTACAGCGTCTTGTAATTTGTACATCTCTTATTTCACAATTAAAATCAGAGAACTTTTTGGATCAAATTTTGACCACTGATGAAAAAACTGATGATTTATTCCAACTACAAACGTACTCACCACTGACTTTCATTAGGCGTTCTTGTCCTACGAAGTCCTGAATGAAAGTTAACACAACAAAAACTTCTTCTCTGTGTCTTTAGTCAACTTCAAAAGGAATTATTCACCATGAATATCTACGAATGGGTCAAACTCTAACGGCAAAGATTTATATAGTGAACAACTCCGACGAGTACACGATGCATTAAAACAAAAATATCCAGTACGTGTAAATCGTAAAAAAGTATTATTTTTGCGAGATAACGTTGCAGTAGAGACCAGAACAAAAATTATGAATTTAGGGTGGGAACTCCTCCCCATTCCCCGTATTCCTCAGACATATCAAGATCAGATTATCGCCTGTTTTTATCTTTGGACACTCGTATGTGTTGTAAACAGTTTAAAAATGAAGAAGAATTAAAAATGGAGGTGTCTACATTTTTTGAAAATAAAAATAATCAGTTTTATAAAAATCGAATTCTCGGTGGGAACGGGTTGTTCAATGCGAAGGTGGATATTTTGATAAACAAAGTTATTTTATGTAAAAATATACAAGTGTTTTTTCTCAAATCAAAGACGATAGAACTTTCTTGGTTACTTGATATATATATATATATATATATATATATATATATATATATATATATATATATATATATCATACCCTATATATTTTTTAAAAAAAATACCATAAATATAATAAAATAGAATAACTTTAAATGAAAATAGCACTCTTTATGTAAAATCTATAGTTCATAAATTTCACAGTGACTTAACCTAATTTTTCGAAATAAAGCCAGTGAGAGATTCTTGTTGTGATAAGATCTGTAAAGCGTGCTTGCTCATTTTCCTAACCAAACAAGCAGGCAGACAGAGTGATAACGTTTTGCCAACAAAATGTCTTGTAAGATATTTTACGTGTTCGTCACCCATCGGTTCTAGAATTATCCAAAGGTCTTTAGAATCATTAACTGTGGGTGGGTTCAGTATGAAAACATTTCATGTAATATACGTGGTATTATTATTAATGGAGTTTAAACAGATAATACGAATTTACGTCGGGGAAAAGTAATTGTGTTTTTGCTTAAAAATTTAATTAAATCTTGTATAAGACTTCATTAAGATGTTATTTTCGAATTATGTTCTGTTTAATAAAAATTATGTACTTTTTTATTATTATAGCATTCGCAAACAAAATTTGAACGATATTAATTTCAGAAGTTTATAAATAATTTATTTGATTTTCCAGGGACAAAGTTTCAAAGTTTAGAGTTAAATTTCAAACTTAAAAATATATTTATGCGGTAAAGTTCGAAGAAATTTTAAGACTATGAAAACATTTACATTTTTAAATTAATTAGGGTTAAAATATTTTTGTTTCTTATTATTATTAATTTACATGAAAGTGTTTCTAAAATTATAAATAAAAAATTATTATTATTATTATATTTGTGACGTTTTACATCTCAAATCATTTCAATGATGAAAGACAGAAAAAAAAACATCGTTTAAGAACAAATTTTTATTATAAAAATCTATTTCATTTAATAAAGTTATGCATTTCAATACATTTAATAATTTTTATTCATTGTAATTTTTGTTAAAAATAAATATTTCTTATTCTTTCTAATTATTGCATTAAATAAAATAAATGAAATTCAATTAAATTAAGTTAAATACACATTTATTATGCAAATAATTATGTGCTTTACCGAAAATAAAACAGCAATCAAAAAAGAAATAAATGAAATGTTTAAACTTTTGAATCTTTTATAACAGATAGCTTACACCAGTAGTATCAAACTCATATATGAACACGGCCACCAAATTTAACTTAAGAAAGTTTGCGGGTCGCAGACAAAAAAAGTAATCCAAAAAAATGTAACGAACGAAAAAAAGTTCTTTTATTTATATTCAAATATAACTCATTTAAATTTTATATATTTTTTTTTAATAAATTTATAAAAATTAATAAATAATACATTAATCGTAAGTATTATTATCAAATATTAGAACAAAATTTTAAATTAAAGAAATTGCGACGAATATACCAGTGAACATACAACGGGTTTCCTTACAAAATACTTCTATAATTTGCAATATTTTAAAAATGTATTTTATATATTTTTTAAATTCCATTTTATTATTTTAATAAAATCAATTTTACGCTTTGGGGTGCGGGCCGAATTCTAGAGTCTTGCACGTCGCATCTAGTCCGAACGCCACTTGTTTGACACCACTAGCTTACACTTTTGAGTCAAAAATGATTTTTGAAATTAAAGAAAAATTTAACTGTTTGTAAATAAGTGAATTGTTTGTTTGGAAATGATGTATGTTACAAAATTAAAAATTTATATTAAATAATTATAAACATTTGTTTGTTCATTCATTATTTTATTTTTCATTGTTTTCTCTTAATTAAGTCATATTTTCAATAAACATTGATTATTTTTTTGTTAAAAAATAAGAACATTATAAAAAGTCTTATACTAAAAAAAATATATTTAAATAGTTTATGTAGATTGTCTGAATATATTATTTTATGCATTTATATACAATTTTAATAACGACATAAATATCAGAACATATTTCATATCAATAAACGTTTAAATGCGCGCACATGCGACATTTCTGCAATATTAACTCCGTGAAATAGTTGGTATGTAATCTTTCCATCACAGAAAATATGATCGTTGACAATAAAATTGTCAACAGTGTAAGCCGCATGAACTGATTTCGTGCGACTCAATTGTAATATGCATACTTAAACGATTTGAAATGAAATACGTAATATTTATAAAAATATGCAATTTATATTTGTCGTGCAAATGATTACAATTAAAATATAAAATGGAAAATGTGGAAAAGTATTCCATTTTTTATATTATCTGTACACTCTTTCGCTTGTTACTAACTTGTTCAAATAATGTTAGTTTTTTTTTAAAGATTGGAATTTAGATGTTTCTTTTTTCAGTGACCTTTATAGGGTACGTTTTCTTTACTAATGTCGATGATAAATGAGATTTTATAATTCATATAATGTACAAATAGCATGGCCTAATATTCATAAAAATGTACAATAAAAAAAAGAAAATGTAGTTAATAGCTAAATCAATGAAATGAGGTCAGAACTACTATTAAAATAAAAACTTTTCATTTAATTTGAAAAAGATAAATGGCACGTACTTTATTTCGACGACTATTTAATTTATGCTCTACATAAATGTGTTTTCTAAATAAATATGTAATTTGCAGTAAAAAGGCATTTAAATTATTCTTTATTAACAAACAGTTAATATTTAAGTACTTACAGATTACAGATTATTACTGACAGTTATTACAGATTTTTTTAAATAAATGGTTCTATATTTACAAAAGTTATTCATTATTTTTATAAAAAAAGACATTATAAGAATAAAAATAATATTATTATTAATTTAAAATTATAAAAATGTAACAATACAGATTTATAAATAAATTTTAATCTTTTATACAAGTTACGGTATTCAACAAAGCAGATAATATACTTTAAACCGAGTTAAATAAAATGTTCGAAAATCTATTTTAAATTGTACACGTGAGATGGTTTTAATCTTTCATTCATTTTTAGCTTAGTTGATTTTTTTCTCTATCTTAGCACTCTAAGTATGAAAGCATAGTCAAAAAAAAAACACTAAGCTACAATCAAAAATGATCAATTAAACGTTTTTAATCATAAATTTGTTTGTACTTTCTAGAGCATGAAAATTTTTTGTATAGAAATTAACTCAATCACAATGCTATAATTATATTATGTTAAAAACGTATAAAAAATAGTTAAAAGGTTTTTTTTAAGTATAAACGATTTATTGGACATATGATTGCAATTTATATCATTATCTGATTTTTCATCGGTTTAAATATTTATTTTTATCTTTAAAACATGTCTGTTCAAATAACGTTTGCGTTACAGGTGTTTCAAACCAAAACGTTCAAATAAGAGCATTTGATTTTAATTTATATTCAGAAGCTAAAAGTTTGTGGTATGAACTTGTTTAGAAACTTTATATAGTGTTTCAATCCTTTACTTTGTGTTTACTTTCGAAACTAGCAATTAACATTTTGTGTGTGTAGTAATTTATAATCAAAATTTCAATTAAAAAGTTGTTTATTACGTTGAAAGATCTCACTAGAAGATATATTGTACATAAATAATAATATACATTTTCTTTGAATTAAAATATCCTATTTTAAAGGAAAAGGAAAACATTTGGATATATTGAAATACTTTTAGTTATATTTATACTTTTATACACCAACACGAATAAAAGTATAAATATTTGTAGCAATTATTAATAAAACTTAACTGAAATTATGTTTACTATTTCGTTTCTGTTCGAGATAATACAAAACACTGTTTAGTATTTCAAGAATATTTTTAAAAAAGAAAATTATTAATAACATTGACGATATAATAAACTAATTTAAATATTCAACTGTTAAAACTTTTGATAAAAAAATGATGATATGTGAAGATATTATTCTTTTATGTGCATGAACTACATCTGCAGTGTCTAATTTTAATTTGAAATATTTAAAATAAGGCAAGACAAAAAGTAGTAATGCAAATTAATATTATTTTTTTAGTAATAAATTTGTAATATATTATTAAATTAAATAATTAATATAAATATAATAACCACAAACTAATTATTATAATTTTATATTTTTTAAGGTAATTTAAAATGTTTAATATAGTTTTTATATCACAATACAAAATGAATTTTAATTGTCTATATTACAAACTTTTATAGATGAATAAAAATTCAAAAAATATATTGAATGAAAACAATATTTTATTTAGATAGCAATTAAATGAATCCCAGTAACAAAACTCGCAAAATAAAATCTGATAGCAACAAAGAACACTTTTAATTTAAATATAAACTTTCAAGGTTTCATTTATTAAAAATCGTACATTACATAGAAATATTCTGAAACAACTTGAATATTCTTTCTTAAAGAACAACAACAACAAAAAATACACACAAAATTCTATTTGTTATTACTTTTGTTTGTATTTGTTATTGAATACATATATATGTATCTCTTAAAAAACTTTACTTGTATCGTAATGGTCTTCTATTCAGCCTCTATTCCTATTAGCAGTATAAGTAGAAAACATTTCTGTTCAAACAACCTTACTGTTGAAAACCAATTTCAAAAGAATTGACGAGCTTTGGAAAACAGATATTGTGTTGTATTCTGAAAACTACGGTCAGTATTTTATAAAGCGATCTGAACAATCAAACAGAGATATACACGATGAAAAAAAATCAAATAAAACCTGTACTTACATATACATATGTATGTATGTATGTATATATATATAAAGTTTATTTCGTTATAAAGTATTGTAAGAACACAATAACCTCAATTCAGAAAAAATCTCTATAAGGTGTGTATTGATCTTTTTAATAGCAAATAATTTTCTATTTATCTGTTTGTGTATTTTATTATTTTGTAAAAATGTAAATAACAATTCTTGTAAACATTTCATATCTGATAACTGATATAAGATTACATTTTTTCACTGTCAACCAATACTTTATTAATATAAATGATAAAATATTGCGATAGAAAGATTGAACCTTTGATACCAAACCCTTTGAGCTTTTCTTATATCTAATTTAAAACTATTCTTTTACTCTAAGTATTAAATTATAAAACAAATCATACAATTGGATAAAAAAACTTTACATAAAATTAAAAAACATATATATATATATATAATTTTTTTTGTTTTTTAAATCCGCAATTAATAACATATACGTCGTTCATACTGAAAATGTCACACGGAGCCTTAATTTTTACTCTATATATAAATTTAAATCTCCCAAGAGAAACATTCATGGCTTTTAGTAACTATAAAACCGTGATGCTATTTTCTGAAACTGCGCTTGCAATTAAGTAAGCATGCATAGAAATTCGCACAGTGACTCTGAATAGGGTTAACCTTTTATGCACCCCAGTATAACAATCAAAAATTTAATTAAGAAGATATATGTTACTTTTACTAGAAGATGTATTTTACAACAAACCAATAATTATGTCGAACTTAGTATAATAACTGTTTGTTACCAATTAGTATTTTTTATAATCAACTATAAGTAAAGTTGAAATAAATTCTTAAAATTAAATGTTTTTTTTCATATATGAAAGTATTTAATTAAGAAAACATGCAATGGTTTTTTTCCAACATTAAAGTATTGTTTCACATATATAAAAGAGTTCAAATTGATTCTACTTTCAACTGAAAATTATTTTCTTTTATAAAAAATAAAATATTGGTAATAGAAAATATTTTTTAACATTTTTAATTATAAAAACAGTTTCTTATTTATAATAAAAACAGTTCAATCAACCAGTTAAATAATTTCTGCTATTTAATAATCTTTTTCTTAAGTTACAACAGTATTAATATGTCTATCGTAAAAATTGGCAGATTTATTATTGAAAAAAAAAACATATTATTTAAAAGTCTCCAAAGACCATCATGTTAACAGGATTACCTAAAGGGAAACCCTGTAAATCTCTAAGAGTCCCGCTCTAGATCTGTGAAATTACCTATTCGTTTTGTGAATCAAAGATTTTCATATAATTGTAGAAAATTTTTTATAGCTTCCCAAACGAACCGCTTTCCTCAGTCCAGGCATCAAAGATCCAAAATTCCAATAATGGCATCATTTTACTGTTTTCCAAAGATTCCATTTTTTCATTTATGTTGTTTGTAGTGATTAAAACAGATAATAAACTTTTATAACTATATTTAGAGAATACAAAATATCAATAAGAAGAAATCATAATTAAATTCACTGAGTTTTCATCGAATCTACAACGAACTGTGCTATCTGAAATTGTTATGATCAAAAAACAATATTTCAATTAGCCAGTACTGGACGTTATTCTTGAATTTCTTGCTTCAATAATTTAATCGTAATAATACTAATCCAATATTATTTTTCATTGGCATATATCAGCTACTAAAAGAGTACTCATTTTCAAACCCATAAATAGCAATATCTTTTAAGAATACAATCTAGAAGTTTGATATCTCTCCAACAGGTCAGCACAAAATATCTATAAATCTTTTGATGTCGCATTCTTGTTTTAAATTCATTTTCAACTTTATTAATCAACCAGTCCAAAAATAAATCAATACATTATCCTCTATACCGAATTTCAATCTGCTAATTTTTTCGACTAGAAATACGGTACCCAAACATTGGACTTTGAAACATAACTTGTCTACATTCTAAGATATCATAAAATTTTGATTTTTAATCTGTCAGCAATTTGCGAATTTGTCTTCCATTCGAACTTCAAATATGAGCATCATCAACTTTATTAAAGTAACCAAATTGTGGTCTATCAGAATTTTCAAAATCGACACATTTGAATTTTAAAAAACCTTCTTCTGGAGGTATATGAGTGAATGCGTACTCTCCATATACCTCACAAACCATTTTTGTAATTGCTCAATATTTGATCGTTTTCAAAACTCGAATAATGTTATGTGCTGAAAATGCAAATTATCTGCGTTCATTTTCATTAATTACAAATTCGTTATTGTGTTATTTTCCTGTATGTGCATTGTGAATTATTGTTCTATTCGAATCGTTGTGACTATATTCGAATTCGTTTCTTCTATTTCAATTTCAATTTGGTTTTTATTTAAATGGGTTTGAAACGGATAAATCAAAATCAAACGTTGTCTCAATGAGTGAATCTAACAACCAATTACTAATTAACTAATAACCCATTTAAAACAGCTTAAATGACGAGTGAAAATAAACCATAAAAATATATTTGTGAAAATGTTGCCACGATTATAAGACTCTAACGCTTGGAAATCATCCTGAATTTTTATAATCGCCCATTTCTTTAAATAGAATTTTTATCTATAAACAACGGAAAAGTTTCTAACTACTAATTCAAAAATACACAATCATTTGAGATGAAAAAATCAAACACAAATGATATATTTTAAAACATATCTAATAACACGAATTATAACTTCTACAAACTATACATTCTATGTAAATTTTGTAAATGAAAAAATTATAACTTCGAAGTGAAACAAATTCAGATTCAAACGGTTTGTCATTATATCACACAATATGTGATACGATAATGAAATAATGATAAAGCATCAAACAAAAACTCAATTCATATTAGTTCTGACAGTCACGCTGAACATGGCTAATAATAATAATCGTTTCGACATATTCATTTAAAACGTAACGTCGTTTATGACACGCATGTTTGGATGTTATGTTTACGATAATTCCATATAATTTCAAACGACCAAAGTGGAATATTAAATTTGTTCGAGAAGTTAAACCGTGTTTATTGAATGTGTGACTAGAAAAATGGAATTGTTTTTTTTTCGATATTATTTTAATAAGAATTTACTTTTAAAATGGATATTTTAGAATATATATATATATATACATATATATATATATATACATATATATATATATATATATATATATATATATATATATATATATATATATATACATATATATCGATTCAATTTTTTATTGTTGACCTGTCTTATACAAGAACTTTTCCATTCGTTTTATCTGTACTTTGCAAGTAGCCATAGAATAAAATGTACATGATACGATAGGCACCAATGATCTGTAAATTTAAATCCTAGTTATGTCACTTTTTATTAATAAAAATGTCATATCGAAGATTTAGAACCTTTGGCTGATATAAAATAACCCCAATAAAAAATTCAATACTTATATACTTTCACGTCCATGTATCTATCTATATACATATATTTATAATACATATACACACACATTTATGTCTATACTCACACAAACATGCATACATATCGATAAAAAATTCAATACTTTACATCCATACATCTATATTCACGCACTTAAATTATATATCTACAAAAATACACGCTCTGATACACACACACATATCAATATATATTATAAATATATATATATATATATATATATATATATATATATATATATATATATATATATATATATATATATATACACTCATGAAGGCATTATTGTCAAAAAATCATTAAATAAGACCAGTTTATCTATAACGTTAAAATAAAATTAAAGTATCATCAAAGCAATAATTATCGACCTCATCTATTAAAGATGTACTGAAATAAAATATCAGACAAAAGTATTCGAAATTTTAAGGTCAGGAATAGATGCATTAAAGAAAGTTGTAACTTATTTATATTTCATGTAATTTTTTTGTGTTTATCATCGCATAGCAGTTGCTTTGATGCCAACAAAGCATCGTCATCCATTATTATCTAAAAAAAATGAAATTGCGTTTTTGGCATCAAATTTGTAAAAATTTAACTGTTCTAGATGAACCCAGAAAAGTCATCGAAATGCGTATTTTTAATTTTCGTATACTGAGTGAAGTTCGTGGCCCGATATTTTATTTCAATATTTTAGGCCTTCAATGACTGGAACTTTTTTCTCCTTTTCAGGAACTCTAGAATTATTCTAGATGAGCACAGGACAGCCGTCAAAATGCGCATTTTTAATTTTTTGTGTGCTGCGTGAATTTGGCACCCCGAAACTTTATTTGCATACTTTAGGCCTTCAATGATTGGAACTTTTTTCTCCTTTTCAGGAACTCAAACTATATGAATTCAACTTGGAATAATTTTTATTTTATTTTTTTAACATTGTATGCCACGTTCACAACAGATATCCGAAAATTTATTTTCATTTTTTTTTTGGCCTTTAATGTTTGGAACTTTTTTTCTCCTTTTCAGGAACTCTAGAACTATATGAATGCTACTTAGAACAATTTTTATTCTATTTTTTTAACATTGTATATTTTTTTAACGCTGTGTGCCAAGTTCACAGATATCCGAAAATTTATTTTCATTTATTTGGCTTTTAATGATTGGAACTTTTTTTCCCCTTTTCAAGAACTCTTGAACTATATGAATGCTACCTGGAACAATTTTTATTTTATTTTTTTTAAACACTTTGTAAGCTAACTTCACAGACATCATTACATTCAATTGTAAAAATGGCCTGATTTCCATTTAAAGAAATATTTTTTTTATTTTATGACATTATTTATTATTGGCAATTAAATGATATAAAAATATGAATTAAAAACTTATATATGTATTAATTTTTCAACATTTATAAATTTATGTTATATTAATTGGAATATTTAACATATTTTCTATAACAACACTACAACAATTCTTAAGTTGAGAGTTTTGTGTACTCTAAGAAAAATTAGCAAGAAAGTAAAACAACTAAAATATATTAGTTGTACATGTGTGTGTGTACATCATGCAACATGAGTATGTTAGTTACACACATCTTAGTATATTTTTATTCAAGTATAAATAAATAAAAAAATACTTTCTTTATAAGCAGTCTTTTATGTTCTCGCTCTTGCACAGCCTAGCAACTTTTGAATCGTTATGGATATCGGATTTCAATTAATAATAATTAATTTTTGTAACGCAATGTAATGAAGATTAATGAAATTTTACAAAAATGTTTCTTTAATTCATAAAGTACACAAATAAGGTTTTTGAAAAACTCATTATTTTATTTAATTATTTATATTCATTTTAATAAATTATTTTTATAAAGTATCTATTTCATAATTAGTAAGTAAAAACATTTATCACAATCGATTAATTTAATATATTTTTTAAACAATATTAAAAAAAATTTGTATTTTTTTATAAAATAATAATTCTCGCGTTAAATAAATTTAATTCAAATTTCTCATCAAAAAAATATTATTATAACTATTTAAACCAGTAATTCATATATTATTAATTATATTTTTTTATAAGTCTATAAATAATTCATATTCAGTCAGAGTAAAACTATTATTCAACATAAATAACATTTTTAATAAATTAAATATTTATATATTCTCAGCTTTTAAAGTAAAACAAAACTTCTTTTATAAAAAAAAATGTTGAAAAGATTGATAAACTTCAGTTTTTTATACAAAAGTTTGAACAAAAAAAAATATTATTCTTTTAAATGAACCTCAGTATTTTTTAGCATTTCTAAGAATCGACGTGTTTGAAAAGTATAAAAATAGAATAATTTACATCAACAACATCCTCGATTTATGAAAGATTATTAAATTTTCTGTAAAAATAAGATGTTAAATTAAAAAGATGTTATAGAATTTTAACATTATTTATTAGAATTTTAAACATAATTTATTTGGAATGAAAAAAATGCTGTCACGATTTAATTAAACGTTAATAATGAATGAAATTATCCCCAGTTCCATGATATTAATAAAATATCAATTAAGTGGTATTTTTCATAATATTTTAAAATAGAACGAATTTAAGAAAGATTTCAACTATTTCACATAATTGTCTAAGTTCAGAACTCAATAAGCTTCCAAGAAAAATTAGTCTTTTGTAATAAAAATGTCATAGATCAAAATATATTTTCGGATTCATTAGTAAAAATATTAGTAATAAAACAATTTCTCTTTTATAAAAAATAACAAAATATTTCATTTCAGCAAACAATTACAAACATAATTATAAATATATATATATATATATATATATAGACAGAGAGAGACCGAAAAAAGAAAGAATAAAATGAAAAAAATAATGTTTTTTCAAAGTTTGTATATAAAACTGATTTTTTTTAATATAAATCAAAATGTTTTAATACATAAAAATAATTATATATATATATATATATATATATATATATATATACATAGATTCATTTTATATAAAATAAACATAAACTGTATAAGTAAATGTTGAAAACAGCAACCTCCTCCATGATTAAATTTCACCGACAAATTCTGCACTAAAGAACTTTGTAAACATAACGCGAATATAAAATAAGCCTGTTAAATTTCGTATGATTTATGAATTATATATGTTTTTGCTTATATCCAACCAAGACAAATTAGAACCGTTCTCTAACCTAATAGATTTCATAAATTTTTATACAGAATTTGTTACTGGATCAATATTCACCATTTACAATCTTTATTCATTTTCATTATTTTTCATTTATTACTTTTTACCAAAATTTATGGTGAAAAATCTGGGATACATATATTAGGTGTATAAATTAATACGGTGATTTGTTTTATAGAAACTGAATCTCAGTTATAGTTTACCACTGTAGCTAAATTGACTTTCAATCAGTAACTAATCAATTTATAACTCTTCAAGCAGTATAAAATTTTGTTGTTCAAAATATTCAATAATTAATTATTATCTAATTGCATATTTTGATGGCAATTCTATCATTCTCAGAGAATAAGTAAAAAATCTGATAGAAAAAAAATCCTGGAAATAGAGATAATTTCATGTATTTAATGTGATTTATTAATTTTTTCTATTTTCAAAATGAATCACGTTAAAATCTTAGTTTTCTGACAATTTAATATTTAAAATTTATAACACTTTTTTAATTTTACAGTGTTTATTCGCTACCAAATTTCATATTTCATAAATCTAAATATTTGTTTGTTTTTGAGCTATATGTCCACTAATATATTATTTTAGTGGTTTTCTTATTTCTTACAATCAGGAAATATTCAGTGAATGTTTTGAATAAAATTTAAGATGAAAATTTTAAAAGTAATTATTGTTAAATGCAATTAATAAAAATATAAGTTAGTATACGAGTAAAAATGAAATTATTCTGTTCTTTGATGAAAAATGATTCTGTAGCATAAAACTTTCAAGTCAGAATGGCCGAGCGGTCTAAGGCGCCAGACTCAAGGCTTTCCTTGACTGTGTGCAGCAGTTTGTGAGATGTTCTGGTCCTCTCTGAGGGCGTGGGTTCAAATCCCACTTCTGACATTCATTTTATTTATGATATATGCCAATAATATATAATTATATATGCATGTTCTTGGAAAATTAATTTATAATAAATAATCAAGCAGTTAACAAGCAAATGTAAAAGTTTAGATTTTTTAATTAGATATAATACATAAACATGAAATTCTATATTTTTATATTTGATATGCTTTCCTGCTGGCCTTTCCTGGACCACTAAATATTAACAATGTTTCAAAATAACTAGTTACTCTCATTGATCAATTTATTTTTATTCTCTAAATGAAATTGATCTTAAAAACAATTATTTATGTATATTTTATTTTTTATATTCTTCTTAAAATATTATATTTTATTATCTCCTCTTTAATCATCCAAAACTAACTGCATCTCTAGATAACTTTATAAATAAAAAACAACTATCAAAATCTGTTATTTTCTAATGATTAAAAATAGAATAGGAGATTACTATATTTAATTTTTTGTGCTTTTACTATTATATATATATATATATATATATATATATATATATATATATATACATATACTTAATATTGTATTTCTTCAATAATTGTGTTTATTTTTAACTACTAAAATCATTTTCAGAATGTGTGCAATCTAAAATAACTAAATAACTGGTATAATATGAAGTAACTTGATATTCTTAAGTTATTTTCTTTTTTGATATTAAACTACAACAACCGTAACAAAAACCAGAAATTGAAGAAATATGATATTACTTATATATATATATATATATATAATATTAAAATAACAAAATATAAATTTAATTCTTATATTAAATGATAATAAAATTGGATTATAGTATGATTTTATGTAATGTCTATCAGAAATATTACTATTTTTCAACTATACAAAAAAAAATAGCTGAATAAAAAAAATATTCACAAAATTTATTAATAGATTAAGTGTAAAAAATATCTTAAAGGAAATACTTATGAATCTTCAATTTAATTTCTAAAAATATCTAATATTAATTTTTTTATTAGTTGAAAGGAAATTTTTTCTGATAAAAGAAAACACATTTATAATAATTAATATAAACAGAACTCGAGAGTTAAGTTAATAATAACATAAAAAAAGTATTTTCGAATTAAATCTTTCTATGTTCTGATCAGTTTATATAAGCGACTCTTATGATTTAATAATGTTATTGTCTGAAACATTCTAAAAGTTTTAATGATTTGCAATCAATATTTTATATAAAATGTAATGAAAAAATATTCGACTTTAAGAAGAATATTTTCCTTTAAGACTTTCTCTCAAAATAATAAACTATTTAATATGTGCAGAACAGTAAGTTTCTTTTATGGAACAATTCGAAACGTGACTGAAAATATTTCACTAATAATATTTCATTTGATAAGACTAGATGAATAGCGCACGTTAATAACAACATTATTAGGTCTTAAAATAAAAATATATATCTTCATGCCGTAATAATAATAACTTATGAATAACACTCGAGATCGTAAACTTTCATTCTATGCCTTTCACTGATGAAAATAGCCTAGTAATTAATTTTCATTTCGTGTACATTGCACTGTTCCCCGCAACTATGCTTTTAACGTGTTTCTTTCCTGTTATATCCACTTTTAACATTTCTTGTTCGTTTTCTACCCTATTGTTACACCTCCTTTGTCCCGTTTGCCGTCATTAAAGGTGAAACTGAAAGGGCAACCGCAGACAACAAAACGTGCCTAGTGATCACGGCAATTCCAATGTCACTTTGTCTTCGTCCCTTTAATGATTTATACGTTTTCATTATTTATTGGTCGATCAAGAGCTTTGAAAGACTCAATCCATTATTTTCGTCTCTTTTATCTTTTTTATCGCTCTACTTAAGTTTTTGTGAACGAGTTCAATCGAACATCTTTGTTCACTTGATGTAAACAATAATTTATCAGTTTTAATATTATTCGATAGTTCGAAAAAATCAATTAATCGCCCATTATGAGTAATAAAACACAACATATATATATATATATATAAACTGCCCGGATTAATTATTTGATTAATCTATTAGAACGACACTTTTACAAACTTATCTTCTGTGTAAAAATATTGCTAGTTGTATACTTTTATTATTTATAGCGAAACCAAAGTTTGGTTCAACAACGATTAATTATTTGTAAATATCATTTTTATTATTGACAATCTACATTATTTTCAATTTTTCTTTAATTAATTACATTTTTGATGTACATATCAGAATGAATTTTATTAATTAAATTAAAAAAATAATAATTAAATTAAAAAAATATGTAATGTTATAATATGTACATAATACTTTTATGTATTTATTTAAACATAAAAACAAGCATTTTTGAGAATAAAAAAATAATAAAGAAAGAATGAATTGTTAAAAATGCGTTATGTGTATGTAACAATTAGAAGACAGATAAGACAGATTCATTTAATATTAGCATGAATAGAAATTTTCTTAGAAAATAATCTAAGAATAATACTCATAAACAAGAATTGAAAAATATCAATAATTGATTACTGGGAAGTTTTAATAAAAGCAAATGTTTTTCAATCTCCTATGAGGCTGTTTTCAAAAATTATTTTAGTATTGATACTGTTTTTATATATTTTAAGACATTTTACAGGCGAAATTGCTTTTTTTATTACACAAAATAAATAATAGCAGAAATTTTTTCCCTTAATATATGAAAATTATTGTTTTTTTTTATTAATTTTATATTTGATATCATCATCCTCTATCAATCTATTGCTGAATTAAAGCCTCTTCCATGTAACATATATATACATATATATATATATATATATATATATATATATATATATATTTATTATAAATATATTCTTCTTTGATACGGTAAATTAAATCATTGTACGATTCAATTATTCATTAAATTAGAGTTAGTTCTTATCTCTTACCCCATCAAATTTCCAAACATTTGTTCTCGCTAGTAAAACGTGCGAAAAATCTAATAGAGCTTACTGAGTTCAACATCAACGGATTACCAAACTGTAATTTATATTGCAACTGTTGACGTTGACGTGCTGCAAGGAACATAGACTGAATTTGAATATTACTTAAACACTGCACATACTACATAGTATAACAAATGGTGTTCACGTCGGATGCATGTAATATACAGAATAAACTTTGAAATTTCCCATGCACATGGTGCACAATGTATGCTTACATCTTTTTATAAACTTTTTATTCATATATAAAATTGAAAATGTAATTTAGACACATCCTGTATTTTTTTTATTTTATTGGAAATGCAGTATAAAATTCAATTATTTCAAATAAAATATATATTTACTTAACATCATATCGTTTGTTATGAAGCCATACGCTTCTGTCATTCATTTTTATACGAATTTATTCATATTTTTATAATATTATATTTTAAAATTAAATAATTTTCAATCGCTGTTTTTAAGCAATTTATATATATATATATATATATATATATATATATATATATATATATTATGTTCCAATTTATAAAATTATTCAGTCGGTTAAAAAGTCCATCATTTCATCTTAAAAATATTTTTGTTTTTGAAATGAATTATTGTAATGTTTGATTTTTAACACCCTCCTAAATCATTTTGCGAAAGTTATTGGTTGCGATCGTTTAAGAAGAACGTTAGGATAACGGAAAATTTATCGGCAGTTAGTAACAGCAATATATAGTTACATTATGGCAGGAATTGTATATTTTTACTGCCTAGTTAAAATACGATCAATGATTATATATATATATATAACTTTTTATCAAATTATTCATCTTAATATAAATAGACTTAAAAATCAAATACCTTTAATTAGTAGGTAATTATCTTCTGAAAAAGTAATATTCTATTTTATAGTATTAAAACTAATTTCCGAGTGAATTATTGTAAATTCAATATACTTCCATTTAAGCATATATATATATATATATATATATATATATATATATATACATGTATATATATATATATATATATGTGTGTATGTATATATATATATATATATATAGTGAAGAAAAATTGCTTATCCGAAAAAATTCTTAACATCTGAAACAATATTTTACTTCATCATTATATCATAGGCATATATGATCTGTACTCTGAGATGGTGCTCAACTTTTCCCTTGACTCGTGTCCTTTGTGTTTCTCCACTTACAAAGTTATTATGTACTTACAGTTTTCTAGGTCTCGCCGACAATTTGTCGACATTTTTCACCACATCGTTTTTAATGGAAATAATTTCTTTTCGTGCATATTAAAAGAGTCTTTCTCTACGTCTGGTATTATTTTCCTTAATATTGTTTTGAATATTTAACAATACAATCATACATATATACATATTTAGATATATATATATATATATATATATATATATATATACATATACGTAATGTATAATATATACATAAATACACAATATATATATATATATATATATATATATATATATATGATTACAAAATGTACTTTTAATTTCAGATGATTTTCGTATCTCTTTTAACTTTTTGGAGCCGCGAATAGGGAAAGGGTGCTAATATTTTTAACAGATATTTTTTGATTAATTGGACATTTTCTTATCGTAAATAAAATAAAAATTGTAAATTTGTTGGTTACAAAAAAAATATATATTAATTCAGATTAGCCATTAAAAATTTCACATCTATCTGATATATCGTGAAAAATCGTCGACAATATTCGAAGAAACACAAATCTCTTGATTGACAACATATAATTGGAAGCAGAAAAATTGATTACAATTGAAAATTTGTATAAATAACATTACTGTTTAAGTATGTATAGTATATATATATATATATATATATATATATATATATATATATATGTACACACACACACATATATACATATATATATATATATATAAAATTATTTTTAAACTTTTCAAAATACTCTTATTGAAAGAAGGTTATTAAATTTCCAAGTCAGTTCAATATTTATATACTTTCGACGTTATAAACGAAGAAGAAACAAAATTTGTGTAAAATAGTTGCTTTAGAAG
Organism: Acanthacorydalis orientalis; assembly: GCA_034766995.1. Classification (NCBI taxonomy): domain Eukaryota; kingdom Metazoa; phylum Arthropoda; class Insecta; order Megaloptera; family Corydalidae; genus Acanthacorydalis; species Acanthacorydalis orientalis. Next base: position 44,468,258 of record CM068316.1, read on the forward strand.
CATTAATATTGACACTGTTTACGTTGATATACTTGTTATCGCACCTAAAAATTTACCCTAACAATAAACAATGCAAGAATAACAGAAAATATACGCCTTGCAGCATTCAAGAAGATATATTCAAACATAACGTATTAAAGCAGAGCATAGTGAAGACGGCCATAAAGGCATTGTGTTTTTTTCTAACATATATATTTATATAAACATAACTATCTACCTACTTTTAGACGTTTATATATATATATATATATATATATATATATATATATATATATATATATATATTTCATACCTATCAACTCCATTAGTATAATAAAAACCCAGACAACGTGCCTTGGGTACGATACATTACCGTTTAATGAATTTAAACGTGGGTTTCCGTCTAGAAAAAAATGTTTTATCATTCATTTATAAGTGTTTTTTTTTAATTTTTATTTATACATTTTCAATATTTCTAGAGATAATATGCCCAACACGGCAATGACATGCTTTTTAAAGATCCGACGGCCCTTTGAGTCTCTTTGACAGAAATTTAAATTTTCCATATCACTTAATCTGGAATTTTTGTGTTATTAAAAAGCAATAATTATTAAATTTAAATATTCTATCATTTGGAGGAAATTATTTTATAATTGTTTTTTGTCTTTTTGATACTGAGAGTGCAATTAAGAGTTTGAATTTCGTAATCAACACATATTATATATTTATAAAAATTACAGAAAGTGATTTAGAATCAGATTCTGTATGATATAAGTATTTAAATAAATATGATATTTATTTAAATGACTAGGTACACATAACAACTAGTTATACCAAGTAATTTTAATTACAGGAAATAGGAAAGAATTCCTAAAAGATTTAAGTATGTTTTTCCATTTTAAAATAGCTTTACAATCGTAATATAATTTTTAGCTTTGCAACTAAATTCTCTTTCATAAATAAATACTCCGCTATCTATATAAAATAATTTTGATTAAAAAAATTCATTAATTAATTATTATTCATTTTTGACTCGCTTATATTCATTTTGATAATAATGTAATCATCCTCGAAGAAAAAAAAATCTGTACCTCACACATTTGCATTTGTTAGAGCTCTAAGGATGATAATCTTGTGATCTAAATTTCCAGAAATTACAAAATATAATCAACAATCAGTTAGTGATCATTTTTGATAAAAAATAAACTATAGCTGGTGTGTTGATAAAAAATGCACATGTAAAAGCCTTGGAAATAATATTAAAATTTCTATGCTACACAGCTACACATAGAATTTCGAAATGATTTGCAAAATTTATTCTCAATATTAGGTTTGTAGAAAAATAATTGCGCTTTATAACCTTCAAATTCATATCATTTTTTAATAAAAGTGGTTTTAAGTAGTTCAGAATTGTTAGATAACTATTGCCTTACTTTTGTGAAGGCTTTCGAAATGGTTTTGATCCAACTAACGCCTTCAGTTGGTCGTTATGAACTGAATAAGGACGCCCTCCACCTTCTTCATCTTCAAGGCTCTCTTCCCTACTACAAAATTTTTGAAACCACCGATAGTACGGTCTTTATCAGTATCCACACCAAAAAGTATCGTTTAATTTACGAACAGTTTCTCCTGCTTTACCACCCATTTTGAACTCATAAATCTTATTTACTTCTTTTCAATTTTTAATTCAACATCCCAATTCGAAGCAAAATTAATAAGAAAACCAAAGTTGATGTTACCAAAATACATACCGAAAAATGAACTTTGAAATGATACTAACATAAACACGAGAAAATGATACGTTCATTAAAAAATAAAAAAATTCAGAAAACAAAAACCTTCATTATTTTCCTACAAACCTCATATATCAACGTACGATTTTGCATTACTACTTCGCGCTCCTGGGTAAATTTCGCAGAGAAATGGGCTAATTATTTTGTCCAATTCTTTTAGAAAAATAATATATCTTAAAGTCTAGTGTGCATTAGAAAACCTAAATTGGAATTTGGTTGACGATCACTGCTCATATATTTAGAAAAAAGAGTACATACACAGTAGAATTCATACTTTTGATGTACGAATAATCAATAATGGAATTATTCGATACAAATAAATAAAATAATGAGAAAAACAAATATTTAGCTTGTAATTTAAACGCTTATATCGTTGTTATAATTGAGATTCGACTGCTTAAATAAGTGCTCAAAAATGTTTTAATAAATATTTAGACGTTGTTTTATGAGAAATTAAAGTAAACGTCCCCAAATTTGTCTCGCTTGTTTTGAAGCACATCTATCTATCTATCTACCTATCTATATATATAGAGAGAGAAAGAGAGAGAGAGAAATTGATGTATATATATATATATTTAGTGTATATATATTTGTTTTTACTAATTAAAATTAAATGTTTCTTTCCAATTGAGCAAATACAAGGTTAAATTCTAATCATATTATAATAAAATTTTAATTATTCGAAATATAAACACATGCTTGTATCTACTTATATAAATTAAAAAAGATGATAATGAAAAAATAATAATTCATAGAGAAATATTAATACATAAATATTTTGACTGATAACTTTCAAATAAATAACATAATACACGCTAACTGAAACGTCCTTATGTGATAATTTATTAAGTAAAGCGAATACTATAATTTAATTACGTGCTTGTACACAAAACGAAACATTTAATTAAAGAAAAACATATTAAACATTTCACTCCCGAGGCTTAATCTTTCAAATTCAACAGAGAAAAAAATGTGGGTATATGATTCGAGTACACGTGAAGCCGTCCATAACGTTGGATATAGAATTACATAACTCTATATATAGTATACAGAATTCTCATAACTCTATTTCCAATTTACTAACGATAAAAATGTCTAGTTATTATTTGGTATTGCCACAGTCAGAAAAGTAAAACGTACCAAAAAATGCATGTTGAACGTGAACGATAAGCGTAACGTGGAATGTAAACCCGCAACTCCCGTAACGGTTAGCTACTAAATATTTGCCCGGCGAGGCATCCGTTATTCTTTATCTGGTAAGCATAAGACAGATTTATGTGCGCGCGTACGCGCCCCGCCAGGGCCACTCTCACACCACGACGCCCTGTGGGGGCCACTAGCCAGTGCTTGCACGTGCTTTCAGAACGAGCGGGCGATTACCGACCGATACGAGCACACCGTTCGCTTAGGTGTCTGTTGTACGAACATGCGTATCAAGATGGCTGTTCCATGAATGTGTTATTGAGTGCCACATAAATCTTTTAGTGTCCAAAAAAGTTTCGTGTTTCTAACAAGTGGACTAAACTGAATTTACAGAATTACTCGAATTACTTTGCATTTTATTGCATAGTCGATACTAGATCATTTTTTTTTAATTTTAATATGAATTTATTAATGTTCCCTTAATTTTTTTTCATACTTTCAAAAATGATTAAGTAAATATGCATAAACCTCAAACTATATTTTTTTATTATAAATAATCACTATAAACCAGTATTTCACAACCTTTTTATTATAACCAAGTTCTCGAGATAGTCTGTAAAAGAGTGACAATTAAAACAAATTATATGAAATTCTTTCGTTATGAAAACAAAAAAAAGTATGGTCTATCCCTGGATTAAATCCTATATTCCTCAATATATAATTGAAAAAAAAATTTCAGTTTTTAAATAATTCTTCAAAATCTTCAAAATTATAACTTTAAATAAAATAACATTCTTTAAATGTTATAAACAATCTAAAAAATTATTAAATATCAACAAACTAGTATTTTCAAGTAATTATGATACACTTTTAAATATTTTTATTTAAATAAAATATTTATCAATATAAATAATATATTTTCTTCATATAAAACATATTTTTATGATAAAAATATATTTATATGTACACACACACACACACACACACACACACACATATATATATATATATATATATATATATATATATATATATATATACATTAATAAAATTAAAAAACACATTAATTAAAATATTTTACACACAATTAAGAAAGATCTCAGAAATAGAGGCGAACAAATATGAATATTTTAATTATTGAATATCAAACAATTCATTTACATATTGTTTTTTGTAAGAACATAATGTTGAATATAAGTATGCAGTTGCGTATATGTACAGTTTAAAATTCTGTACTAACATTATATATGTATGAGTATATACATATATATATATATATATATATACACACACACACATATATATATATATATATATATATATATATACACTATGTTTATATAAAAAGGTATTTAGCCACAAAAACTGAAAGGTTGCAAAACATAATCTGTTGCCATGATTTATAGACATGCTATGTATATGTATATATATATAAACATGAAACGATTACGTTGCTATATATCTGATAATAGTTATATAATGATATGAGTTTTAAAAATATGTTTATTGTTTCATTTGGTTGCATGTAAGGGGTTATAACTGAGAAGTGAGTGAGCACAGTAAGAGCAGGGATTAGTGATCGAAGCGAGCAGGGGGCAAAGCCCCCTATTATATACATATATATATATATATATATATATATATATATTTATATATATATATATATATGTGTGTGTGTGTGTGTTTGTATGTACACATATTATAATCTTTTTTGCTAATAAGCTCTTCCGTTTCGATAGTAAAAAAAATTCATTATTATTGTGATTAAATTACACACTCAAAATGAAAAACATATCGAAAAACCCAATACTAGAAATTAGTCTTTTCCACGAGAAAACTAATACGTAGGCCGATATTAAATTACAACTGTAAATAATAAAATACAGACGTTCTGTATGAAACAGCGATACAATATTTCAAATTTCTCATTCAATAATCTGAAATATTTCCATTTATCCCGTCTGCACAAGTTTCCGAGCATATAAATTACAAATTTATCCTTTTTTATCGCTTTAAAAATAATCTACGTTAAATAAGTACCATCAACCGTATTCGCCCAATATAGTTTTTTTTTTTTGAATACCTTCCTTGGGAGCCGTAAGCAAACACCACAATGTCGTAAATTGAGGACTGATTCTACTTGCTCGGTTTTATTGAAACATAACAACTTTATCCTTTCAAATCGACACGGAGTTCTTAAAGCAACACAATCGCATCGGTGTCAAAGTAAAATACGCGTCGAAATTCAATTCGTGCGCGATACAGTATCCGTTTCGACCTGGGTGTACGACACTGACGATATCGTCGATGAACAAAGGATCTTATGTTTCAATAATATAGGTTGCGGTCGACATGGCACAGGTCACGTGTTCCAAGATTTACAACGTGGGAACTGGGCGCGGCGCGAGCACCTGTCGACTGCCACCTCGGGGTGCTGTTCGATGCCCGTTCAGCGAACACTGAGGTGGTTTCTCGTGGCGTCGGAGATGGGCGTGACGTTGCGTGTCGTGCCGAGCGCCATAAACTAACCACAACGTGATCAGTACCCGTAACCCGGTTGTCCGATCGACGAATATTTATATTCGTGTCCGTTACCCCAACTATTTACGTCAATCCTTCTTACTACCAGTTGTTCTTCAACTCAAGACCAACCTGTTGTGTCAATTATTTAATGAAAACTTTTATTGTGTGCTACCGTCTTGAAATTATAACCTTTCTTCGAACCCGTTTCCCAAGAGTTATTCGTTGATCGATACTTTTGTTCAGACTTATTTGACAGGTTTTATCGCCACTGTATAACGGTACTGTTTTGAAAATAAACTTCATCAATATACATACTTTTCGTCCTCGTCGTTTATTTTTTCACGAGAACTCGTTCGATTCTCTTATTTTTCTACACTTCTCAATATACATACATACATACATATATATATATATATATATATATATATATATATATATATATATATATATATACAGTTAGTACCAACTATTTTTGTATTAAACGACGGAATTTATCTGTATTAAATATTAACTTAGACACACACGACAAATAAAACTTAAATTAGATAAGACTTAGACAAAAAATAAGAGCGAAAAAATCGATGAATTCTTATACATCCACTATTGTAACTCTATACAATAATACCGTGGAATAATAAACTAAGCAGAAAGGAATTAAGAAATTTTTGATTAAGTTAGATATGTGTCTTTTTCTAAACGACCGAAGACTGACATTTCTTTGAATCTTTAATATTGTCTACAAATGTGAGATTAAGAAATAATTTTATTGTTTTTGTAAATTTATTATTTGTGGTTTTTTTACAGAAACTACAAAACGTAAATTAAATATAACGATACTAAACACAATTTAACGTATATTAGATATATATATATATATATATATATATATATATATATATTAAAAGAGAGAGAGAAAGAGAGTTTATTTTAGAACAAATTTGATGACAGAAGGATTTTTAAATTTAATTAAATCGTATCCTTTATATAATCTATTTTAGAAACTAGATAATAAAAATTTGATTGTGATTAAACATGTGATCTGTTATTTTACCAAACTACAAAATAAATTCGAGCAACAAAAATTATTGTCTCATAAAAATTCTAATAGCTTTTCAGCACTCTGAGGATGATAGTATCGCATTCTAAATAATAATAAAACACAATTAACCCTTTGCAGTCGAATGTCGCCATACAAGCGGCATCACACTTTTACTTACTAGGTCGAATGTCGCCGCTAAAGCAGTAAAAATAATGTCGTTATGTATACCATCATTGGGTGTATTTCCTTATTTGTCAATAGTTTTTTATTGTTATTACATAATAAATTTTATAAACTGTTATTTTTTCGCTTCTCGTCGCACTGTATTTTTTACTTAACATCTCATATTTAACTTCTCGGCACAAAATTTCACTTTATACAGAAAGTATATTCGACCCAGTAAGTAGTACAGTTGAAAAATTTCTCGTCCGCAAAGGGTTAAAAATAATCAATAATCATTTACTGAACATATTTAATCAGAAAAATATTGTGGTTTGTTGGATGAGAGAAAATTAAATTGTGAAAATAGAGAAAGAGAGTTAATTTAATACAATATTTAAAATATTATATACATTTATAATATGAAATAATATATATATATATATATATATATATATATATATATATATAATGTAGAATAATAATATATATAAACTTTGAAATTAAAAAATCAAATTGAGATAATATTTTTCCACCATATACACGGAGTAAAAAAAATATTTTTCTCGGTGTATTCATTTCTTATTTAAATATATTATCATTTATATGAAAATATATATAAATAAGAAAATGAATAACTACTATTTAATATAAACATCATTTGAAAGTAAAATAATAGAATAAAATATAGGAACATATCAGACAGCCCACATTTTTCAACAAAAAATTACAGGAATGGATGCTAAATGTATATTAAAATAATACATGTTCAATGTCTTTTTTTGTAATAAAAGAGAAATTGTGGTGAAAAAAAAATAAAATTCTTGAAAAGTATTTTCGTTCAACAGGTGATGTATCTATCTATATTATATATATATATATATATATATATATATATATATATATATATATATATATATATATATATATATATATATATATGTATATATATACACATGTGTGTGTGTGTCGTTTATGTATGTGTTTGAATTTGTATACATATGTACGTTTGAATGCGAATTTGAGTAAATGCAAGAGTGTAAACATACATATTTGCGTTATACACATTTTGTTATATTGTATGTACGGAAAATAACCGTCCCTAAATTAAATACCTCTTAAGTCAACATTTAAAATATTGTAAATTGTATACGAAATATATTCTAATGATCATTTAATTCGCCAAACATGAAACAATTTACAAACGAAACACAATATCGTAAATATTTCAATGTAAAATTTCATCCGTCTGAACAATTATTCACATTAATCTTTTCATACGACTCAATTTATAAAAATAAATGAGTCGAGTATCGATCGTGTTGTTGGCAAATTGTTGACAGAAAAAATATCTCTTCGGCCGATTTAATTACTTGTTTATATATAACAAGTCTGTAATTATTTATTAACAAACATCTATTATTTATTTTTCTACGAGACATTCTAACTTTACATTTTTATGCGCCATTTACTTGATGACGGTTTAATTATTTGTAATTCTAATTTTTTATGTACTTTTCGTTATGTATCAACGAATATTGTTTATATTAATTATAAATTTTATGTTCCGTTTGAAATATTATAATATAATTCTTTTGATTTTCATATACTTTTTCATTCATATTTTTAATAACACATTCTATAAATTTTTTATTAAAATCTTCATTCTTTTATTTGCAAAAATAATTGTGAATAAACCTGATATTGACAGTAAATTCAAAATAAGAAATTTCAATAAGGAAAAACGATTTAATTTCACAAATTTGTCTTCTAATTTGTTTCAAAAATCTTTTTCTGAAAAAGAAAATAGATTTAACAACCAAATATATAGTTTATTTCAAACAAAGATTACCCCTATAAACGATTAAAATTGGACCAACCCGGTTTTTAATTTTCTATTTTATTTTTCAATACACTATCATTTTTTCTATAAAAAGGATGAAATAATTTTCTCTGATTAAATGATAAGACTTATTTTTCTGTCTAAACTTTCATGTTAAATTGTTTCTATCATTTTTTTTTTAATTTTATACCTGAAATTTCTATTTCAGATTTAGTATAAAGTTTTTATTATATATTTGTTCAATATCTCTTGTTTCTATAACAATATTTATGTCCCATACTCTCTCATACTTCTCAATGAACGGTCTTATTAAAAATAAATAACTTTCTTTTCAATATAGTTATTTGTTCTCATTAAAAAAATAAGATTCTTGTGACCATTATATAGAAAATATTAAAATTCACTTCCTAATTCTTGATAGTGATGTCAGCAGTCTTATTCTCAGAGAAGCAACATACAAAATAAAATCTCAGAAATAAAGATGATGTAACAGGATACACAATAATAAAGATGATCAGTAATCAGATAGTAAATTTTGGTCAGAAAAATGTATGATTAGTGGAAAAGTGACAAATCAACTTGTGAAAAAGTCTCCTAGATAACTTTCTGTAAATTTCTACTGCTAGTTTCGACAGAACTTTCAAATATCTATTTTCTTAAATGTTTTCAATAATTTACCGATTATATTTCTTTAGTAATCTGTGTATACAAACTTAAGTTATTATTAATCAAAATTATATCTTATTGTATATGAGGGTCGTTTGATAAGTTTGGTACATTTCTATGATATGGCACCGCCATTCATTTTGTAACATCACAACTGTCAAGTACCATTTTCCAAACTAGCATAGGCGAAATTTCAGTCAGAAGCGATTCTATGTTCACGTTCTACAGATGTTGGAAACAAGCATTATAACAGTGGCCGCAAAAATTGAAAAAAAAAACGAACAGACTTTTTGCGTCCATTCATCACCGTGGATGAAACATGAATTGACCACTACACACCTGATTAAAAGCAGTGGACAACGACCAGTGAAAGTGCATCGAATAATGCGAAAACCGTTTTGTCAGCTGGGAAGATCAAAGACACTTTTTTTGTAATTCCCAATGAATCATCCTGATCGACTACTTAACAAATGGAAAATCGATAAAAAACCTATTATGCAATTTATTGGACCGTTTGAAAGAAAATCTGAAACAAAAACACCTAGGATTGACACACGAAAAGTCCTCTTTCACCAGAACAACGATCCGTCTCAAAAATCGACCGTTGTAATAGCAAAATTACACGAATCACACTTTGAATTGATTTCTAATCCACCCTATTCTCTAGACTTGGACCCGTGTCACATTTTTCTCTTCACAAACTTCAAAATTTGGCTGGGTGGGAAGAAATTTTCATCAAATGGGGATGGCATCGCCAACATCAATGCATATTTTGTAGACTCACTGGACCAAATTTATAGACTTCAATATAGACTATGTTGAGAAATAAAATTGATTTTTTCTAAAAAAAACCCGTATTTAACTTGCTTTTTACCATACTTATCAAACGACCCTCATATATATATATTTGTTTATATATATATATATTTATTTATATATATATATATATATATATATATATATATATATATTACAACAATGCAACATTTCGTACAG
>CM068316.1:44483398-44663398 GCA_034766995.1 Acanthacorydalis orientalis
ACTCTCATTGAATCTGATTGGCAGTATGTGTGTTCCTTATTTTCGAGATTCCTTTTCGTTTTGTGTTTCTATATATATATATATATATATATATATATATATATATATATATATATATATATATATTATTAGCAACGATGCTGTACTTTTTTTTGTTTATTAGTGAAATTTTTATATGTATATCAATTTATAATAAGGCCTGTAATTGTTTTTATAATTTTTATATTTTGTTTTTTACATAAAATATTTACATGTTTAATAATTTTAATATTGGAAATTTTTAAAAATTTAATATAATTTTATTTTATTTTTCACTTATTTTATTTGTCAGTATTAACTACGTTATAAGATTTGGTGTTTATATACAGTATATTTTTTTCTTTCTGAATATATATAAAAGCATTAAAATACCTTGATATTATAAGAGGTACTTCTTGGAAAAGATTCTATATCTGATTTCTTTAATAAGAATTATAAGAAATTTTAATATTTATTATAAATTTATTTCAATATTTGTTCATAATGAGGATTTGAAAATGATTGATTGAAAGAGGATTTAAGTAATAATTTTTCGCTGATAAACATTTAATAAATCCAAATTCAGTCCTTAAAATTAAATTATAACAATTAGTTGTTTTATTTGAAAGATATTTTCTATATTTTTTTATGTAACGATGTGAATATTTCTAATATTTTATGGAGAAATGTGTAGTATTTTATATTTTTTTTCATATATATATCGATTCCGTAGAATTAAAAAAATAACTTCTGTTTTTGTCAAAAAATAACTATAAATTCTATTCCATTTTAGTTTTTTTTTCTGTTAGAAAATATATAATTATCTTAGACAGAAATAACAAATCATCTCTATTAAATAACATCTAATATATATATATATATATATATGAATGAATCAATATGTGTGTATGTCTGTATGTATTTGTGAATATGTGTTGATAATGTTTCCCAGTACATAATGTAAGATCGTATTAATTAAAGATATATTCCCTTATTGTATTCTTTTCATACTGTATCTTTCTTGTCTCATCATCCTACATACTTATCGTCAACCAGATTGATATTTATGTTACAAGCTTTACAATGATTGAGTGTGCTTACTACCACTCAAGAAATATTTCAATCCATATTTCTTTTAATAGCTTTGTATACTTGTTGTGTTTATATATCTAATGGAATCTTATATCATAGTTAGTATCCAATATAGTAGCGACTTTTTTATAATGAAAACTCATAAATTTATCATACATTTCATTTTATTTATTTCTACAAACGTATAATCGTTACGGTTTATTGAAATTGTATCAGAAAAAAGGAAACTGAAAGGATTTTTTTATTTGTGTATGAAATGATGCAATTAATATATATATATATATTATAATAATAATAATAATTATTTATAATCTATAAATTTCATTTTTGCTATCAACTAGTTCCTATTTACAAAATAAATATTATTTGTTAATTTATATAATTGTATATGATTTGAAATAATTTAAAAATTTGGTAAAATAGAAAGTAAATGATGATTAGATAGATTAATAATTAACATATTTGATTATTAATCAGTGTGTCAAAATTTCATTTTTATTTGTTTCGCAGTAAGTTTTTGCAATAAATAACTGTATGTGTTTTTGAACGATTAACAAATATATATTCTATTATAATTTAAAAGTTGTATACGAAATAAAAACCCAATAAATGTGATTTTCTTTAAACAAACAAAATCCTTTTTAATAAAGTAGACATTTAGTTCACAAGGCTTGAATATTTACATTTTAGCAAATTATCAGTTACTATTAAAAAAACAATTAATTTTATATAATTGAAATATATTAGATATATATATATATATATATATATAAAAGGTTTATATATATAAAGGGTTTTATATTATATATATATATATAAATATCTTGTCCTTTTGTTTATAAGAACACACACGTACATTTTTAATTAAGCATGAACGAACATAATAACAAATGTAAAGAATTAGAAATTGAATTAAACAGATCACATTTCAAGAAACTAAGACAATATGTACGGAAAAAATTGTTAGCTGGAAGCAAAAACATAAAAATATAACATACTGGCATTGATCAATCTTATAACAAGTAAAAACAATTCAATTCTGATAAAAAATCGAAGAATTCTCTATTAAGCAAAGAATATCAGAAATAATAGAAGAGTAAAAAAGTGTTAGTTGGATCAACCTAGGAAGGAACGAAAGTAATAAAAGAAAAACTAATTATGCGTTGTGCTGATTGTCTTCATCATTTAGGATGATTGAGTTTTCCACTAGTTTTAGCACGTGAGGTATTCATTTTCAGGTAGACGTGTAGATGTCAAACGTACCAGTTGTACCTAATTGTATCTGTTTTACTTGAATACAGTACACTTACAAAATCCAGTAGTGGAAACAAATAATCATATAGCCAAAGTAGACAAAAACTGTCAGGCAACGAAATAACAGTTATAAAAATATACAAATATGATTTTAAAAATTGATTTCTTTTAACAATATTATTTTAATGTTAAAATAGTCAGATCTTTAAAGTTAAGAATGATGAATTTATCCATCATTAAGAGCGAGACTTCAACAATTAGAGGAGAAAAGGAAAATTAGAATTTTTTTAGAAAGAACTCTTTTTACATAAAAATGTTCAAAATAGCATATAAGTAGATGGACGAATGAAAGAATATTTAAAAAAGAAGTAATGTGAATGTTTACGAAATAAACTTAAGAAAAAAAGACAAAATATTGAGATAAAGTTTAATAAATGAAAAAGATTATATAAACGATATTAAAAAAGCAGAATAAAAAAAATAATGCCACAGAAAGACTAAGATTTGAATATATAAAGCCGATAATGGAGAACATAAAATGACATGGCAATCGAGAATTGAAGAGAACGTATATTGATGGAATTAGTGGATAATTTTAGAAAAATAATTTTTTTTTTGATAAAAAGAAAATAAAAAGATTAGAAAATTTATTAAAATTGTATGAAGAAGGAAACACTAAACAGTTCAAATTTGTAATAATTACAAAGATATTTGTCTAACAGAAAATATTCATAAGGTCAATATGATAATATATTTGAATATATTATCATCTTTACATACGTACATACATTCATATAAATATATATATATAACTAATTAGAACTTATACCACCTAATTCGTTCTCATAATCAGTTTTATTGCTAATTATTATTATTATTTTAAAACACACGATACACAAATATGTATTTATAAATTTGATAATTAATCTTGTTTTAAAATATTTACAAACAAATATACTATCAAAAGCAATTTATGAATTCTATAAAGAATTAATACTCTATTATTAACTCTAATGCTACAGTACTTGAAAGAACCCTCATTATTTAATGAATATTTAATAGTTATTATTAAACACTATAGTATCACTCTTCAATTATATTTGGTTGACTGAAAACCGTTATTAATAATAAGTTTTTATATAATCTACTATTTATTAATTTACTTAATTAATTATTTCCAAATACGAACAATATATGTGTACATATAAATTAAATAATTCTTAAAAAAATACAGTATTCACATTATTTATAATTATTTTTTATTAATTTTTAATTTGCAAACAATAACGTATTGACACTTTCATTTATTTATAGTATATGCCAGACACATCATATTGATTGAATTGAAATGTCAATGTGTTTCAATGTAAATAACAAACTTTACACAATGTAGACACATGGGTATGTTTTCATTCAACGTACATAAAATACAAATTGAAACACCTTTCTGCTTTGACACACAGGGAGATTCATGTTGCATATTTGAAAGTCCTCAAGGTATGCACATACGAGGTGCAGTCTTCTACTCAGGAGTATGTAATAGAAAATGACGTCGGTGTCAAAGCAAGTTGAAGCTCGAAAGCACGTCATCAGAGAGGCTTTATTTAAATGTAGTGAAGCAACAATCTGAGTCTGTACACTACATATATATATATATATATTGAAGCAGGAATTTTTAAATTTCAAAATGTCTGGATATAAATACAGTATTTCACCTTTATAAAGGTTGTCGTTCAATTTTTGTTTCAATTTACCCACAAAATCTCTTAAATCAACTTCTTTATATATTAAAATGCAGTATTTGTTATAAATATAAACAGATATTTAAAGATAAAATTCTGTATTTTATTTAATCTCTCTAGGAAATACATGTACAGATTTTATATACTATAAAATTGATATTTTTTTAAAAAAAAGTGTTTTTGTGGTAATTCTTTATTTTTTATTTAAATTATTTTAAAACTATATCATAATTTAAAATCAGCACTTGTTCTAAAACGTTTACTAGATAACATAAGAACAATTTGTAACTTATGACATATTGTTCAATAAATGAATCGTAAAAATGTACTAAAAGTGAAAATAAATCGCATGTTTCTTTACTTGAAAAATATTTATTATATTTTCACAATTAAACTAACTTGAACAATTATCATTTCTTTATCATTAATATTTGTATTAATGAAAGTATGTTTAAAAGATCAAGATTCAAATTTAATTATTAAAAATGACGATCAGTAATAAAAAGTGGAAACTGTATATTCGTTGTAACAAATCTTGTGAAAAAATTTACATTTTCTTTAAAGATCAATAAGTAATCGTTACAAACGTACGTGTATGTGTATATATATATGTGTATATATATATATATATATATATATATATATATATATGTATATAAAAGAACTACGACTCTGAGTATAAAACGAAAGAGACAATATCAAATCAGATTCGACAATCTGAGAGAAAGAGAGAGATTTTAATCATATTCACCAATCTTCTGCATCACTGAAGGAAGCTGTTTTTTTTAAAAAAAAGTATAATAATACGTTATATTCTGATATTTTCTTCTCATATCAAAAACAATATCCGCCACCAGTGTTTACGAATACTTCGGCAGATATAAAAGTGTGGTTTATAATGTAGAGCAGAATAAAAAACTTACTTAATTTTAAAAATATTTTTCACGACAGATGGTTATTAAAATTCAATACATATTAAGGAGTGCATTTTAATACAAATTACAAAAAAAAACATTGTAAATTTTTCGTTTTAGTTTTCCATATTGGGAATAAATTAAATTATAATATTATTTTTCATTACAACTAAATTTTTTCACTCTCTCTCTCTCTATATATATAGAGAGAAAGAGAGAGAAAGAATTACATATATATATATATATAACTTTTCTCAAATGTGATACAATAATTGATCACTTAAGTAATAGATTCTCAGCTAATATACTAAATCTGGTACTTTTTTTAAATTCTGGGCGAATGGTAATTCTACTATTAACCTCTTATTAGAGGAATTAATTTTTGTTCGTGTAAAAATAACTCGTTTCACTGTAAGGAATTTTTTTTGCAATAACAGAAAAGAAAAAAATGAAAAATATATTAAACCAAAAAATGTTCTGTTCAAATATAAAAATTACTAAAACGAATTTATATGAAATTATTTTACTGTATGGTATTCTTTGAAACATTGAGGCATACACAAAATAACATCAAAGTCGATTCTTTCCCCAAACCTTTCGTATAGCACAAAGTGCATCTTCTGGTTACATTTGCTACAACAAAAATAACCTTAAACGTAATGCCAAATAGAAATTAGTTTTTGAAGCACCATGACGAAGAATGTCGTCATGCCCATTATAGTTTTATTTCTGGCATGACGAAATATATTTCATCATTCCAGTTAAGAGATTAAGTAATTTTATATTTATTACATATTGTGTTAAAATAATATTATGTTTCTAATATTAGCATAGTCATTAAAAAATTGGTTTTTAATTTGTTTGATTTCATCACTATATTTCTTAAAATCGATTCTTAGTTCATTTACAAAAGACCGATGGCTGGAATCCATGATTTAATTATTTTCTATTCGAATTTTCAACTAATTAAATTTAAATTCTTGTCACTAATACGAGGATCGTTTGATAAGTATGGTAAAAATCTAGTTAAACACCGTGTTTTTTTTTGGAAAAAATCGGATTTATTTCTCAACCAAGTCTCCATTGATGTCTGTACACACTTGGTTCAGCGAAACTGTAAAATACACATTGACGGTGTTGATGACTTCTTCATTCGACGAGAATTTCTTCCCACCATACCAAATTTTCAAGTTTGGGAAGGGGAAGAAGTACCATGTGTTCAAATCCAGAGAATAGGGTGGATGTGGAATTAATTCCAAGCCTAATTCGTGCAGTTTTCCTATTGCGACGGTCGATTTGTAGGAAGGCGTGTTGTCTTGGTGAAAGAGCACTTATTTTTTCGCCAATCTTGGCCGCTTTTGTTTAAGACCTTCTTTCAAATGGTCCGATAATTTTGCATATAGGCTCTTGTTATCGTTTTGCCTTTCGTTAAGTAGTCGATCAGGATGATTCCTTGGGAATCCAAAAAAATTGTAGCCATCACCTTCCCAGCCGACAAAACGGTTTTCACCTTCTACGGTGGACTTCCACCAGTCATTTTCCACTACATTAACTGCTAATTCAACTCACGTGTGTAGTGATTGATCCATATTTCATCCATGGTGACGATTCGACACAAAGAGCTCGTTTCTGCTCGTTTTTTTTCATTTTTACAGCAACTGCTACAATACACTCTTCAAAAATCTGTAGCACGTGAACAACGCGTCGCTTCTGGATGAAATGTCTCCAATGATAGTTTAAAAAATGACACTTGATAGCTGTGACGTTACCAAATGAATGGTGGCTCCATATCATAGAAATTTACCAAACTTATCAAACGACCCACGTATACTCATACATCTTTAATTCGTAAATGTTTTTGTAATGTTATAAAATATATTTACAAATATGTCAAAGCTAATAACTATCTTGCTGACTTTCTAACTTGGTGACAAGTCTAACCTTAGCTATCTATTTTACATATGTTAGAAATAATCTAATATATATATATATATATATATATATATATATATTATAAAGTTAACGTATATTTCGGTGTACATTGGATTACTACTAACCCCAAACAATTGAAATAAACCACAAACATACAGAACGCAAGGTAAATAGTATTGTCAACACGTAGAACAAAACTTCAAATGAACAAATAAAACAAACAGTTCCGATAATATACAAATAAAAAGTATCCCTGTTTTTAATTTTAGCTGGAGTTATGTGTAACAAAAATATCAATTTCGGAATAAATACTTAATTTCGTCAATTTATTTTTAATGTATTCCTTTTTATTTATTGCCAACAAAACTGAACAGTAAATCTAGAAGGTCAGAGAAAATCCAAATAAATGTCAAAAAATAAATATTTCAAATCAATCATTCCACATCTTCAATGCAGAATGAACAAATGAATCAATCAAATAGTTTATTTTTATCAAAAGTAAGCTTGTGTACATATTTTTATTGAAGTATGTGAAAAGAAAACAAAATCGACATTTACTTTTATTATTTGATTTGATTTTTTTAAACAATTTTCAAAAATGTTTCCAATTTGCCTAAATTTATTGTTATCTATAAAAAAATTGAATATTTAAGGAATTATAAAAAACATAGTAAACAATAAATATATATATATAATTTAAAATTACATTTTATAATCTAGATTAAGTATTTTACAGAAAATACTGAGAAATATTTTTAAACAGCTCTTCTAAAGTCAAATGCAAGCCCTTTACAAATTTATTATTAAAATAAAGTATCATCTGCTTTCGAAGAATCTCCCCTACACATTTTCTCACCGAAGTTTGAAAATGTCGCATATTACTAAACGATCTTTTAAAGTGAAAATCATTTTGTTTAGTAATGGATTCAGTTATCCATTCAAAAATTTATAATGCTTCCGTTATGTTCTTCGGATACGTATTTTCGTTTATTGTCATTATTGGAAGCTTTCAGTCAATTGTCTGTTTGATAAACAGCTACAAAAATATTTATCAAACTTATTTATAACCAATTTTGTTTATTTGTGGAACGTTTTTAAGGTACAACAATTTTTTTAAATTTTATAAAAATCATAAAAATAAATATGTATTTATTTTTACAATTTGAAAAATTCATTTTTCTTTTCAATGAACACTTTAGTTTTTAATTGAAAAAAAACATTCAATAAGTTATAAATTTCTTAAATAAATTTATATGTTAGTATGAAATCTGTGTTATTTGTTTAAGAAATATTTTTATTAAAATATGAACAATAATATTTATAAAACTACTGAAATCAAAAGTTATATCTTTTACAAGAACAATGATTTTTAATTTAGAAAAGACATATCAATTAAAATAAACATTAAATATAATTCAATTTAAACGAGGAATTATTCCACACGGTACAGTAACATTTTTCTTTTATATCATTTTTATACGAATTTTCCACACCGTTAACTTTTATAAACAAAAAAAATTGAATACACATTTTAAATATTTTCCTATAAAACCGAGAATTCCATTATCACTTTTTTCAAGTTATATTTATTTTCCCATTTGCAGAACATAATACTTCTTTTAGTAAAACGTTTCGAGTTTTTCTAGCCATTTCATACCATTATATTATACGCTTGTATAATTTGGCACGGTTTAAGTTAATAATAGCGTTGTGTGTGATCGTTATACATGTTTGACAGCAGACGATAACGAAGCGTCGTTCTAATAAGTTTATTATCTGGACGTCACATAACAGCCGGCGTCCAGACAAATATTATGTTTTATTAAAATTCTGAATACATACACAAATGTATACATGCAGAAGCTCATATATATATATATATATATATATTACTTCGTCGTAATAGTACCAAAATAGAAAGTCAATTTAATAAATATGTTCTGCAACCCAAATATTCACTGTAAAAATAACGATAGCTTGTACCATTGGCAAAGAAATTGTTTTCCACGGATTCAAATTTATTCAAATTAAAACGTATCAGTATTTTAACGGTCATTTAATTTCCGAATTCATTATTTTTTTTGGGAAAATCACATAGTTCATAACGGATGCATATATGTACATATTTTTTTGTGAAGAATAACTTTTTCATTCGGTGTAATTGTTCTGAAAATCAAAATCAAGTAGAAAATATGGAAATAAGTAATATCCGTAGCAAGTGATTTTTAATAATGAAAACTTATTGGTATGTAAAGTTGTTTATATGTTATTATAATTTTATTTTTATATAATAATTGTACTGGATTTTTTACTTTTTTTAATTTACAAGGAAATCTAATACTTTTAAAATTATATTTGAATGTTTTTATTGCGATAAAAATTTTATGGTGATATTTTTGAAATTGTGGAATGAAGAAAGAATTCAATAATAAAAGTAATTTAGATACAGTGCCAGAACTTTATCGTAATTTAAAATCATTTAATTTAATATGAAAAACGAAATATCAAAATAAATTAAAAATCTCTTTTTATTGTATCTTCTATCCTCACTGCAGGTGAAATATATTTTTTTTTAATTCTAAAGAAAACATCAAGTAAGTTCAACCTTTTTAGTCAAAAATTAAATATCTCACACACAATTCAACAAATTATTTTCTTACTATTCAAAAAAGTACAGTATACACACACACACACACACACACGTATATATATATATATATAATGTATATATATGTATATGTATATATATATGTATATATATATATATATATATATACGCATATATATATATATATATATTTGTATATATGAATATGTATATATATATATATATATATATATATATATATATATATATATAATTTAT
The DNA here is from genome assembly GCA_034766995.1 of Acanthacorydalis orientalis. Taxonomy (NCBI): domain Eukaryota; kingdom Metazoa; phylum Arthropoda; class Insecta; order Megaloptera; family Corydalidae; genus Acanthacorydalis; species Acanthacorydalis orientalis. The sequence continues at coordinate 44,493,217 of CM068316.1, forward strand.
ACTAAAATTAACAAAAATATACTAAAATTTATGGACAATAAAAATTAAATTGATTTATTAAAAACAAGTTAAATATTATTTATTGAATCAAGTTAAATATTTGTTATAATTTATATAATTTTGTCTTAAAAAGTGTTGTAAAATTATTTAAAAATTCAACTTATATTCAACATTATGTTTTTTACCATTAAAAAAAATATTTCTGACATAAATTATATATTTATCACTTTTTTTAAATATTGATTAGAATATATATTTTTCTCTTTGCAGTTTACATAATTCACGAATTTAATTTTTTGTATACTGTATTCCATTATCAATTATAACATTTTTTTTATGAAAATATCGATTTTCCGCCGAACGTCAAAATATCAAAGGGTGTCACGATTCCCGTAGGCATATCATTGTGAACCCTTGCTCTGGAACCTTTATGTATAATTGAATGTTGTTCAATTAACTTTTTTATGTTTTTCCTCTTTAATTTTGACGAATTATCAGTTTTATAACTGAATTCAAAACTATTACTAATACACCTACTGATCATAAACCACATACATATACACACACATGTACACACACGTATGCACACACAATATACATACACACACATACACATACACACATACATACACACACACACATACAGACACACGTATATATATATATATACATTTATATATATATATATATATATATATATATATATATATTATATAATAATGTAATATAAATGAGATGTTTAAGTTTCACTACGTAGAATTTAAACTATGAAACTTAATTAAGGACCTTGATGTAATAATAATAGTACATGATTGAATTTGATACTAAATTATCGAATAATAGCATATTAAACTTTGTGTTATTATGTAAATATTATATTCTTTTTGACAGAGTTTTGTCTTAAATGTTCTATAAATATTATAAGAGAAAATTATACATGTTGTAATAAAAATGAAATAAGAACGTACATAAATCAATAAAATGATAATGTTAAGAGAAAAAAGAACGGATCCAAAGAAGAAATATGAAATATTCACCTATAGACTTCACAACGAGTACATATTTTATAAACCTACACGCGTATACAGTTATTTATTTATAAATTTATTAAATAATAAAAATATCGAAATATTTACACGAAAATAAGACAACACAATAGAATTTCGTATTTTTTTTGGTACGATTTTTCTTGTTTTTGTCAAGATTATAAACGAAATTGTTGAGAAGTCAAATTGATTTCATAGAATTTTTTTCAGTATATATTTTTTTTTATATAATTCAATAATTTTTTCTTCATTATTGGAAATAAATAATAATATTTTCTCTAGTAAACTATAATTCACGTTAATTAAAATGATTTTTTTCATTATTCATGTTTTTTATGTCTGTAACATATCGGACTAATCTGACTTACAATAAACATAACATATTAAAAAAATCAATCAATCAATTTTCAGATTAAACCTGATAAATCATTCGTGAAAATATGTTTTTTCATGTACGAAAACATCACAAGCAGTTGATAATTATAAAAAAATCGAGATAATGAAATTGAAAAGGTCACTAATTACTTAGAAATAAAAATTTTTATATGGTTTTCCTTATACCAATTTTCTTATACAGTAATGATGTGTCACATTACTTTAAGAAAATAATCTTTTATATTCAACAAGTTGAAATATAGAAAAGGTACTAAATATTTAAAAAAAAATGAAAATACATATCAGGTTTAAAAATTAACTCTGTGCTTTTACATTGAATTAGTCATAACTTTGTTTTAAAATAAAATATTTTCTCGTCGTTATAAGATTTTTAATTACCAAACTTATCACTTAAAAACGCAATAAATCATGACCGAGCAGTTGGCATAAACACACAAAACAGTACTGAACACGATGGCGTCCAAATAGCACCATATTAGATATTGCGTGCTTCAGTTGAAAAAGTGCTGCTGAAGCCCCGGGAATAATTTTTCCGACTTGGCGGGGAAGTGTTTTGATGCATAAAATATAGTAAAAATTCTAAAATAGTAGAGGGGATCTGAAAATACATTACACACTTCATCGACTCAAAGTCATCATATTTTTTCCGCCAAGAGATTCGTCAGTTATCGGACAGATGGAGAAAAGTTATACGAAATAATGAGGGAAATTTTGAGTATTGAAATGTATTCCATTGTTTATAAACATTCATTTTGTATAAAAAAGGTACTGAATTAATATTTACACCTAAATAAATTGAAATAATCATAAAATTTATAAAATTAAACAATGTTTCACCATATAAATCTACATTATCAGCAATGAAAATAATTATTTATTAATTATTTAATATTTTTACTAATAAAACGACTATGTTATTTGTGTGGGATTAATAATTCAATTAGTTAAGTAAAATATTATATTTTTATAGAAAGTTAATATGCAATTTCTTCAAAAATAACATACACATTTTAATAGAAGAATGTGTGTCATGTTAGTCTTATATTAAATCAGAAAAAATTAGGAGTTTGTCATAACCGCACAGTGAATTGTTCTTTATTTATTATTGACTCACTCAGATATTAATTCACAGGAAATATCACAATATCACCTGATGTCCCCTCTTTTATTTGATACTTAAGTGAAGGAACAAGTCATTCCTTAATATTCAACTAAAATATACTCGTAATAATTGAAATGTAATTACTCAAATTCAGTTGTTAAAAGTGAAGCATGCTGCAATGACGTTCATTCCTACAAGAAACTATGTATATAAATATTCATTGCCTAATACATTTTATTATTCAGCCATTTAAATGTAAACACTAACTAAAACACATACGCTTTATTACAAAAAAAAAACTGTAATATCAGAATAAAGAGATTACATCAAGTGAAGTCTATTTTTATTTTATAAATACGCTTAAATCAAATATACTATCCACAATCTAACTGTAATCTAATTGAAAAATTTATAAAAAAAAACTAAGTCCGTTTAATAATAGATTTATATAAAACATATATTACTGAAAGAGATTAAAAAACTTACAAAAATTTTACAAATATATAAGAAATACTAATAAAAATATTCTCAACTTATTTTAACTCGTATAAAGTTACAAAATATATTCTTATAATGATACACTAGAAAAGGGGTTCCCAATGAGGCCGGTATAGACCGCTTAGGGCTCGATGAAAGTTAATAAGAGGTTGATTAACCCCAAAAGGTCGATTAGGGGTCGATAAAAGTTGATAGGGGGTCGATGAACCCGAAAAGGTTGATTGGAGGTCGATAAACAAATTGAATGCATATTCTATATATGTATACTGCCCTCGGGCGCAGACTCTAAGTGGCAACAATTTGGATATCGGAGGCTGTTATTACATAAAAATATAAAAATAAGTTCCACATGAAAATAGTTCCAATTTTCTGGGGGTTGATAAAAAAGAATATTTTTTGTAAGGAATCAATGTATGAAAAAGTATGGGAACCCCTGCGCTAGAATATAATTTTTAATGTATTAATAATAATTTTTGAATGTTTAAAGAATTAAAAAGTCTATTCTTTTAAAAAAGTCTATTCTTTTCTAAATTTTAAATATTTTACTAAAAAGTTATTTCGGAAAGAAGACTTTATTCTTAAGGAGAAACTATTAACATTCTATGAAAACAATGTCATAATTAGTAAAAAAAAATCTTTTATTATAGGTATTAAAAATATTTTAATATTTATAAATAAATATAAAAATATTTGTAATAATATATTAGACTACTGTAGATTAAATATAGATATTATTTAAAATGAATTACAAAAAATAATGAATGAATAAAATTAAACACTTATTAAAAATTAATAATAATGAATACGTTTGAATTAGAAAATTTATTAGCAAATTAATATATATTAATAGAGAGAGAGAAAGAAAGAGAGAGAAAGTTAAGAAAGAAGACGAAAATTAAATATTAAAAAATGAAGTTTACATCACTTTTCACGCAATACTTTGCGTGTAGATTAAAAAAAGTTTTTACACGTTAAAATATACTCCGAAATATTTTTTTAAAAAATAGTAATGACTAATTATTAAATTCCGTTCCATTTGTGTATAATGAACTACTATAAATAATGTTTCACGAACGTTCGTATGAATATTTAAGAAATGTATTTAAAAAAAAGAACAATTGTGTAATGAATAAAAAAACATTAATTCAAATTACAAAGAGACTGGCCTAAACAACTTTACACTTATTTTTCATAAGGGATACATTTAAAAATGAAGTCTTTACATTGAAAATGTTTGACGCGAGAACGTCTAGAGTCGAAACTATACAACCCTTACTCATTAATATTAAAACACTTGAACGCGGCGTCACATTTACATACGAAACAGAAACACAAACGCAACTGGGTCAAGCCGAAACTGAAAACAAACTGAAAATAAAATAGATTCGTCGAAAACGCAGCAGGTGCGTAAGCGATGCTACCCCGTTATATCCTTCAAACAACAGCAGCACGCCGATATCCATTTTACTAGTCGCTGAATGTTTTCAACCCGACGCCGCCACCGACTCCACCACCCCCCGAATATCGTTCCACTTTTCCCGTGCCTCTTCCGACGCCGCGGCGCTGCTTTTAAATAATTCAAATGCGGTGTAGGTTTTCGCACCTGGTCGCTAGCAGACATGGTCGTGCCCGCCAGGAATCAAACTAATGGACAGGTAAAAGTATATCTTGTACATAAAGTATTTCATATTTCCAGATTCGAATTAGATGTTCATTTTAACATAATGTTTCCATATCGTATTTCCGTAACATTCTTATTAAAATCATGTTCGTACTAAAATGTTACATAATACATTTCAGTGAACTGAATGTAATTCATTCTTCCTGTCTTTCCAGATATCAGAAACGTCACTGTTAAATATAACATCGTCATCGTCAATTTAACTCTTCAACATTCTACTTTCAGATCATCTCTTCTGTATATTTTTTTCATTTCAGTGCTCCATTTCTTACTATTAACAACTCGTTTCATTTTTCAATCGAATTTAATGATTCCATTTCAGTTAATTATAAAATTACTTAAGAGATTTATTTTTTTTTAAAAAAAAACATTTTTTTATAATACACCTTTAAAATTTATATTGTACTTTGCCAGTATGAAAAATGTAAAAGCAGAATTCAATCAAGACCACTTTCACGTAACATAATTTATAAATTTTATAACTGGTAGGATGTATTTACAATTCAATTAATAGAAGAAAAATCTTAGATAGACTGATCTATTCCATTCTATGCTTACCCTATATTAACATTCTAATCTATCCTGACTTGATCTGACCTTTGTATATTTACCTAGTTTGATTTAAAAAGGAAAAATATTACCACTAATAGTAAAATAAAAGTTTGGAATTTTCTACAATTTTTCAAATTGACATAAGTTTAGTTATTCCAATCAATCTTAATTTATCCTGACTTAACCTCGCCTAATCTTACCATTATCATTAAAAATATATAAGTTCTGTCATTAAGTCAGTTCACATTTTTTATAAATTTTTCACATTTTTTTATTAATATCCACAATAACCAACATGCATATATTACTACTTATTATTGTATATAATTACTGAATTCACTTTAACAATAATAGATATTAAAAAAGAAGACAAGAGTGTTTCCATTACAATAAAATCAGTCAGAAGCAAAATCATAGCAGATCATTTATGAATAAATTGTATTCACAAGACAATAAATTATACGAGTACTTCCTAACCCTATCTAGCCAAACTTTCCCTTTTTATATAAGAAATATGTTATCCCATGTATTTTTATTTACTTGAAGTCAATTTGATTTAAAACATTAGTCATTTCAAACCGTCATTATTTAAAAAAATTAAATTTTTCTTATAAAAAAGATGAAAAATACAAGTAAATGTTTTCATTTGTATAAGATTCAAAAATTATTATTTCTAGAGTAACGACTACAAACATAGCATTACATAACATTACAAATTGTTTGATATTTATTTGGATACTTATGTTTTAACCCTTTCACCACGGATTAAATATTTTTATTTTTAAAGTTCTCTTTCGTTTGATAATCTTTTGAGTTACTTAAGTAATCTATTCAATTTCCGTTACTAATTTTTGAAAATTTTATGGGACACATAGGTCTCGTTAGTGAAGAAAGGGTTAAACAAATAAATTTAATATGATGCTCGTGCTTCACGAGACGAAGACAGATGACTAACCGTGTGGGTCATGGAAAATCTGACCCGCATAGCCGATGACTCGCATTTAGGCATGTGCTGAGATCAGTATTATCATTCAGTTCTCAGGCAGCAATTAGAGAAATAAAATTTACAATAAAGTGCATAGAAAATAAATTTATAAGTGGTTTTAAAATCAAGTTAAAAATGGATAATCCACAACCCAGATCTTCAACATATCAAAATATAAATATTGATGAAGAATTTGGTGACCCTATGTCAAAAATTAATCGAAAAAAAAGAAGAATTATATATGATAATGATAGTAATGAAAATAATTGGAAAGACAATGTAGAAACTGTTAGTGAAGATGGTGAAACAACGCCTGAAGAAATAAATTGTTAAAATGTGGCTGGTGATGAGTCAGAGAATGATGATAAAAATGAATTTTTGAAGGAAGTGCCTGTTTGAAATATTCACCCGATGATTCAGGATACTTATAAATTTTTTAAACTATTATTTGATAGCAATTTCTTTTCAAATATTGTAAGATGATAGGAATTGTCTGAAACGTATTTTTCTTATTATTATATTTTTCAGTTCCGCTTATTTTTTATTATAACTGCACAAACGTTGCCAGCTGCTGGAAATTATTTTATGTTGATCTTGAATGTGTTAAATTATATTTATTTTGATTTATTTAAATTATATAAATTTGTTAAAACTAAAATTATCTACTAGATAATTATAGTTATATATATATATATATATATATATATATATATATATACTATGTGATTATAGTAATATATATTTATTACAGAAATTTGATGACTGTACAATTCATTAAATGACAGTGGCACCCTCATAAACAATATGATAAAACAAACGCTTACGAAAAATATTAAATTGTCGCCTGGGAGGCAGTAACTCCCCACTAAAGACCACTGCATTATAGCAAATCTAATTATAAACTGTATATAATCAACAATTATGTATTATAACCAAATTAGGAAGTAATCAGTGTAAAATTAAATAATAATATCTTGAAATTATAAAATAAACAAAGAGATAAATTTGAATATTTGTTTTGTAATTATAGTCTACATATTTTCAAAATAAATTGAAAAATATTTTCTATGCACGATATAATTTCAACACTAAATTTATTTTCACAGATGTATTTTTCACTCGCTTCACAAACTACACTTATTTGCTGATCAAAAACATTCAATAATGTATTATTGATCATTTCTTATACCTATTTCAATACCTATATTATCATCCTCAGAGCTCTGTTATATAAAAAATAGAGATACTGGTAATACTATAAAAATATGCATGTGCAACTATAAAAAATGACCCTTGGATAATTATTACACTTGTTTGATCCAAAAAAAATTTTGTAATTTGTGAAATCAATAAAATATTCATCTGTAAAAAAGAGTTATACTATTTTAAATCCAAATAAAAACGGTTCTCAATTAAATTTGAATGAAATAAAATTGACTCTTCAATTTATTTCATTTTATAAAAAAACTTTAATTTAATTCATATTGTATTATTAAATGAATATACCCTTCGTCATAATAAATATTAGGCTGGTGCAAAAATAATTGAGGTTTATATATGGTTTTCAAACGATTAAAACTGCAATTATTTTTGCACCAACCTAATAGAATATTTAAAATAGAAATACAATATAATCTATTCAAATATTTTAAATTATTTTCATCAATTAAATTCAATTATTTAAATTTCATGTTCATTTTTCAGCATGAAAATATTTTTTAGTATATTCAATATGAAAGATTTTTAATATTTTCAATAAGTAGGATCTTTCGATAATGTATTTAATTAAGATATATAAAACAAACTTCATGTAATAAATACAACTAAATAAGAATTGCCAACACAGTTATATAAAAGAAGTGTATATGGTGAAAAAGATACCATCCAATTTCTAAAAATCGGTTCAGCAGACGTGTTTAGAACGATCACACAATAATATTTACGAAAGGCATAAAAGGAAATAAATCCAAAAGGATTTGGGAATAGAATATATTTTGTCAGTGTGGAAAAGACGTAGGTGTATCAATAGAAGAATTACTGAGACATATACTAGCACATTCAGTTGACTATATTGGTATGAATATAGCCATTTGAATAATGTTATTATTGTATAATAAGATATTAATTTTTAAAAAATAGAATTAAATACTTTCATTAGATTCTCAAGGTATATTTTTCTTTTTTATGAAATTATCAGGTAGGAAAATAATTTCGGTTTTCGTTTTCTGAATTCTAACCTTAATTTTTTCAATGAAAGTGTCGTTTTATTGAGTTTATGTTATAGTATTTTAAAGTACATTTTTTAGTCTGTATTTTGGTAATAATAACTTTTGTTTTATTATTAATTTGGGCTATTTAATTAAAGATGGAAAAAAGCAAATAAGAGTAATTTTTTACATAAGTTCAAAACGATTGATGAAGCAGCAAAAACTGTTTAGTATGGGTATTGTTAAGAAATGTACGATGCAATAATGGTTCCAAAAATTTCATGATGGGGACAAGAGCCTTGATCACGACCAACTGAAGCATTTATTTGAATCAAAACCACGCACAACAATTCGAGAACTAGCACAAAAGTTAGAAGTTAGTCATCCAACAGTTCTAAATCACTTTAAACAGCTAGAAAAATCAAAAAGCTGTAAATATATATGAATTTAAAGGTCATAAACCGCATTTATTTTTTTACCAACCTAATATATTGAACAATATGGTGGTAAATTAAGTTGCCTGTAATATATATCGCAAGCTACCAGAAAGATATTTTCTTTTGGAGCAGCTGTCTGTTTTAATATTCTCATATTGTATATATATATATATATATATATATATATATATATATATATATATGGATATTTACTGTCATAAAATAAATACATTCGGCGTACAACCGCAGCTGACACATACCTATAAAAACTAACAAACAAAAAATGACACAAAAATTCTTTACAAGAACATTTAATCAACTCACCTCCCGACCGCGATCTTGAGGTCTTCCGTTGGCCAGAAGTTGCTACCGTTGATATAAAAACTACTAGCAGTAACACCCAGAACTGCTGGTTGTAGTTCGTAAATAACTTCATCACTGTGGCAGTAACCACAGTCCACAGAATACACTCTAATAAAAAGTTATGTCAATTTTAATACGTCTTATATTAAAGGATTTTCTCGCGTTATACACAACGAACGAACGAATTAAACAACGCCACGAACGACTTTAACGACAATGATTATACTTGTAACACGGATTATTTTTATTTTTTTTTTTGTTACTTGTGTAGACGATGTTGAACGTTGATTGGAAGTACCTGTAAATAAAAAATAAAAGCAGATTAAATTATGAAACATTTACTAATTTTACTATAAAATAATAATCTATAGCTAATAAATCAAAAATTATTAATTATTTACTATATAATCCTTCGACTAACTTTACTAATTCCAAACTGTAAGTAATAAAAATATTTGTTTCAAATATTATAAAAAAATTACTGTGTCAATATTGATAGAATTTATTTTTCAGAAAAATATATTTATAAACAAACGTTAACAAATATACAAGAAATAATTTAAGTATTTATTTAAATACGCTGTACTCGTTTAAAAATCAATTAATCACAAATTAAAATTTTAAATTTCAAATAATTAATCTGCAATAAATTCAGTATCCGTTTAAAAAAAAATACAAAATGCTTGTAATATAATTTTGTCGGATAAAAATAAGAAGATATTTATAGAAACGTCTGGATTTCATAAAAAGGAAAAAAATAAGTGTTCTGTGTGCTTGAGAGAGTGAAGAGTCTTTTGGGACAATAGGATTACCATCCATCAAAACGAAACGTTGACCGTTGAATAACAAATATGTTCGATTGCTGTCCCAGATATATGAGACAACTGAGAACAAAAAATGTTCTATAAGAAAAAGAAATTTCACAGTCTGAATAATAGCTGCAGATTATTCAAATTTATTACTGTTTTTAAAATGTTATGAACTTTGTATAAATTTTAAAGATGCTGTTTTTCATCCTTTTAGTTAAATCGGTTTTAATTCATAAAAGGAAGAACGTACACAAGGGTTAAATTATATATATATATATATATATACATATATATATATATATATATATATATATATATATATATAGAATTTCCTCATGCGTGATGTAAATTAAACGATCAATGTAACTGTCAACAGAAACCAAAAACCATCCGTAATGAATTCAGAACAATATTCTAACATGACGATGAAAAATATTGACATTTAACAAAGAGATTACGAGACGACATATTTGAAGTGTGTAAATTAACTTTCACAAATTACCCATTCAACAATTTCATTCGATCGTAATATACTGGTTAGTACCACTTAACCCTTGCCGTTTGGAAAGCTGTGTGTTTATATTGCCTTGGCCCATATCAAATTCCTCAACTCACCCTCTAGCGATCATATTGAGATAGGATTAACCCTTCATCATTTGCCATATATAGATAATCTTGAGGAATTAGAGATATTTGTTTATTTGTCAGTGTTCGTGAAATCTAACGTTTTGTTTAAAAATAGATATCCTTGTCATTCCATTCTCCTTTTCCTTCCTTTTTTTATATTATCATAAATATATCACACTTCTTTAAAAAACACACGTGTATTTCAACCCATTAGAATATATTTGGTCGAATCCTCTTGAAATGTTATTAATACAGAATGATACCACGTTTCAACGTATCAAATCTGTTTGAATGTTATCTATAAATGAAGAAAACTATAAAAGACAAGTTAGCCAGTATCCGGTTTGCAACAGTGAATATAGAACTTGAAATAATCTGCAATTTCGCACGTAAGAGCCATTCTCTTTATCGGAACGTACCTTTAGTTGTAGATTAGAACAGGGTTTATGTAATTTAAAATTGTTACTGGAAAGAACCCTTGCACCGGATTTGTACGATTGAACACGTGTTATTATTATCAGCACCCGCATTTAAAATGATAGCTTCCCGGTTTAAGCACATGTTTACTACAACTGTGAAGTTGTGCTGAAATAACATGCATCTACTTTAAACATGCTAATGTTAATTGCATAAAATAAGTTTTATTTATTTTCGGTTTCATGTATTTATAGACTCAACGATAACATAATATTTTTAAATAAATATATTTTTATGAATAATTTCTGAATTAAAACTATTTCAAGTATACTTCCATTTCTGGCTCATTAATAGCATAATTTCGTTGAACATAAAAATGTTTTAGTATAACAGATTCTAATCTAGAAAGTTTTTCTTTTATATATTCAATAAATTTATAATTTAAAAAAATCTTAATTGTTTGTCTAAAAGATGTATTAGGTTGGTAGAAAAATAATTACGGTTTTTGGTATTTGATTTCTAACCTTAATTTTTTTTAATGAAAGTGTCATTTCATCGTTCATGATAATATTATTTTAAAGTGCATTTTTCTGTCTGTATTTTGATAACACATACTTTAGTTTTATTAATAATTTTGCTTCAAATTTGGGGTATTAAATTAAAGATGGAAAGAAGCAATTAAGAGGAAAATTTTCTATGAGTTAACAAGTAGTAAAGCAGCAGAAACTTTTCATAAACTAAAGGATGTTTTTGGTATGGAACTGTTAAGAAACGTACAATTCAATGGTGGTTCTAAAAAATTCATGCTGGGGACGAGAACTTTGAAGATGAAGAAGGTAGTGGGCATCCTTCTTCAGTTTATAACAACGAACTGAATGTGTTAGTTGAACCAGAACCATGCACAATTCGAGAACTTGGATGAAAGTTAGACGTTAGTCATCCAACAGTTCTGGATCACTTAAAACAGCTAGTAAATTCAAAAAAACTTGACAAATGAATTTGAATGAATGAATTTAAAGGCCAGAAACCACAATTATTTTTCTACCGACCTAATATTATACAAAAAAAAAGCACATTATTTATTAAGAAAAAACAACTTTAAACAACAACATACTTTTCTTTTCCATTTACACTTATTTTATAATATTTTTTTCATATATCTGTAATGTTAATTAATACCCTAACAGTTTTAACATAAAGATGGTATATTTTCCCGGAATTCATCGTCCTTTTGAACCACACAAATTTTTATCTTCTTCGAATTGTTTCATTATATGTTTCATACTCAGGTAGTTTTAGATTATTCTATAACGTATTTACAGTTATATTACTTGCTTTTGAAAATAAAAACTCGTAATTCAAAACAATGAAGAGCTCTGATAGATCTCAAAGGACATATAGGTAAAAACACAAACTAATACACAGGTATAAACATAAATTATAACTTTAACTATTGTCAAAAAAACAAAGAGCGTCTATGTAGAAACCTATATATCCATAATTGAAAACAGTGATATAAAGAATATATTCTATTCTTTTCGTTCTTTGAGTAAGAGTTCATGCAAATATTATAACCAGTTAAAAAAAATATGTTCATAGTTATAAACCAAATAAAACAAAAAAGTCGATACATTACTAAATTAGAAAAAGTTCACGAATTTTGAAAATTTCCTTTATCGAAATATCACCTTTTGTACAAAATATCCTTCAATAACTGTATCAACCATTTAAAAAAATGACTTCAACATCCCCTAAAAATACATTTTATATATTTACTTTCTAAGTTGTATCAAGTTGATAAAAATCTCGAAACATTTTACAATCAAAAGTGCTTTTTATGTAGATAATGAAAAGTTATATAATAAAAACTCATTATTACATCAAAAATCAGTAAATAACTTATAATTAAATTATTCAATACATTCTTCTTTAATACACTACCATCTTTTTTTATTTTATGGATCGAACATTCCAATTCATTCATGTCTACATACTTTCATTTAAAACTCATTCTAAAATCATTCTCTAACATATCCTGTCTGATCATATTTTTTCTCTAAAATAATGTAATAAATAAAATAAGATTATATATAGCTGTATCACTAATGATGAAGGGAAGGCAAGTCATAAACCTCACCACGCTGGCCATAATTGCATGTTAATGAAAGGGAATGACAACGTCACGCGGTGTTTCTAATTTATCGTCCTGTTAAGTATTTATTTCGCGCAATATTACTTAACTTCGATAATCACACGATTAATAACGTTTCCAGCATGCAATGACAATTAGGTTTCGATTAAATATACAATATATGTATATACATATATATATATATATATGTATATACATTTATATATATGTATATACATTTATATATATGTATATATATATATATAATTTTCGGTTTTTGGTTTGAAAGAATTAGTGGGTTTCTAAGAATAATATGGAAACATAAAAAAGCAAATTTTAATATAAAAGATGCTTTTTCTTTAAGATTTTTTTCCTACAAAATATTTTTTTATCTTGAATCAGAGTGTTCATTAAATATTAAAAAGTTCTTCATTAAAGATTTTTATTTAACAATTAATTTATATTAGATATATTTGATATATTTTAGTAAATATTTGTGCCTGTTTTATGATGTAAAATAATTACTCTTTTGTTATTTAATTAGTTTGATAAAATTCAGTTCAACATTTTTATATCAGTTTCTATACATTTTATTTTAAATATTAATTTTTGTTGTGAAGATATCATAAGCGGTACCTATTGAATTTTTCTGACAAGTGAAACCAATTGGTAACTAAATTGAGCGAGAGAGAGAAATGTTTCAGTCATTCCTAACTAGTCTCAATCTTTAAACTGACTATCTGTTATATTTCACCCATACTTCTTCTAGCTCAATCACTAACGTTTATTTGATAGAATAAGTGCTGAACGTGTACATAAAACGTTTCACACTTAAAACTTAAATTCTATCTGTTTTCAATTTTATGATTTTTATAATTTTAAACTGTTTTGATTCTCTTTCCTCATCTGCTATCCAATTTTAAGTTCAATTGCTGAAAAACGTTTCCAATCTACAAAAGTGTTTCAAAGGTAGCTGAAGCTCTATTAGAGAGAAATTGGACAGTTCATGTCAAACCCACAGGAGAAACCTTTCATTCCAAAAAAAAACAACTTCAAGAGCATAGAAAAAAATAAAATGCAAAGTTCAATAAAATATATTTCTTAATATTTTACTTTAAATGGTTTAAAATAATAGTTGTATTAGGATTAATTTCATTCCTAAAACCGTTTCGTTCGTTAGGTCACACATCAGGTCTTGTTTTCCATTGCTAGTTTCAATACGAAAAGAATCCATTAGACGGCTGCAACTGTCTTGTCCCAGCTCATAGAAATCAGTATTCTACTGGGGCATGACAGCTATGGCTTTCCAATGTTTATTTACAAAAAGAAAAAACAATAAAGGGATGTTAATTGATATAAAAAAAATATCTACAAGTTTTGAAATGTTGTCTTGTTTTGTGAAAAACTTGTGAGTTTCTACACCCAACTTCAATCTAATAAAGTGTCCACGAACGGATTAACCACACCCTAAGTGAAACATATTTACATGAACCTACAACATAATTAAAATCAATTAACTAAAATTTAATTGAAAATAGCACACGTGCCGCAACTATCAAAGACAAACAGAATCTTAATGATTCAAAATGATAAAAATCATCAGGACAACGGGATCACAAGTACAAAAACATACAATTGAATATCTAATTCAAAAAAAATAGTTCAATACATTCTGATTCTTTGAAAAGATAGTAACTCCACTCAGAACGAATTACTTTAAGTCAAACAAATATTATTTTAAACTTACAATCAATTTAAAAAAAAAGTATTGATGAGACATGAGTTAGAAGTAATAAGCTTTCACATGCGTATATTTAACTGCTATATGTGTTGAACTATCATTATTTTCACTATTTTTAAGAAATCATTCTTATTTCAATTAATTTATAAAAAAATATGTATTTATAGACACGAATATAAATAATGAGAGAATAAATGGCTAGAGAGCTTGTGCAAGGAAGATTTTGTTTTTTTATTATTTACACGTGTTATATATATATATATATATATATATATATATAATCCTACATACATTTCAAATGTCAACAAGTTTTTGAAGAGTCATCACAGACATTTATTTTCACTTTGCACATTTATATATATATATATATATATTAGTAAAACATACGATATTTTATTTCTTTAAAAATCACAATTTTGCATTTTTTGCTTCCCGATATACAACAAATCTTATTTCATTACCTCACCATCGGTATTCCGATATTACTTCGATATCTTTCTGTATCTTGAAATCCAATTTAAAATTGCATCTGTTTTCCAATCAGTTGTATTCGCAAGATACGGTATCCTTTTCCATTTCCATTTTCTTTATACATTGTTTATTTGATTATATATATAAAACATATATCATTTTGATAATTTAGCTTTGACAACTTTTTTTGTCACTAACGCTCCTTATAACAAATAACTTTTATTTATTTCACAACAAATATGTTCAATATAGCACACTGTAAATAAAGTCGATAATTATTTCTCTTAATCTCTCTCTCCCTCTACATATATATATATATATATATATATATATATATATATATATATATATACATGATAGTATATGTGCTCCTTTATACAAGTTATCAACTTCATAATATATTATTACTGTCTGAAGTCAACAAAAAAAATAATATCATCAGAAAATATTTTTAAGGAAAACACAAACGAAACTAAAACGGAATTAAATTGGAGTATAAATACTGAAGTTTAATAACTTTATAATGAAATCAAACATTAAAAATAAACTTTTTGAAACAATAAGCATTAAAGTCTTTGATATTTATGCATCAGAGAAGTTCGGCTTACATAATTTGTTTGGGATTAACTTTTCTTTACGACAATTTCTTATATTTATACAGACCTGTGTACAATTTGCAGAAATAAATCAGCAATGTTTCGTAACTTATTACATTTTCAAGTGTTTTCAATTAACGATAATTAAATAAAACCTATAGAGACAGTGCAAATTATATTCGTATGATGTTTTTTTTATACATTTTTCTGCAGATATGAAAAGCATTATTCATTTAAAAATGGAAAATTTATGCAGAAAGAAAATCTAACAGACACTTTTTTCTCTCTTATTCTTTTTTTTGCTTTCTTCAAGATAAATTTGAATATATACATATACAGTGGCACTCTCTTGAGACTTACTAGCTTTAACCTACGTCACAAAAATATTAACCTATATATATATATATATATATATATATATATATATATATATATATATACTTCCTATAAAACCAGTCTAGTGTTTCTATAAATAATTAAATTTTAAACAAAGCTCGTATTAACCAATTATTTTCCACAAACGTCATATTTCAATTATCTGACAATTTCTGTTTCGTTACATTTCCAGTTTAAGGAATAAACAAGTCTAATTTATTACAGTCAGATCTTGTAAATAGCTTATATATTACATCAGTTCGAATCCCATGTCACTGTAGGCGGCACAACAGAACCGCCCAGCACTAGTGCGGATTTGGAGGCGGACGCTCTGATGATAAAGAAAACACAACGTTGCAGCTTGCATGTTGTTTTTCGTTGATAGTTTGACGTAGTTTTCCAATTAACTGTACGTAATAGATGAATATGATGGAATACCTTTTCTCGAGTAAATCAAGGAGCAAAACTTCCCCCAGCATTTTAGATAAATGTAATCATGGCATGCCTGTTAAGACAGTGACACGACGTTTCTTTGGTGGTAGAAATAATGAGTTTTTTTTTCAAACACTATCATTCATTATTCTTATTTTCGGCAATGTATAAATTGTATTGAATGTTTTCTTAGTTTATTTTTAACATACATTCTACGCTTGAAGATTTTTTTTAAATATGTTTCAGTATTTCTTCATCCCCATTAAGTATATTTTTTCATTAACTTTAAAAATAAAATTAATAAGTTACAAAGTTTTTGACAACATATTTACATTAATTTTCTTTTTCTATTTATTTATATATACTCGTATATATACAACATTTTTTTTTCAATTAATGTCCTGTTTCATGAATTTTTAATTTATTTTTAATCTAAATGGAAAATAATTATCTAAAATTTTAATATAAGTAATTGCTCAATATATGAGAATCAATTAAATTCGCCACGAAATCCAAAACAAATCTAATTTTGGTTCAGTTAAAAATTCAAACATTATAAAGATAGCAACAGTTCGACAAATGATGGAACATTTTTGAATATATTCAATTACTGCTAAACGCTGAAAAAACAAGCAAACGCAAAAAAAATACTCAATTTAGTGAAAACATCAATCTCATTGTTGTTAATGTTACTGTTATTCGAAGAACATCCACCAAACGATGTTTGTATTAATAGGATTTCGAAAAAGGTTCACTAAAACATTTTTTTAAGAAATATTTGTAAATATACTTATACAAAAATCAAATGGTTAAAACCATACCGGACTCTGAAAGAAATATCAATTTGAATCGATAATCCTACATTTTTAGGTAATTTTTCACTTAAAATGCTTTATCAACTAGTAAAATTCTTTCTTCTAGAGCGTGAAACATCTGAAACCATCCTCTAAATTCCACTAATTTTGTCTAAAATCAATGTTTTTGTATAGCATTTCTATGTAAGAAACAATCTATCCATTATTTTGACTATAATTGACAATAATTACAAAGAGGATGTGAGGTTTGATAAGAATTGAAAAGTTGTTAGTACTTATGTAAATTAAAGAAATATAAAGAACCAATATGTTTTGAATAAAATGATGACCAAAACTTCTACAAAACTTTTAAAGAAGAAACGAATTATTTCCAGATTTGATGACGTGAATTGATCATCACGATCTCCAGGTTATACCGCTATAACAAATTCGTTTAGAAATACATCAAAAAAATAGAAAAATAATATAAATGAAAAAATAGTAAGAATATCTAAAATTTCCACAGGAAATGTAAAATATAAAAAAAATATATAATTATTTGTTTTTCTATGCGTTGTCCTAGTAGTGATCCTGGTTTTGGATCACTTGAATTTTCCTTTTCCATTACTAATTTCAATACATCTATCATATTTAGGTAAATCCTTAATAACTCCAGTAATTTAAAATCTGCTTGAAGATAACACACATGCTGAAATTAATAATCGAGAATAGAAACTTCAGTCATCAAAAATGATTGCAATAATACCACTAGAACAATGCATTTAAAGAAAATGAATATATATTATGAAAATTAATGAAGAAGATGATACAAATATTAATAAAAAAAATCTAAAATTATATTCTTAGAGATTTACAGACATCATTTTTCATACCTCGTATTATTTTCCTCCCAGAACAAACAGAAATTTAAAATTTCTTATTTCTGAATTAAAAATTCTACAGCGAAGTCAATCTGTCATTATTTATGAAAATATTCTCATATATTTTTTTATCATATTTTTATTCGTGTACAAAAAAAATGAATTGTTTTTTCAAAATGGAAAAACTATACTTTCTGTTCATGCTAATTGAATGTAATTAAATTGTAATTCTTTTCACTGTTTTAATCAGAACTCCTTTCATTCCGTAATCATATTATATCATTCTCAAGTAATTAAATTATTCTTATAAGATTTAAATTCATAGTATTAAAACAGATTTAATTTACTTAACAACTTTTTATTACGTTTTAATACACCGAGTATTTGTACGTATCTCCTTATACATTATTTTCTACACCGTCCATTCAACAATTTTCCGAGTGCAATAAACAGATATCAGACTTACAAAGAATATTTTATACGAAAACGTAATTCTTAAAAAGATTAATTTGATTCAATATTCCAAAATCGAGTTTCGTCTTGCCGTTTCCACAATACTTGTTTTATTTATTTCGAAAAAGCCAATTTGTAAACGA
Organism: Acanthacorydalis orientalis; assembly: GCA_034766995.1. Lineage (NCBI taxonomy): Eukaryota > Metazoa > Arthropoda > Insecta > Megaloptera > Corydalidae > Acanthacorydalis > Acanthacorydalis orientalis. Next base: position 44,512,354 of record CM068316.1, read on the forward strand.
AAAAGAACAGTGCATCGTGTAAAGAGGACTGGTGTTTTTTATAAAACATTAGAAGATTTTGATTTTCGCATACATCACGTTTATGAAAGATATATAACTCGTGAAATAAGAAAATATTGAGTTAAAAGTTTTTTTAAAAAAAACTTTCCCGGCGAGATCTGTGGTCGGCAGCATAAATAATGTTTTCACATATGTGTTTTAGGTTATTTTATGTGATGATCTTATTTATGAAACTTTTTTGTTCACTGACTTGAAAGAGTTATTACAATTTTAAATCCGTGTTGTTGTCAAAATGTAATAGATGAAAATTGTTCCGTACTAACATTTCTTTATATCATATCGGCTTTAAATTAGATTTTTCAATAACACTTTTAAAAAAAATTAAACTCATTTATTTAACTAATTTTAATATATATATATATATATATATATTCGAAAGAAAAATTAATTGAAACATTAAAGGTGATAAAACCTGAATATTTTTTAAATGATATAAAAAATCATTTGATTTCGCTTTACTTATCATAATAACAATTCAAATAAAAATTTTATCAGTAAATTAATTTTATTTGAACGTATTTTTTAGCATAAGCATATCTAAACAGGAAACGATATAAAGTCAGCAGTAATATTTTTCATAGCAACATTTTATTTTATTAATCTGCACAGTTTTGCACATTGTATTGCCATTAAAGAGATTTTTTTATTTCAACTCTTTTAGTTGAAAATATTTTAAGTCTGAAGTCTTTTAATATTCGAATAAACGAATTTATCGATGAAAAATAACATACATGAAAAAATCAAAGTGTTAATATAAGGAAAATTGTCAAGCAAAATAGTCAAGTTCTATTTTCAATGCAAGTTTCAAAAAGTTCGAGACGCTTTGTGTACAGACTTTTTCTTGAAGAAAACATTCTTTCTCTTTCAAATCAAAGCAAATCTAAACGGCTTCATTGAACTCATCTTGATTTCCAAATCGTTACTTTTTCAAATTGGAAATGGTCTTAAGTGAATATCTAAGGGAAAATGGGAAATGATTGATCTATCTGAACCTGTATTTCTTTACTGAAAGCTTATCAAATAGTTAGCCGATGTTTTACTGGCAAAAATAAGACACACCAGGATAATATTTCAGGTCTTTTTTCAACTATTGCTGCAAGTAATCTCTCCATCCATGTACGAATAATATACATCTAAGAATATGGTTTTGTGTTGCCAATAGTTAATCAATAAACACTTTCTGAATAACAGGAAATGATAATCAAATTCTTTTCAATTTTCTATTGAGTCCTACATTACTCGATTTCTACGTAACTACCAATATATATATATATATATATATATATATATATATATATATATGTATATATATATTGTTTCACATCAGGGTCTTAGTTAGAGCTTAGTTATAAAGTGCCTTCATGTGCACTTTGATACTCTGCGGAATGTAGTCCTATCAAAGGAAAACACACTCAACGACATCACTTAACAAAAACGCCGATCCATGAATCCAACTATAAATTCAATCTGCACAAACTTGAACCTCTATGTTCAGTAATCGTTGCGGGATCCAAAGATCCTCTGGTTACACAATAGAGGGATTATAGTGATGGATTCAAATTTCATCATCGAATATGATACACCAAATAATCCTAATCAAATCATTCTTGCACATTTCAAGGAACTCCTCTGCAGTGACCATTAATTTATGTTTGTTATAGCGCTTAACATTTCCAGTACCAAGCGACAACAAATCATATTCATAATTTATTTTTTCAAAAATAATTTTTAATTTCATTGTAGAATTTCAATCACGTTTAAGTCGATCAAGAAAAGTTTAAGTCAAATTATTTCAATTGCTACAAATCAGAGAACTAAAAATAAGCTAGTTTTGATAATTCTATACAAGTATAAATAATATTCGTACTATAAACATATAAAAAAGTTGCGTTCACAAATATAAAAAATGCACAAATGTACGAAAACAACAATAATACTAAGATATTTGAATAAACATCTCGAAGACTAGAACTGTTTACGAAAATATTAAAAATATTAATATATCCTTTCAAATTTAATTCATCAAAAATATGTATATAATACTTTGTCTATTAAATGTCTTGCTGACAAAATTGAAGAATTTATGTAGAGCACAATATAATGAAGCATAACTTCTTAACTTTAAATATAAAAATATCTAACAATACCTTATTTTCGACTCCTTTATTAAGTTTTGATAAAACTTTCTTAAATATGTTTATAAATTATTTGAATACTCATTGAACTTCCACTTCTAAAACTTTCTTTTTCTAAAACTTTTAAACTTTAGTTCATCTCTTCAATATTTCTTTCAAACTTAAAAATTATCACCAAGTTATCCAAGAAAATGCATTATATTTTTTTAAAATTTTAATGTAAAACCTAAAATCGAAGTTTTAAATAACGTATAAGATCTTCGAATAGTGGCATAATAGATAGTTTAGTTTTTGCATGTATATTTTATTTAATAGCAACTAAAAACTTCAATTTCATCATAAATTACGATAAATAATATAATAATAAAAATATTTTGTATAAAATAATTTGAACTTGTAGTAATTTAATTTCTACGTTACTAATATTCTTGAACAATATTATAAATTTTAAGAAAATTAAAAATGATCGAATTAAAAAAAATGTTCGTTTATATTTTCTATAATTCTTTTACTTCATTTTAAAAATGTATTAAAATATTTAAAAGATCAAATATAATGAACATATTAATTTTTTTATTTAATTTCTTTCGTTTACATTTCATGAAAAGATTACATTTAATTACCAAGTTAATTTCGTGTGTTTTCTGTTTTATATTTTTTTATTTATAATAAAATATTGATTTCTCTATTCAAACACTTATATTTCGTGATAAAATAATATAAATATAAGAACAAAAAACATTTTTGGAAAATTGCTTCAGGTAACTTTTCTTTCTCAATATTTTAACATTACTTATTTATAGAAAAACTATTGAATTTTTTATTCAAACAATTCTATTTTTATATTAAGTAAAATAAATATTTAATATCAACATTTCGGCTTCTTTGTAATTTCACATTACTTATACTTTTATTTTTCCATTTTTAAATAGCTTTATAAACAAATTAAATTAGTTTCATATTTTTATTTAACTAATTTATCAAAAAAAAATAAACTTCTAAGGACCGATTAAATAAAATATAAAAATAATTATCAAAAAATACTTTTCTATTTATTTTTAAATCTAGGTACATAAAAACTATATCGGGAAATAGGTCAGAAAATATAGGAAAAAGTTTTATTAGCAATTAACAATTTAAATAATGATTTTTTTAATATGCTTGGTCTTTAACTGTTATCGCAGTTTAACCATTAAACTGTACAAAATAAAAAATAAATATATTTTCAGTTTATTAAATGTAAATATATATATATATATATATATAAATATATGTGAATATACATTTAAACTAATATTTAACACAAACTTTTTCAATTGAAAGAATATGTAAATATGTAGGTCGGTATGTTCTGGTATCAAACTTGAATTTAACCGATCTTCTATAAATCCGTTCTCGTATACAGTTATTCTCTGTGGACAACATTTATTTAAGAAAAAAAAACTTTTTCACTTTGAATTTATAATTTGTTTCTTTACTATGGGAATAAAAAACGGTCAAATTTTCTCAAAACCTAAATTTTATTCCACTTCTTCACAAACTGTTCACATAGGGATTCATAATACAGATCATCAGTTTAGTGTAGTGTCGTTTTATTGCGAAATAAAAATATTTCAAGTACATGCGAATATACTTTTATGAAAAATATTTCTTTTACGAACGTACTTCTTGTATAAACGATTCGTGTTGAATTAGTGGATAGAAATCAGAAACCATTATCACAAAGTGGACATGGATCATTGTGAATTGTGTTATACAGTTTTAACTTCTGTATAAATTTACATGACATTTTAGATTCTTATCAGATTTGTATTGTTTTGATAATTTTAATTAAAAGTATTTTTATTAATGATATAAAAATTATGAAATATTAATATTTCAATATACAGATTTTAAGTGAATGATAATTTGAATAAATTACTTTTTCAAATTTTTTATATTGTATATACTTTGACAGTAATCTGTAAGTTTAAGATTTCTCGTACATTAAAACTAAAATGACTGTTTCTTTCTAATTTTTTAAGAAAATATTAAACCGTTATGATTTTAAGATGCATGTATTTTCACACTACCATATTTTAACATACATTTGAAAATTCAAGTAGAATCAACTAAAAAATCAGTCAAATCGTTGTTCCAGGCACAACCCTGCCATATTCTGAAACTAATTTATTGTATTGTTTTTTTATAATCAGTTTTACATTTTTGTATCATGAAATAACTATTTAATAATATAAATTTATTTTATTATTAAATAGCATTAAATAAATAAATAATTAAATAAACAAATTAACAGAAAAAAATGTAATTGAATAAACACATTAACAGACTATTTCTAGTCTTCAACGTAGGTATGAATAATCGATAGGAAATGTTATCGCAAAATACATTTTTAAATCAATTACTAAAATGTACTATTCATATTTTTGTTACCAATAATTTATTTCGTTACTAATAATCTATATTTAACTTTTATCTTTGTAAAACAATTTTATCGAAATAATTCGAAAATTCATCACGAACATAATTCGATGTAATTCAAAACGAGCATTAATTTTTTGCACGAGAGGACTTGTTATTTTAGCATAACAGTTTATTAATAGAACAAAATGTATTTTACACAAATACAAAATTGACAGAACTGTCAGACATATGTCATGAAAACAAAAAGATATCACATTTAAATCAATATATTTTACGTTTTGCACAATAGTGTTAAAAATATATTTTTTTAAAAAAAGGACTGTGCTAAAGATAAAAATTTAAATAAAATACAATTCGGTAAAATTAAGCAGTATATAGAATTTAATTGAAGTGCAAGGTCTTGATGTCAGTCATAAACTTTTCAGATTAATCCATTCAGTAAATCAAAACAAATATAATATAAAATCTAATTATTTGAGATTTCAACAAATTGAGCACTCAGTGAACCTAAATAATATCTGTATATATATATATATATATATATATATATATAGATATTTACATATATATATATATATATATATATATATATATATATATATACATATATATAGAGAGAGAGAGAGAAAGAGAGAGAGAAAAAGATTATTTATTACAAATCTGTGAATAGGGTATTAAATAGATCAAATTTAATTAACTTAAAACAAATATTTTTGTCGTATAGATTTTTTAGAGATTGAATGTAATAATAATTATATAAAAAGTAAATTATATAAACTATTATTCAATCAATTTTATCAAAACAACGCTATTCAGTTTTTTTCCAATTTTTATATAAATTTGTATATGTAAATTCATAAACAATATTATTAGACACAACGTTACTACTTTTCTGATAATATGAAAATATAAACTAAATAATAATCTATAAGATTTGATTCGACAGTGTTTGTGAAAGTGTGTGTGTGTATATATATATATATAATTATTTATGTATGCATGAAAACGTATATATTATTTTCTGTGTGGAACTAAATATAAAACTATCTAAGAAAAGATGTGAAATCTGGCAGCAGTTAAGCGTTAGATATCAAATACAAGGCCTCAACATTGTAATAAAAATAAACATACAATTTCATTGTATATTATAAATATTGTACAACCAAGTTTCCAGCTAGTTTTACTTTCGAAAACAGTATTACTTTTATTGAAGAAAATTAGCTCTTTCAATTTTTAAATACACTTAGATTTACTCTATACATATATATATATATATATATATATATATATATATATATAAATCATTTAGCTATTTCATACATAAAAACTAATATATATATTTTTTTATAAACTATAACTCATATTTCATGAGAATTATATCATGACTGAATATCATTTTGTGCTAATTTTCCATATATTGAAAGAAACTAAACAAACAATTAAAAAAAGCATCGAAATAAAGTTTGATCAGAAATAAGCTTGATCTATAATAATACTTTTTTCATTTAAACGCACACATGAGAAAGTTAATAATTTAAATATTTATAATCAGTTTCTTATTCTCATTTAAAAAATTCTTCGGTTTCGCATTTATAATTGAAATATATTTCAATAGTCTGCAAATTGGTTTTATTTAAAATACTTCTTGTAAACTAACAATTAATAATACAAAAATATGAGGAAGAATAATAAACATCGACGAATATATCACATATTCCTGTCGATAAAAATTATTTTTGTTAACACAGTGACGGTTAATAACATCTGAAACAAGATTTCATTAATAAATGAAAATCAGTTAATTGGGAGTACAATAAGAAATATTCGATCGACAAGTTTATGTAATGTTATGTATATGCGTCTATATATATATATATATATATATATATATATATACATACGTGCGTGTGTATGTATAGGTGAATATAATTATCTGTAAAGCATATAATATAATCATATTTCTATAAACTAAGAAATCCAAACTTGTTATCAATATAAATGAAAACAACATCAGCTGTACATCAAACAGTTTGTATCCCTTTTTAACTATTCAAATTTATTATTAAAATTGTTTTGTTTTTTCTTCGAATTTATTACTTTTTATATAAATTTCTGAATTTCAAACCGTTAAGTAAATACTCCAGTTTACTCACTATTTATGTATAATATTGTTTACATCGAAATTTCCTCTTATACACTTTCACCCATTCTCTTTCATATCCGCATAAATAAATTCATCATATATATATATATATATATATATATATATATATATATATATATTAGGATGTCACGTGCTTTTTCCAAGTTTATAAACAACAATCGAATCGTAAAGATGAAATACAAATATTGAAGGAATGTCTCGGTGTTAGCAATATCTTTAAAATTTAGTTTGCAGTTAGTATTGGTAACGATATTTAAATAGTTCGACTAAATAATGAATAAATATTTTCTGGTACCTATGATTGAGACCAACAGCCCTTTTTCTAACGAGGATGTAATTTATGACATGTGTTCTCACGCATATATTTTCACTTGCACTGACAACCGATATATATCATGCAACACAATTGTACAAATTTAAATAAATTCTTATAAACCGCGCCACGTCCGTCGATTGCAGCGGCTTATTCACGACACTGTCACTTCACGACTGAACGCCGCGATGTCAGCGTCGCCGGTCCAGGAAACCCGGTGTCGAACGAGCGCACCCGAAGCGCGCGATCAACTCACTCGCCAACTACCCCCAACCCCTACCGACGAATGCACGGATCTGTAACAATCTATAATATTAGCGTTTTTACATCCGTATGACAGAGAGAGTCGTAGGTGAGCACGGCAGAACGAGATGTGTACAGGGTGTCGACGACGACGGGCAGTCGCGGGGCGCTGTTTGAAATTGCACGCTGGGTGGAGAAGAAAATATCGCAGTCGCAACTAGGGGGTGTATGTGTGTATTCATGGCACACTCTTGTCTCTTAAATGATGTCACTGTTCTCCCGTAAGAAAACGGGTGGTTATGATATGTTGCGTGTCGCGGTTTCGTGACTTGGCGTCGTCGAAATATCTTTCTTTCAACAGGTTTTCGATTCTAAGCACATGTTTCGAAGTAATTATCCGTTATATCGTTTTATTTATGAGATTTTAATATTTTGACAGTGTTCCGTCGTATATGAAACACTTTTATTGAGATCGTGATTCAATAACTAGTTTAGCACTTACTCATCAATTTAAAACATTTTCTCGGTTTAATTTATAATAAAACTTTTCACTTCGGCGTTAAGATAAAATATTCTATTATTAACATTATATTCACCTAGAAGCACCTTGTTTTTTTTAAAAAAAAATGTATATTATAGAGAAACACATGTGATTTTTAAATCAGATGTATTGTTTTAATTAATAGTTCGACAATTTTATTGTTTTAATAGGTTGGTAGGAAAATAATTTCGATTTATGATCTTCAAATTCATATACATTTTCCTCAGATAATTGGTGTAAGTGATCCAGAACCGTTGGATGACTAACACCTAACTTTTGTGCAAGCTCTCGAATATTTGTGCGTGGTTTTGATTCAACTAACGCCTTCAGTTAACCTTTATGAACTGAAAAAGTACCTCCGCGACCTTCTTCATTTTCAAGACTCTCTTCCCCAGCATGATTTTTTTGCAACTCCTATTGCATCATACGTTCCTTAACAGTACCCACACCAAAACTATCGTTTAATTTACAATAATTTTCTACTACTTTACCTCCCGTTTTGAACTCACATGTGATTGTTCATGAATGTGTATTTTTAATTTTGTAAATATAACTGATTTATTACATTTTACTTAAAATATATCGTATTGAAAGCTTTAATATCGACAAATTTACAAAACTAAAACATACTAAACATTGAAGAAATAAATCATTAAATTCTAATCCATCATTTACACATTTATAATAAATAATATGCCAGAGATGAAATAATAAATATTAAAAAAATATTTTAAATTTCAGACTATTGGAACATATTGTTAATTAAAAAAATAAATATATATATGTATATATGTATATATATGTATATATATATGTATATATATATATATATATATATATATGAGTAGTAATTAGGTACAAAAACTGATCCGGATTTTGTTTTATTTTGCTTTGAAATTGGATTCTACTTCTGAATACATCAATTCGCTTTTTAACTTTTCATTTTATGTATTTCGCTAAAACATTAAAAACGTATTTTCTCTATTTAAAAATTATCTCTTGTTAAAAAAAAACTGTGTATCAAAGTATTTTTTTTTTCATATAGAGTACATTTATATGAAACTATAAACATTTTCTATACTGAAATAAATTTCAATTTAATTAAAATGATTCATAGATATCAGTTTAAATTATTTTTAATATGTTCTATTTGTAATTTAATATTTTATCAGATCAAATATTTGCAGAAATTACAAATCATGTAATCAAATTGGCAAATGAAATCATGTAATCAAATTGAAACTCAATTGAAAATTAGTTTATGTTTTGATATTTGTTCTGATTTGTATAAATTTTTATATTTGTTTGCTGAATTGACAAGTTTAAAAGGTATTAAAATTTTTGAAAACTTAACACTAATATAAAACTATGATTAGTTAAATAAAAAAATCTTATAATTTTCATATATTTTTTCAAAACAGAAAATTGAAAAATGGTGTTCAAAATATTTGAAAATTATGTACAGCCTATAACTTCATTTAATATGCATTTTATCTTATACTTTTTCTATGTCTAATAAGTGTGCATTTATATACGAGTAAATCAATAATTTACAAAGATCGACTCGTTTATAAAGAAGACTGAGAAAAAATTTAGAAATAGTCCATAATAATAATAAAATAAGCTTTTTGATTTCATAAAAATAAGGTTTCGGATATCTTAAATATTTTATAAAAAAAATTCGTCATCTGCTTCATTCCTCAGTGAGATAACCTATAATTTGAAGTAGTTCACTTAATTATAGCTAGTTATAGCTAGTTATTAAAACATTATAGCTAGTTATTAAAACAGGAATTCAGTATATAATTTTCTTTATTTTAAGGCAGCAGAAAGCTTAAACATAAATAAAGTTGAAATATATTCCAATATTATTAATTTTAATATAAAATTTCTCTTCGAATTTAAGACACGACACATCTTAAAAAAAATTTAGGAAAAAATAAAAACACTTCAAAAGCATGAAATTAATACATCTAGCTTAATAGGCACCCTAATTTTAATTTCAACAAAATTGAAAAAATATGTATCATGAACTGAAAATTATTTATATATATGTATATATATATATATACATATATGTGGGGGTATGGGTGTGTGTGTATAAATATAACTAAATATAAAAAACACATATGAAACATTTAATATGTAATTATTACTGAAATAAATTCCTAAAAGTCTTCTCTCCGATCATCTGAATATCTTTTCTTCACTCCTACAGATATTAAATACTATTTCGAATCTCTGATATTAACTTGAAGATGGCACACTCGCCAGAACTAGTAACGGAAAACAGACATATAGATAATCCAAATGAATGAATACTATAATTACATAGCAACATCGAAATCAGACGTATAAAAAATTAAATTAAATTTTATTTGCACGTGTTTCAATCATTTCTTCTTTTTCAAGTCTTTTTAGAAAAATAAAACATATTACTTAGTTTGTTGACGGATATAAATAAGGTTTAAAGGTTTTAATTTTTTCATCGCACTGAATTTAATATTTTCTCAAATAATTTTATTTTGAGAAGTCTTAAATATTTACTTATTATTTTAAAAAGGAGAAGAATTTAATTAAATACATATATTAAAAATATATTTTTAAAAAATATTCAAATGTTCAAGAAAAACTTATTTATAACTCAACTACTAATTTAGAACTATAGCAATGAAATTAAAATCAATCATAAAGAAAATTCGAATATTTATCTCTTATTTACAGTTAAATTTAAATAAAAAGCACACATATTTTCCAATATTATTTATAAATTATTTTTTTAGACATATTCTATAATAAAAATTGAAATGTAATCAAACATATATATATATATATAAACTAACAGTATTTATTTAAAAATTTAAGTCCAAACAAAATGGAATATCTGAATAAGTATTTAATTAAAAAGCAAACACGTACATGAAACAATATGCTTGTCTGATGGAAAAACAAAAGTAAACTTAAAAATCGAATAATTATAAACCATTTACAAAATTAAATATTGCCACAGTGATTTCAAATAACCCGTTTAATCAAATAAGCATTTTTTATTTTTATTTGAAATCACGTGAATGTTTATTCATTATTTACAATCATTCGCCGTTGGGTATTATTTCTTCACCCCATTACAAATATTAAATAGGGCAGAAAAAGTTCAATACTGTTTCATTAATAGTTTTAAACGATAACATTTATTTAATCAAACTGTACGCACTGAAATATATAAATATACGGTATTGTTGCTAATTTTCCAATAATCTATACTAAATATAGCTATGTTCATTTTTTCTGCAATATTCATCAGTTATTTTTAATATGTCAGCAATAATAATTATTTAAACAATTTGAATTTAATTTCATACGCTTGTATATATACATATATATATATATATATATATATATATATATCACTGCTTTTCGAAAATAATTCTATTTAAAAAGCAAAACTGTTATTAAAATTAAATATTTCGAAAATCAAAAAAATGCAATGATATTCAAAAAAACTTCACCTAGATTATAAAAACTTCAACTAGACTGAATAATATGAAAGATAAATAAAATTAACTGTAAAAAAGACATTATTGTGTACTAAAATGAACTTTTTTTATTAAATAAATAAAGTAGAAGCTCAAAAAATTTAATACTATATATCTATATATATATATATATATATATATATATATATATATATATATATATATATACCTAATCCTATTTACAAACTCAGAAAAAATATGTTAGAAAATAATATATTTCAAAAATATTGAAATATATAAATACATGTATAATAAATATATAATATAGATAAACAAATAGGTCGAAAAACATACCATTATATTTAACTTACTTTCATTACCAAACTAAAATTAAATTCGTGTTATATATATATATATATATATACATATTTAATATTAATAATTTAGTATTTTTATATTATATCTTTTGTGATTACAAATTTCTTATCTATATATATATATATATATATATATATATATATATATATATATATATATATATATATATATATATATATATATATATATATACGAATAAGAACTTACACAAAGTACACTCATATTCAATAAATTGATTTTTCACTATAAAATAATGAAAACATTATTTTGGAGCAGATTTGTTCGATTTTCACTTGAAACTGATTTTCTAAAAATTTTCAGATATCTTCAAGCATATATGTATATATTTATATATATATATATATATATATATATACATATATGAGTATGTGTGTGTATGTATATATATATATATATATATATATATATATATAATACACGGTTTCTCGATTTAATTCTCGGATTGATGCTGCAGCACTAGAGTGACGTAAAATTGAACCAAAAGTGAAGCAGCATATAATAGGTCACAGTTTTATCAATAGAGGGTGGTCAAGAGAAAATCGAACTGTTAGTTTCTGCACAGGAAGCCAACGCGTACATCGTATCTCTGTCAGTCATCATGGAGTAACGAGTGAATATGATATTTTATTGTAAATTAGGGAAAACTGTGACAAGAACTTACGAAAAAATGAAAACTGTGTACAATGATAACAGCTTAAGTCGTACTATTGTGTTTGAATGGTATACACGTTTCAAAGATAGACGTGAGGATGTTCAAAATGACGCTAGACGCTAGAATCTGGCGTCCGTTGATCTCTAGAAATGCAACTTCGATCGCGAAAGTTCGTAAAATTAAGGCAAATAATCGCCGACTAACCCCCTGAATGATGACAGATGAGTTGAACATCATTAAAGAGATGATTCGACAAATGTTACATGAAGATTTAACAAAGAAGTAGAATCTGTTCAAAATTTTTCCCATACATTCTTACGGATGAGTGAGAACAGAGATGAATTACATTGTTACAGACTTCGTTCAGACCTGTCGTGAAAATTCAAATTTTTCTAACTGCATTATCACTGATGATGAGTCATAAGTGTTTCAGTTCTATCCTGAGACGAAACACTAATGCAGTAGATTGTAAAATCGTCATCGTGGCCCAAAAACTTTTGTTTGCAAAAATACAAAATAAAAACTATACTGATTGCCTTTTTCTATAAACAGGATGTGATTTATAAATAATTTATTCCTGAAGAACAAATAGTTAATGTGCATTTTACCTTGAAGTGCTAAAGAGATTATTGCAAGGCATTTCTCGAATAAGATTGCAGTTTTGAGAGAAGGGTTGTTAGTTCCTGTTGCATGATAATGCACCTACCCATTCTACACTGATAATGAAATCATTTCTCATAAAATACGTCATTATTGAGATCAATCACCCACCTGAGTTGACACCAACAGATTTTTTTCTCTGTTCTAAAATGAAAAATGTTCTCAAAGGGAAACGATTTCTCGACGTAAAATTTATTAAGAAAAATGTAACCTCCGAATTGAAAGCAGTTTCTTCGATATACTGTTTTAAAAACATCTGGCACATTACAATAATTGTATTAAAATAAATGGAGATTACTTTGGACAAATACCAAACATTTTTCGTGTTACTTAAATTGTGTTTCTTTTCATTGTCCCAATCCAGAAATTAAATTATCAAGCCTTGTATAATTGTGTGTATGTACATTTGAATAATATTTTTAAAGTAAATAGATCTTCAATAATTCAATTTTTTTATGACTATATATACATATATATATATATATATATATATATAAATATATATATATATTAAAGACTTTTCAATATAGAATTAATTTCTAATCGATTTACACAATTTCTCCTTTTATATCATTTGTAATGATTTACTGAAATGAAATTTTATTTTAAAAATTAGTAATTATATCTGCCAAATACGCATAGCATTTCATGATTACTAGAAGTGTTTCTGACAGTTTTATTAAATATCTACAACAGTAATTTTCGCACACTAACAATTGTTAAATGGTATGATTTTGAAAATAAACAATTCATGTATGAATATAGTCATATCGCTAATTTATAATGATTATAAATTGAAGAAATATAATATAACAAAATATATTATGGCATTATATCTTGAGTGTTTTTTTTCCATTATTACTCTTAATTAAATATCAAATTGTAAAAATTGACTGGAAAACGCATAAAATGCAACATTTTAAACAAATATCTTTCCTTGTAATCAATTTGAGCTAAGGAAAAAAGTTTATACCATTGATGAGTACTATGAAAAGATTATAACAATTATAAACAAAACTAAATTTTATCATTTGGTTTCTATTGATATATATATATATATATATATATATATATATATATATATATATTAATGTATGTACTTGATTTTTACTAATCAGAATTCAAATTCAATGCTCAAAACACAATAAATCAACAAACACAAAGAAAATCCTCACATTTTATATTAAATAGATATGAGAAGCTTGAAAGTCTCTACGATTTTAAAGAAGTTGAATAGATTATTTTAGAACAAAGAAAGCACTTTGCAGCTTTAGTTAGTGTATGTACGTTGAAATATGAAAAGAGTTTCATCGTACTCTAGTTACCTTTTTATTTATCAGTAAAAGTGATAATATAAAATATAAAGTAAAAGCTGTTGACCTGCTTTTACTTGAATTTTCTATTTATTTCCTTTTTATTATCGTTAATGAATAGATGAGATCAGATATATTATAATGATCTGAATCCTTTTCAGGGTGACTTTTTTTTTTGATCTGTTATTTTGAAATGAATGAAAATGTTGTTTAATAAATATAATTGTATAAATATTAAGTAGATTTAAATAATAACTCACATAGCATCTTAATATTTTTTAATTGTACACTCTTTTCTTTTGTATTTTTCCAGTTTTCTTTTTAATAATACTTTTAAAAATCTTAAATATTTTAGAATGTTTGAGGTTGATTTGAAACTAATCTTTTAAAAATCAATAATTGTTGTATTATATTGAAATTGTATTAAAAATACATGAATTAATATATTTTAAAGTCTACTTTATATTATTCAAGTCTTAATGTATCTGTGGTTTATATTTCAGTGATATATATATATATACAAGTACAAATGTCGAACACAAATAATGTTCAATGTAAACTTTTTATTTGTGAAATTACAACATTAAATACAGAAATTGATGTTTCTTATCTAGGAAATATTTTATATGTGAAAAGTTTATTAGTCAAAAAAATCACAATTCTATTTATAATTGGCATACGTGTTTCAGTTCATACTATAGATATTTTAATCAAATGTTTCAGCGAACGATTTGTTAAAAAAATAACAGCATATTGGACACAGCGTATTATGTTAACTACCTTTTGCGGGAAAAACGACACATTAACACGATGACCATCGTTATGACATAATTACTCCAAATATAGTCTGATGTAAGCTTTTATTTTTACCAGTACAAAAATCAGCATGTATTTTGGTTTCATAAATAACTTTTTTTGTATTAATACGCGGGTAATGACTTTTTAGTTTAATTATTTCATCAATTATATAATTCACGACAATCATATTATTATTTAAATATTTATTTGATAAATAAATTGAACGAAGTTTCAATATAACTAATTATTTATTGAAAAGATAACAGTTTATTTAGTGTAGTAATTTAAATTAATATTTAAATTTTCTATAGTAACCAAAATGAAATAAAAAGTAATAAGCGGAATGAGTAACAGTATGAGGTTAAAATTGAAAATTTAAATAATTTATTGTTCAAATTTCAAAATTCATGATTTCTATATTTTCGCAGTTCTTTGTTTATCTTTTAAAGACTCTTTATCCGCTTTATCTTTTAATTTTATATGCTAGAGATGTATAAAACAATTTAAAAAAGAATTATGTTCTTATATCTTCAAGCACAGCTGTTTATTCTTTAAACACATTTTAATTTTAAGAATATATATATATATAAGAAAATAATTCTTGTATGTGTTATGTATGTATGAATCTATTTAAATTTTTGAAATATTTTACTTTTGATATTTATTACAGAATATTTTTTATACATTTCATAACAGTAAAAAGATGCTTTTTGTGATTTTAGATATAATTTGATTTGAAATTTTAATCTCTGCAATAGTTAAGAATTTTTAGAATCTAGAAATAAGTAAATATTTTACCATTTAAATGTAATCTTTCAAAAACATTGTAGGTAGCAAAAAAAAAAACAGTTTGATTTAATATATGGTTCAGTTTGATAATCTCGTCTCTTGGCGTTTGTAAAAAGTTATTAAGGTAGGAAAAAGCATTTTAAAATTATTGTTTCATATTTTATTACTGAACGCATTATTAGAACAGTGTTGCACGTGTAAGCAGGATTTAGAAAGTATGGAAATTTATATATTAGATTTCATTTCATGTAAATTTCATTGCATACATTATCTTTTACATAATACAACACTTACGCGTATATAAATATGAGATATGTGTAGTGAAAATCTCTTTGCTTCGGCGAGATGGCTACGTATTCTCTTAAGACTTAAGATGTTACCCAAGATACCCGTGTCTCGTATCATCACAAACAAGTGTATTTATTGGATGTCGTTCGTGACATAAGCGAAGGTATATTTGAAAATAAATCTTCGGGGAACTGCGTGCTTACAACGGTTATTTTGGTAATAATAGCAGAGATGATGAAAGAAAATGTGGATAATGGTGGGCGGTTTGTTGGTATGAGGGGACGATTTACGTGCGTTTGTGGCAATAAGACCCTTCTATTTGCTGGTGTGTTTTTTCCTCTCGCCCATCCTCGCTATTCCAAGAATGTTTCCGTCGATCTCGAAACATTCAAGCGATTTTCAATTTGTTGAAATCGAAAGATATCATGAATTGAGTTATTTATGCGCTACGTACATACATACGGTTTAAGTACAAACACACACGTAACAAACCCAATATGAAACATTTTACCAGAGTTGTAGGACATTGTTCACTTGTCGTTGTTAAATAAAATAATATCGCAGAGGACACACTCAATTTTATTAAACTTTTTTTTATCAATTTCTCATCACGAATATATGTTCTTAGCATGCAGAGAAGGACTTAGAAGATTTTTCAACTGAAAGCTTATTGTATATGTACACATTTTCAACTTATTTTAATTAAGCTTAGTTATTAATTGAGGAAACCCTTCGAACGAAAGTAACATTTCTCCCTCATTCTGCCTTATATCCTCATTATCTTTGTTTTCGTATATAACAATAATAAAATTATAGCAATTAGTTATAGCAATAATAAAATTAAAAACCTTAAAAAAATCACATTTTTTTAATTAATAACATCCTACAACACTCGATTAGGAATTAACATATCAGTACTCATTATCTTAATATATTCACAACAAATATCTACTATTAATATTAAGATATCTTCATTTTATTATTATCCAGAAAACATAATCAGAAATATAAAAAAAATAGGTAAGTAAATTATATTGGAATTGAATTGTAAAATGGAAAAAAAAACATATTAGAAAGTAACATGAAGTAAATATCATAAGTGAAGCAAGTTTAAATAAAAATAGTCTGTATATTCTAAATATTTGGTAAACTAATGTATTACACTTTAAATATTACCTTTTATTCTCCACGTAAATAATAAAACTACTTATATAGATTAATATTATAAATATTCAAATGCCAAGCAATCTTTCACGTTTACTAAATCTGTTTTTTTATTTAATTTCTTGCATCGTCGATTTAATCAATCTATACATACTTTTATTTTTCATTCAATCTTGAATCAACATTTTTAAACACGAACATGGTACTGTCAACAAAGCCAATATATTAAGTGTTCAATTACATTAAATTATTCCAGAACTTCTTCAACAACTTATAACACCAAGGTGTACAATTTCATGAATGTATTCACTTTACCAGACCCTCGTTCAATTAATTGAATGTTTGAGTGCACTATACATTTACTAACAAGGAGGGTTGTGTTTACTCATATATGCTTTTTTAATGCTCTATTGTAGCGCTTATCTAATCTCCTGCTTTTAAGACACTCTCTCTCAAATTTCAATCGATCTAAAATCTATTTTTGTGATTAAACACTGCACATACTTATAGCTTAAATTACACCCAAACCCTTTATATATATATATATAATTATATATACATATACATATATATATATATATATATATATATATATTAGTAATTGAACAGTAATTTGCAAATAAAAAAATAACTCTTTATCAACATTTATTAATTAGTTTTATGTATATAATGCTTAAGGTATTATCAATAATATGTTGTTTTTAATTAAAGTTAATTCTTACTTAACTCGGTAAAAATTAGATAATCTAACTTTCAGTTTTATTTATAATATTAAGAAATTACATATTTGAAGATTATGTGAAAAAAAAACACTGATTATCAAAAAATTCTAACGATTCACCCATTGAATAACGATCGATTTCAAATAAAAATCTTCTACATTTTTTATCAAAAATGTTTTCATTGAGTCGACATAAAAAGACAGGTTTTATACTATGGATTCCTGGTAAGCAAACGAAATGATCATAAAAGTTCAACGATGACATCATCCAGCATCCGTAATGGTCTAGTCATATGACAATGTAACGAGCATCGATTTTTACGAAGAAGGTACTAAAATGTCTACATATGTCTTTCAGGAATACGTTCTTTAAATTCGTTGTTGAACCATTTAACATGACGATATTCACTGATGGTTCAGCAAAACTCAACAACCACTCACAAGATTAAAATAACACAGAAATAGTTCAAAGTTAACGATTGTACAAATTGATTTTATAAAAAAATTAGACTACAAAATTTTATGATTGAAATGGGAAATTAATTTCAATTTAATAGTTTTACAAAAAAAACGTATAATTATTAACATAATTAAAATTTTTTTTTAAAAGAAAAAAGATAAAAACAATATTAATTGACACACTTTGTAATTAAGTTTTTAAGTTTTTTTTTAATTATAAATTTTTTAAATCATTTGAGTATTGATCTCCATTTTTCAATTTTTTATCATCACAGAAAAGCAAAGATATTTGTTCTAATCTAATTGTTCAATAATTGAGAAAAAAAAATTTGAATTTTTATATATACTCTTCTTTATTTTGGCCTATAATTTAAATATAAATAAATGTGTCATAAATTATAAAATTCATAGAGATTCATTCCAATGTTCATATATAAATTATTTTCATATTTAGTCACTTACTTTTCAATTTTTTTGTTAAAAAAGTTTCAATTTATTAATAAATATGCACGTATAAAAAGTTTAATATGCTATGTATATTAAAATGTTATTTTTTTTTGTTATTATACATAAGAATGAAAAAATTACTCTTATTAATATTCATATTGTCTGAACATAAGGTATATTAAACGTGCTCGATGAATAAACTATAAGTAGCGAAATCTTTTATTACAAAATATTTTATATTAATTTTCCTCCTTATATCAAACATCTCAAAGAATATATTATTACATTCAACGGCATCTCGACATTCAACTATTCACTCTACATGAAAAATAAACATAACTCAATTTAGAAAATTTTCATCTGTCGTAGATGAATATTCTTACCGCATGGTTTATGAACCTACTATTTATGTACAGAAAGTATTCCACATACAGTTACGAACTTTTTTTGCCACAAGAACATAAACGGTAATATATTTGAACTAGCATATTTATCTTCACATATACAAACCGTTGTGAAAATGGAAATGAAATTTCAAACGTAACGTAATCTTTTCAATTAATCAATGAAAATTAAAGTTGACTATTGCAAACGCGGTTTTGTTGCAAAACAACATGTCTTTGTCATTTACGACAAAAGCTTGACACATCTGCACGAGAATTGACCTCTAGTAGAAATTGGAGTATACGTTTTTTTTCAGCGAACGTTCTGTCAGTGCAGCGACACATAAAAAGATGAAACATTTTAATATAGATTTGATGTTATAATGGATTCTCTTTAAGTTATTCTTTACAATATGGAATGAAAAAGATAATACGTATTTCGCCGAACAGTGCATATGAACAAAAATATTAAATAAATAAAATTTAATAAGGAATTAATATCTGAATGATGGTATAAACACTATTTTAAATGTTGTAATACTTTCGAAAAATCATCAAAATATTTAAATTTATTAGATTTTATTCTCTTTATATCACATTATTTCACAAATATTGCAGAATTTAAACGACATGGAATCATAAACATATTGAATAGTTCCACACACACATTATATATATATATATATATGTGTGTGTGTATATTAGGTCTACAAATTAATGCAGTGCCATTATTACAGAAAATGAATGATTAGGGAAATTTAGAATACAACTTCAGAATTGAAATTGGAATTAATTCAATCCTGAAAATACCCACCATTATTTTGTATAACTTTACCTCATCAGTCGGAGAACTGATGAATCTCATGTCAAAAAAAATAATGGCGGCTTTGATTCGATGAAGCCGTAATGCATTTTCGAATCTCTTTCATTATTTTAACATTTTTTGCATATTTTATACATAGAGCTCAAATGTGAAATGAAAATATAAATCTAAAAATGTTTGTAATTTAAATTTTCTTTTTAATATTTATGTAACAGAACTTCATAAATTTAAATTGAGTACTGATCCTATCTGTTTCCGTAGAATAGTCCTGCCATATATATATATATATATATATATATATATATATATATATATGTGTGTGTATATATATATATATATACATATATATATATATATATATATATATATATATATATATATATATATATATATATATCAATGGTGATACCAGAAAAGTAACACGTAAGAATTTTTGAAAGTGATAACAAGAAAAGTTTTTTATATTTCAATTTTTCTTGAAAATATAATGTATATTATATTACCTATTTACTACATGTCAATGTGCATTTTTTAAATAAATTAAATGAATGTAAAAAATTTTACAAATTTTTTAGTGATCAGTAAAAATTTTCTGTTCAAATGTTCTCAAAATTATCAACAATCGCGGATTTTTTTTAATTCATTTGGACAAAATTTGGAAGGGAAGGAGTGGCACTTGATTGGTGGCCAAAGGACAGCACCTAGTGTAAATCCGGCCCTGTCTAATATATTACTTTTCGGACGCCATCGTGTTCAGTACTGTTTTGTGAGGTTCCGTCAACTACTTGGCCATGATATATACACTGTTTTTAAATCTAAAGATTGGCATTTCAAAATACTAAAACGTTGAGAAAACATTTTAATTTAAAACAGAGTTATAATTAATTAAGGGTCACCGAATTAATTTTTACAATTAATATTATGTTACAAAGCACAAATTTAATATTTTCTATCCTATTTCTCTCTCAATAAATCAGTGTTAGCATTTTCTTTGCTATTTTTGATATTAACTGTATTATTAAGTAACTTAAAAAATATCTCGATCAACCTAAATTTATTTACCGCAACCATCGAATTTAATTTTATTAGAATTGAAACATTCTTAAAAACTACATATTACTAATACAATACTACTTTACTGAGTTTTGATTTAAATTAAATAAGAAAAACAAATATGTTTATTCCGTTCTCACATCAAAAGTTTAATTCCAGACTTGAATAGCTGTATTGAAATCTTAATATTTATCTGCATCTATTCCATACTTTTTTGTATTCAGTTGATACTTGTTCGTTTTTACAAAGAAAAATTAAGGCACTAATCTTTAATGAAATTCCTCCCATGATGAATATCTATTAAATATTTTAAGAAGACAAACTAATGATACAAATTGTATTCTTTTTATTAAAAAATCCACTTGTGTTTTTTTTAAATTTCACTTAGACTATCGAAATTATAAAATCTATTTGTAAGAAATTAAGTAGATTTATTCTTATATTTCAAATCTTAATATTTAAAAACTTTCATACAATTTAGAATCCGATACAGTACTGCATTTTTGTAATATAAAAATTCAAAAATAATGTTTTACAAACATTTTTTTTATTTCTCACTGATATTACAAAGAATTAAATTTTAAATGTATCAAATCTTTATATATATATATATATATATATATATATATATATATATATATGTTTTTGTGTATATGTTTATTATATTCTTTGTTGAACTGAAATGTCTGTTTTATATAAAAGGTAATAATTTTTTATATAAATTTAAAAATCATATTAAAAAAAAGTAATTAATTCAAGAAGTACGCCTTTTACATTTTTATAAAAATTGTATGATCGAATTTCATATTTACGTGCCTTTAACTTTATTCTAATGAATATTAGATGCTTCTTTCTTTGAACGATCGTTAAATGTAATAATATCGATCGAATATTATTAATGAACACATTGAAATTTATGTACGAGTATATTTTCATATAGTAATTATTTTTTAATTAATTCCATAACAAAAATACGTGGGTCCTCCTACACAATAAACGCACACACACACATCCATGTCTATATATGTGCATGTATAACATAAAAATTATTCCAAACGTTACACTTGAAAACTTGAAAGACGTCTCATCGAACCCATACGTACTGCTATCCTAATCAATACTATTTACACACTTGAATATTTGATGCCTGTGTTCACGCTTTGAATTTCCAGTAGGCGCCTATACAATCTTTCAAAATTTCCGGTTTAACCAACTGTGACATCGTCAAACGACTTGTCACAAAGACAAACTCTGCATTTTAAACCTAGATTTCCGTGAAACCATTTTTGAAAGTATTGTTGTCAATGGACGTTTTCTCGAATCGAGTGTTTTCATTAATTTTAACTAATACATGATTTATTCATACTACTTTTTTTATATTATAAAACTCGAATGAATATTTCATAAACGGCATACTTTAATTGTATTCGTATTTTGTATTCGGTATTCTCTCTGTAATGAAAAAGTACTTACATATTATTCGTAATTCCTCTCATCAAATCTCATATAAATTCATTTCACTGATATTTGTTAAATTAAATATTAAAATTATTTAATCTCTTCAATGTTTGTTAAAGTACTTTTTTTAATATTACGCAATTTATTTATATTCAGTATATTTAATGTAATTATATTCTGTAGATATCACATACAAATATTCTAAAGCATAAATTTGTAGAATGTATATATTAATTATATTCCTACAAATTAATTTCACTTTATTTTTATACAAAAGAATATAATTCAGTAATCGCAATTATAATTTTTGGGACTGAATTCACTTTTATTATTAAATTTTCACCTTTAATTAATCAGATTTTTTCTTATCGAAATGTTATGCACTTTAGCGTACAATAATTTGTTAATTTTTGTGTAAAATATTGCTGTGAGGATTATAGCATCGCCATTGAAATATACATAATTCATTATCAAAATGATTAATTAATTAATTTTTTTATTATTCGTTTTTTGTGATGGATAAGTAGTAAAAATTGTGAACTTGAGAATTTGGTTAAATAGTATTCTTTTTCAAAAATGTCATCATTGAAAGAAACCGTAGAAAAAATTTCGAGACAACATTCAGGCATAAGATGTGATTGATGTGAAACCGTTTTCTGTACACTTGATCGTTTCAAAATTTTTCACACTCAACAGTAATGTTATTTCTGCAAATTTGCAATTGTAATCATTTTTTTCGCTTCCGTTTATATGTTTCCAATCAAGATATTGATGTTTTCTGGAATATTATCAACGATTTTTCACGATATATCAGATAGATGTGAAGTTTCTAATAGATAATCTTAATTAACAATTTTTTTCTTGTAACCGACAAATTGGCAATTTTTATTTTGTTTACGATAAAAAATTTCCAATTAATTGAAAAATATTTATTAAAAAATTTCAACACTTTTTCCCTTCTCCGGCTTTAAAGGGTTAAATAAAAAATGATCAATTTTACAAACGTTATAAATTATGTTATCCAACAAAGTATAAAAAAATAATATCATTAAACTAGGGTTTATTAATATATTTTTATATTACTTAAAATTTTATTTCAATTGCGTGGAAATAAACTTCAAAAAATTCTATTCACACAAAACTCTAAACCTGGCGAAATAAAATAACATTGATATATTTTCCGTTCCATTTCATTATGGTAAAAAAATAAAAATAAAGGAAATATTCTCATTTTTTTATATGATATACTCATTCATTTTCCACACAACACAATCCAATTTCGACACAACGATTGTCCTTTAAAATGTAAAGTAACAAACGTGTTTTTGTAAAAGAATATTATAATAATATCAGAAAAAATATTTATAAATGTAATTATTAAAAAGAACTATATAAATATGTGAAATATTAATATCAATGAATTTAATACTTCAAACTCTAATAAATAAAATACTTTACAAGAGATATACATATATATATATATATATATAAATTGACAAAATAAAACAACCCAAATATCTACCAACAACATAAAAGTATAATATGATAGAATATAAAAATTAATTACTTATCATAAAGATTTATGAAAGAAATTAAAAATATTTATTACCTTTATCCAAACATTGAAAGGTATTTGTCTTAAAGAATACATTAAGTTCCATAGTTTAATCGACAAAATTATTTGCACATTTATAAAAAAACAACGTTTTGTTCGTACTCAGGAGGAACATTAATTCTATAAAGTTTCAATAATAAAAAATAAAAAAAAAAACAATTTCCCAGATTTAAAAGACACTCTTGGATTATAGAAATTACTCTCAATTTTTCAATAAGTGATCTTCTAGTCTAATTGCGTTTTATAAATTTTACAAATCCGAAACATTAAAACTATTGCACTGTACGACTTATTAGTTAATGACATTGCCACTGTATTCCTCCAAATTAATGAATATAATTCTGAAATAACTATATCTCGAAATACTGAACCACAAAAACTAAACTACGTTTCTTAGTTTTTAACTTCAATGCAACTCAAACACTGAAAAGTATCTTCTATCACAAAAACCACAAATTTTTAAAAATCCATTATTTTGACAATAGTATGATAACTTCAATATATACACAACGCCACTGTTCAAACAACATAACTATATTTATGTAGCATACAATTATAAAAATACTACCATGTTGCTAAATATCTGTAAGATTTTTCTAGTTTTTCTTCTGAATCTATATCTATAATTTTAACTCGAGTCACTGCACCGTTTAAAAGAAATTACAATTTTAATATTCACTACTCACGCACTTGTTTTTATGAGAAGACACCATGTTGTCAAATAATAAGAAAGAGATATTCAAAGAATATTATATTATATATATATATATATATATATATATATATATATATATATGTATATGTATATATACATACTTTATGAATAGAGAAAAGGTTTTTCTATAAATTTGCATTAATGTTCTTCATATATTCTAGAAAAAATAATTACAACTCGCTAAAATTTGACCTGTTTTATGGTTGAACAGTTTTCACTCTGTAATGTCAAACAACTGATGACGAAAATATTAGTTAAAACAAAATATAGAAATTTCTAGAAAAAGTGTAACTTTCTCTTTCTCCGTTTCTCCCTTTCATAATGATATCTTCTACTTCATTTTTTTTCATCGTATTCAAAATGGCCATAATATAAACGATAACTAGATAATTTTACAAAATTATCAAATTTAACATTCCGAAAAAATATATTGAATATCTTAATTAATGAGACGAAATGTACATATTTTTCATAAAAATAATACATTTTTACGTTGTTTTTTTTCATATTTATGTACCATTTATTAATTTTTATCGATAAATCACACATTTAAATTTTAAACAAATGTTTCCTTTAGTTGATATCAGGGAATTTTCACCTCTAAAGATACTACATTATTAATAATAAATTATTAAAGTCGTAGAACAGGAGAAATTCGATTTCTAAATTAAAGATTATTCGCACGTCTATGTCTATCATTTATTTCACTTACAATTTCTTATGTTATTTACAAATAGCATAAATTCGTGATATTTTGATTACTTTATTCTGTTATTATTCACTCTATACATCTTTAAATATGGGTAATGACTTGCTATCTCTCTCTTTATGTATATATATATATGTATATACATATATATTATATGTATATACATATGTATATATATATATATATGTATATATATATATATTATATGTATGTATAAGTAAAAAAATAATTATGGAAACATTTATATAAGGAATAAAACAAGAGCTAAAATAACAACACTATGGATATAAAAACGAGCAGGAGTAAACTAAATAATAACAAATGTAAAGAATTTAAAATGCATATAAATGGAATGTTTAGAAAAAGACTGCATTTGTCCAATAGTAAACTTTCAGAAACTGAAGATATTATAAATATATATATATATATATATATATATAATACATATATATATATATATATATATACAGAGCCGGATTTACGCTAGGTGCTACCCTTGGGTCATCAATCAAATAACGCCCCTTTCCCCTGTCATTCAAATGTTGTCCAAATGAATTAAGATAAATCCGTGGCTGTTGGTAATTTTGAGAATATTTCAACAGAAAAATTTTTAATGATCACTAAAAAATTTTTAAAATTTTCCATTCATTTAATTTACTCAAAAAATGCAAATTGACATATAGTAAATAGACCATATAATATAAATTATATTTTCAGAAAAAACTGAAATATAAAAAACTTTTCCATATTATCACTTTCAAAAATTCTTACATATTACTTTTTTTATAACGAATTCTGTAATTAAACTTTCGCAATCTGTGGGTAGAAGTAATTCCGATTCTATACACAACAAAGCTAAGCTGTTCAAGCGGTTTTCGGTCTTCGTAGAACGAAAGTGATTTTTTATCCTCTTCAAGCATGAAAATGACATTTCTGCACTGCAGTTTGCTACTGCAGTACACAAAAACATTTAATTGTAAATAAAATATGAATGTGAATTGAAATTATGATTGAAAATATAATTTCCAGTTTTTCAAATTTTGTCGTGCATCAAAATTGGCCGCTCTGGGCAGTGGCCCATGTTACCCCTCTCGAAATCCTTCGATGTACATATATATATATATATATATATATATATATATATATATATATATATATATGGAAGTGATATATGATTTATATTCATGTGTAAAATATTTTCAAACAAACTAACTGAACTTTGAAAAATGTTATTCCGTAATATTTTCTCTATTTATAATTTGAGTTTGAAATTTATATTTTCGTATAGTATACCATAGTATATCTCTACAAATAGACATCGTTCCAATCAATTGCTCATGTAGAAAATATAGAAACATATAACACATTCTTTGTTTTCGATTCTTTATGTGTGTGTTTACCTATTTGAACAGAGAAATCTTCCCAGTAGCTACACAACCATTAGAACTGTCATAGCTCTAGGGGTCATTTAACAACATAAGCTTCTATACAACGACAAAGTGAAAATATCACGAATACGCTTTTGTCTCTAGAAAACGGTATTTAAGAGATAAACATAAATATTACATAACGTAACTACTACGTGACATGTTATTTTTATTTAGTTGTTCATTGAAGAAAGTCCATATAACAAAATATTATTATATTTAGTTGAAGAAAAAATAATAAAAGAAATTCATAGATTTTATATACTATTTTTTCTTTGAATTTTAAAGATTTACAAACAGATAAATTCAATGTCATACGTTTTCAATATATTTTGTTAAAAGTTTTAATAATCTATGATTATGAAATTGATAATTAAACAGCATATTTTTATATTAATATAATATTAATATTTGTGACTTCTTCTTCTTTGATGGTGCTAGAGCCCAAATCGAGCGTTGGTTTTCTCAATTTTCTGCCTCCAGATATCCTTTTACCTGACTGTTCACCTCCAATTTTTTACTCCCAACAGTACTTATTTTAAGGTTTCATAACGCTTGTTGTTTTACGAGATGAGTTTGTTAGCACCATGTGAGATTACTCAGGTTACCAGATTTAACCACTTAGAGGTAACAGTCGAAATTAAGTAAGAGAGGGTATGAGACGCTAGCTGAAGTCGACGTCGTGTGGTACGCATGCACTACCTCATTTTAACCCCAATATTTGTGACATTCACTAAATTAATTGAAAAATACGAATTTTAATAGTTTTTTTAACATGATTTCAGTTTTCTCAGACAAGTTCAAAAAAATTTAATTATTTATTTCAATCACTATTATTTTAAAATAGTTTATTGTTTTCATTATAAAAAATATTATCGCCCAAATGAATTAGTTATGGAAGAAATACTTATTTAATTAAAATACTTCTTGAAAATTTCACTTTTTCTGAATAGAACTTTTAATCTTCTACTAGTTTTAAATTTGTGCCGTTTTCAGATAGTTGTATGTAACTCATAGTTTATTTTCAGTTACTTAAATATTGCACAAGTGCTAAAACTAACAGTAGAATAAATACTCGCATGATTCAAAACTATCAAAGCTACAAAAACAAATAATAACAGGGTAAAAGGTATAAATAAACACATTTATAAATCCAATATATTTAATTAGTACAATCTTTATTGGATATAAATAATAAATGAATTATTGCAATTAGAAAAAAACAGTTTATTTTTATTATCTTGCTCTATTAAAAAACTTTTTTACTCTCAAATCATATTTCATTCAATATACTTAAAACTAAATTCATAATGAAATGATTTTTGAAAAAGATTTCAACTTTAACAATCAAGTATTTTTTTACTTCGTCGATTTTTCATATTGTGTCTTTCATACTTGTTCATTTTTATTTGAATTTCAAAAAATATGTCATCAAAAAACAATCATAAAAATTCTATCAAACCTACTTGCAAATTGACAGATAGCTATGCAGTAAAATGAATGTATATAAAAAAGATATTATACTAATCACTGTCAACTTTCAGCTAGAGACAAATCCAAATAAATAAATAAATCTATTGGCTGTAGTCATATAAGAAAGATGGCTTCCAATTTTCATAGATTTATATTTTTTTTATGAAAACCGGATTTGCAAAGATGACAATTTTTGCTGGGATAAAAAGACATGAAATGCATATTTACATTTTATACATAGTTAAATTCAATTGTCTCTATACCAATGATGACTTTTTTTAAACTTTTTGTTTATCCTACACACTCACACATTTTCTCTTTTATTATCGACTCAAAAATAAATTCTAAAATAAATACAACACCCATATGCATGTTATCCGAATAAATAGCACACACACACACGCATATGTATGTATATATATAGATAGATAGATAGATGTGTGTATGTATGTATGTACTTGCATGCAGTTACGTTTATATCTACTTAAAAAATAATGTTACACATAAATACTTATACTGTTCGGTTTAACAAGCAATGCGCTAATGAGCCTTGTTACTACGTAGTAGCTTTCATATAAAAAAATCATGACAAAAACTCTTTCATATATATATATATATATATATATATATATATATATATATATATATGCATATATACAAATGGAGGTACATGCTTTTTGTTTTATAAATCTTATAGAAGTACTTTTTTGTTTCAAATAGAACAGTGATAAACAAAAAACGAAGAGGTGCGTTGCTGGAATGAGCTTAAACGTTTCTTTATCTCTGTCATATGAACGTATTCGTTTTAAAAAAGCACAGTACATCATTAAGTGGTATAATAGTGCTTCGAATAGTTACAACTGCTGTATATTTTACTACTGTTGTAACGTGATTTAAATATTCCTTTTGTATATTTTGCTCGTGTGGATATGACATTTGTATACATAGTAATGAATATAGAAAGATTGTATCATTTACAAAACAAAATTCATTATTATTGACTAGGAGTTTCGTCAACTCATTTTCATCAAATTAAATTATTTTGTATTACAACCAACATGAACTTTTATTATAAAAGCAAGAAATATCAGATTTAAAACAAGAAAAAGTATCATTCATACTTTTGCATAAAATAATATATTTGTATTATCTTTTAAAAAATATAATATGCTCGTACATATATATATATATAAATATATATATATATATAGTTAGTAGAACAACAATTGCGGTTTATAAACTTTAAATTCATATACATATACATTTTTTTTTTGATTTTCCTGCTGTTTTAAGTGGTCTAGGACCATTGGTTGACTAACGATTAACTTTTGTACAAGCTCTAGAATTCTTGTGCATGATTCTGATTCAACTAACGCCTTCAGTTGGTCGTTATGAACTGAACAAGTCACCCCCGCGCCCTTGTTCATTTTCAAGGCTCTTATCCCCAGCACGAAATTTTTCGAACCACCATTGCACATTACAGTCCTTGACAATAGTCACACCAAAAGCATTGTTTAGTTTACGAGCTATTTCTGCTGCTTTATCGCCCATTTTCAACTCATACAAAAAATTGCTCTTTTTGCTTCTTTTCCATCTGTAATTCAGTAACCCAATTTGAAGTAAAATTAATAATAAAACCAAAGTCGATGAGAAAAATCAAGTTTAGAATTCGGAAAACAAAACCCGCAATTTTTTTCCTACCAACTCAATATATATATATATATATATATATATATAATTAAACTAACAATTTGTTTGCATTTTTATTCAAAAATATACTTGTTTTAAACTACATGTATTTTTTACACACCTCTATTACTCATAAAACTTATATGTGTGTTTTTCTCAATAGTAAATAATTAATTAGACAAACGTGTACTTTCGTTCAAATACTTTTATTGAAGAGAAATGAATAATAAAATGTATTTCTCGAAACTTAAATAGACAAACAGTTACAGACAAGTTTAAAATATGTCGTGTTTTCTAATAACATTATTTTAGATCTGTTCTCTAATATAATTATGTCATCTTTTATTCAGACATTAGTTACCTACCAGACATCAAAAAAATCTGAAGAAATAAACGAATTTTCATTATTATTAATAAACTGCGTTCACAAAAAAGACAAACATTTTAGTTTTTAGTTTTTTTTAAAAAAAAAAACATTTTAAAACAATATTCTTTAGTATTGTCTCTTTATATTCATATATATTGTTGAGGAAAGCAGTATTCTTCAAAAGTTTAAATTTATTATTATAGGACAGAAACTAATGAAAAAGAAAAGCATATATTTTATTTTGATTTTTTCTTAAACTACAAGCAAAATAATTTCAAACAATAAAAAGCTCCTGTTTAATATTAGTTCATGCTAATTAAATGATAATATCAATTGGGGAATTGTTAAGCTGCTACAAAAAATGTTTATAGTTCTATAATTATAAATATTTTTTTTGTATATATATATATATACTTGAGTTAAAAATAATTACACTGTAAGATATGTGTTAAGAATTTTAATTTTTTCTTGAAATATCTATAATTAATAATGAAATTAGTTGAATACTCACCTTATAGTTTTGGCTAAATTTAATTTCAGAAATGAATTGTTTACTAACTCTACAAACCACATAAAAATCTAATCAAAAATTTTCAATATTGATTCTGACCATTTTAAATTGTTACTTATAAGAATTTAGACTATTTCATTATGAACATTTCCAGCATCTTCAAAATACTAAGACATAATAAATATATATTTTCAATTGACTTAATTTTTAAGTAAAGATTTTTTCTCGAAAGGAAATCTAAAAACATTCAATTCAAAGCGTAATACGATAATTAATATAGCCTTAAATTTAAAATAAAAAAAATGTATCAAAGAATAATCAATAATAATAAATATTTTTATGTACTATTTTAATATTAATTTCTCTGCATCATATTTATTCAGTTTTCTGGTAACTAAGTACATTATTATAAATATTTCATAAACATTTTTATATTTAATTGTCGTTTTTTTAATCAATTAGAAAGAGATCTATAACTTAAAAAAAGCATAAATCAAAATGAAAAGTAGATGTTAAATTATAATTAGACTGCAAAATTTATAGGTTTTTTAATTTCTTATTTATTTGTAATAAAATATTTTATTAATTCCATAATCTTTAATATTATAACTAATTATATATATATATATATATATATATATATATGTGTGTGTGTATGTGTGTGTTAATACATGTATATATACATAACCAATTCAAATAAATTGAAAAGCATTAAATCAAAAAAGAATTATTTATTGAGAATAAGGTAATGAAAATATGAAATAGAATGTAAATGAACAAATAATGGCAATAATTTTACATAATTACAAAAAAAGACTACAACTTTATACAAATGTAATATTTTACTTCTGGTTCTATAAAAAGACATTATGATAAAATAAAAAATAAAAAGTATTAAAAATTAAAATTAAAAATGTGTTAATTTTTATGTACTAATATTGTTTGATTATTCAATTAAATATTATTGATCAAATTAAGATAATATTATTGTAAAATAATAATTCAATATTGTATATATTATGTAAAATTTTCTATAATTTATCATTATCCACATATAAATTATATCGAAAGTGAGAACATATACAGCATCAGATGTATATAAAAGTGTCTGAACATATATTAAGTGGAGAAAACGTTTAAACTTTTCCAATGTAATGACCGATTTGGGATAATATAGAACAAAAACTAAGAAGTATAAAAACACGAGACTCTCAATAATCAGTTTAACATAAGATCGTAAATCTAACCAATTCTGTTTCCGTAAACGTTTGCAATTATGGAGGCAGTGTCGACCACAAACTCAATGACACAAGTTTTCCAGCAAAAGGGTATGTAAGGCAGTATAGTTGATGCATTTTCCAAATAGCTTCGGAGAGTTGGGTTTGTAATGAATGAGTAAAACTACAGGCGAACGGGCCGAGAATTCTTGTGCCATTAACCGCAGAATTAAGAGCTTTTCACAACTTCTGATCGGTGGAAGCTCTTCCACAACTTACCCGCCAGCGTCATTGCTAAAGCTGTCAGCCTTCCGTGTCTTCGATTTATTTTTCATACATTAGCACTCGTTCTTTTCTGTTCGGTTGATATTTTCGCGTGAAAAGTGCTTTTTAATTATACCAATTATCGATTAAATGTTAGATAAATGTTTTCATTTCGTCTTGTATCATTCAATTAGGATAGTTAATGAAACGTACGTTAAAAATGTTACTATTTTGTACTAATTATAGGTTTATTTATTATTCAGACACAATCTATTCTAACATTCATAGAATTTTTGAAAAATCATATTTTTATATTCTGTGTATGTGCTTGTATTTATTTTTATTTTTTCTCTTGTTATTTGTTTGTACTCTTGTTTTATTTTTATCCGTATAACATATATATTTAATCTATTCTCGATTAATTTGTACAGTATTTACTCTGAATACAGATACTCTAATATTTGAATAAAAATAATAATATTATATTTTTTTCCGAAATAAGGTTAACTTTTTTCCCAATTAATTTATTCCCTGCGAGTTTAATTTTAATTTTTAACATGATATCAGCATTATATCTTATGAATATAATTAAATTATATCATTAATATATATTTAAAAAAATAAAATGTAGTTCATTATTCTCCTTTATCTATGAACTTATACCAAAGTTCTGCAATAAAAATTATCTTCATTTATTCTGTATAAAAACGAGGGATTGTCTTGTTCTAAGACCGGTTTTGACTTAGACCTGAAACTAGTTGAATATTATCTATCTAAATATAACCGAATTTGAAATCAGTCAAAAAATAAACGAATCCGTATTTTATCTACAAAATTAGCACTGAACAATGAACAACAATAACACAGGAGAAATAACTAAATCTGTCAAGTTTTTTCTATATCTACTCTACTTTCATGTACATATACTCGTACATTTCTTTTTCATATTTTTAATTTTATGTAACAGAAAAGTGAGTAGATACTGAATCAGATGAATACGATAGTTATGGAATAATATCTATTTCAATTTTACTAAAATATTAATGAATAAATATGAGTGTAAGGAGAACCATCCAAATTCAACATCTATTTGATTTCATTCTACATTTTTGATGAAACTTTATTGCTTGAATTAAATAAAACTACACAGTAACGTACTTTATTTACTATAATAACAGTTGACAAAAGTCGTATACATCAAATCTTGATAATCAAAAAACAAATAAACTCTTTTATATTTGAATACCGTGTAAATAAATGTAAATTTCAGTTTTTTTACATGTTTATTTGTGTAGTAACATTATAACTCTCAAACATGTCTCCTTTTAAATTTTAAAAAGTAAGGAAAGAAAATATATTTGCACGCTGTTTCTTTTTCATAATTCTTATTTTATAAATTCATCAAAATGTTTTAATATCCGTAAGTAAATATGAATTATATCTAACTTGAAGGTCAATGAAAAATATTTTTTAATGTCATGTATTCAATGTAGAAATAAATATTTTTATAATTTTTTTTTGTCCATCAATGTGATATATATATATATTATATATACATATATATATATTAGGTTTATAAAATTTTTAAAGAAGCACTTTTTAAAAAAAAGTGTTTATTTATTATAATAATAAATTTAACCAGTAAAAAATTTATATAAATATTTTATACTTATGATATTAACTATTTTATATATTAAATTTGTTAGACAATTTCATTAATTCTAAACATCAATTCAGAAACAATCTATACAATAATTTGTTTAGATATATATACATATATATAGATAGATAGATATATATATATATATATATATATATATGCACCTCTAATGCTGGAAATTCAGTCAAGATAAATAAAAGAGCATTCGTTTTCGATTTAGTCTTTATTGACTTATCCAAGACGATGGTTTCATTACATATTCATTGATAATGCAAAATGAGTACATTGAATGAAAAACAGAATTTCTTTTATGTACCTATTTCATAAAAAAAATTTTTTTTTTCATTTCGAATGGTTAGGAATCGTTTATCGAAGATAGAAAGAATTGAAATGCAGAAACTAAGAAAATTATCATTTTTAAAAAAAACTTTTCACCATAATAGATAGCTTTTTAGTGCGCTAAATTTTATAAAAATGGTTTGAAAAAGTATTTTCGTAAATTCTAATTGGGAAACTAGATCTGTGCACTAAATATATGTATTACTGGTCAGTTATTATTCTTAGTTAATATTTCTAGTAGAGAATAAGTTGTTGATCATTTCTCTTTATATATATATATATATATATATATATATATATATATATATATATATATATATATATATATATATACATATATATATATATAATTAGGGATAAAGTTAACAAACTCTGTATGTATTTCAAAATATTTGTAGTTATTGGGAAATGATTTATTTAAATTGTAATGTGAATAAAAAATAAGAATGAAAACATTCCGGAATAGTTCCAGACGTTTAATTTCATTTATCATGCAAATAAAAACGAATCAACAAAGTTATCGTATATTTCTGACAGTTCTCTATGACAGCATTGCATTTTAAAAGTGAAGACATCTTTAGTACAAACACAAAAAGACGATAAAGTCGGTGGGACATCAAGACAATCGCTACGGAATATTACATAATTTATGTTCGGAGTTTTTTCCGCCACTGCTGATTTCTATTAGCGAGCGTCAAAGCACCATAGTTCCCACACCACCGAGCACATAATTGCGGCGAAAATAAAGGACGAAAGCTCACAAAGTTTTGTGAACAATAGGCAAGTATGGTTGGCGCATTCTACGCGATGGTGACTTACCGAGCTATTTACATATCTCGAACAATGATGAATGGCAATTTTTTGAAAAACTTCATAGGAACGTTGTTATATCTACATATTTTAGAAAGTTTTTAATGCTCTTCTCACTCGTTTTAAAAAATTTCCACGAATTATGAACCGTGCAAAATGTACAGGTGAAATGTTGTATGATTGATGAAATAATTTATTTTACGAAAAATAGAACATTTATCTTGAAACGATTATTTTATCAACGTAACTTGTTTTGAACATTATAAATTATATTCCTACACGTTGATAAACAGTTTTTCTATATTCTTAGGTACTTGAAAAATGCTATTTTCGAATTAAATTTACACGGGTTCTATGTAAATTTAATTGTTTTCATAAATCAGTATTATTAATATTTATTTTAAGTTCGATATTTATATCTCTATGAAAATAAAATACCACATGCACCTCAAAACGGAATTCAGAATAATTACAAATTTATTAACAATTCAATAATAACGACTTGAATATGCAAATCGTTTTATTATACCTACTTCTTATAAATAAATATATATTTTTTTTCTAATTTTAACTATAATATTCTTCTATTTTATCTTTAGTATACAAATATCAATTTTAATAAGCATCTAATTTTATATTTGCACATTTTCTTCATGTCTTTATTCTTATTTATTTGTTTCCTTTTTCATTTCATAATACATATATATATATATATATATATATATATATATATATAATATGATTTTTAATGTATCGTATATCGTTTCAAATTTATGAGAGTAAAATATAAATGTACTTCTAATTGTTAGTTAATATGAATTTAAACATTAACATTAATAAAACATCAAACATACATGTTGCTTTATATTACAATATGAAAATAATTTCCTCCTATATATTTTCTGCAATAAAATACATATAGGATTATAAATATGAAGTTTAGATTATAAAAGCGTACAGAAGATTAAAAATACTTCAATAATATAATTATTGAAGAGATTAAATGTACATTTAAATATTCTGTTCTTCAGATTAAAATAATATAAGATTTATTTTCTTTGCATATAAAAAGTGTGTATTTGTCTTATAAGAAGTTTCGTTTTTTATTTTAAAGTATTTATCATTTGAATATTAGATAATGTCAAGTTTTAGTTTGTCATTAGATTGTGTCAAGTTTTATACTCTTTTTTATAAAGTTTTAATATTTTTATACTATATTAGGTCCAAAGCCGTAATATATATATATATATATATATATATATATTTTGCTTGAAATAAAAACCAGTATAAGTTTCCTGGTGTGTATCCATTCTTATTTGTTATTAATTCCTGAAAAAAATTCATTTAAATCTCTCGGTTTATATGAAATAACCTAAAATATAGATACGTCATAACATATACTCAATATAGTATGTTTATTTATATCGTTTTATAACATCATTTAAGAGTTTTATATATAGAAATAATATGTTAGTAGATATTTCACTGAGAATATAATATAATAAACATAACGTTTCACGAGAAACCCAAACAATTTCCACCAACTCCAAGCGACATTAATAGGATTCGGTGACCTATTTTTCACACACAGCAAGTAAATCAGACCTCGTACCACAGTACTGTATTTTATATTTTAACGTGTTTCAGATATTTTCATACTTTTCTGTATCACATTTTAAGTCAAGTTAGTAAATGAAATACGAATCTATACCAATGTACATATGTTTAACATTCCTTTTCTCTCCTTCTTACATAGGAAAGTAAATAATAATTTCAATCCACAAATAAAACCCACTGTTAATAATATTTAAAATACGATTTATAAAAAATAAATTCTTCTAAACTAGTTATAATATGTTCTAACAATTTATAAATTTATGTAAAACGAAAATGATTATATATAAAGGAAAGCATTAAAATGTAGTTAAAGACAACAACATTTATGCATACATGCATAAATGTTGAGATAATTTTACTAATTTTCTTTACTTCTTCAATTATAATCACATTGTACATTATCCTGACAGACTTCATCATTTGAGATCATCTGAGTATCTATTCTCCATTAATAGTTTCAGCAAGTATGCCATTTTCAAATAGATATTAGAGACTTATATTTACGAGGAGCATTAGAACAATACATCATTGAAATTATAGATATAAAAACATTTAATCTTAATTTTAATAGTTCTTATAATCTTCTATATTTTCCATCTTTGAATCGTTTTTTTTTATTTTTGTAATAAAACTACAATCCAATAAAATCTTTAACTACATTTTAACGCTTTCCTTTATATATAATCATTTTCGTTTTACATAAATTTATAATTTACATATTATATATATATATATATATATATCACTTTCAAGAACAAACATATTCATTATTCAAAAAAATAAAATATATAAATTTAAATTCAATTATCTCTGAGTATTAATTCAGTGTCCTAATTAAGAACTGTCTTAGTAATGTTGAACCTAATAATGAAAAACACTTTTTACTGTACTAAACTAGAAGTTGATCATTTATGATTGATTACTTAAAATAAATATTTAGACATTCCTTTCTTTAATTTAATAATTTCCTGTATTCTTTTATCTAAAAATACTTTTGAATGTATTAGTTTTTTTTAGTTTTTGTACATTTCAAATTTTTGTACATTTTTTTTATATAAAAGTTGGATATGGGCAGACACATCCCTAAGTATTTTATATATATATATATATATATATATATATATATATATATATATATGCATATGTTTTGTTATATAAAATTTAAGTTATATTGTCAGTCAGCAAAGTTTTCCATAAGATAATTTACTTAAAATATTTGTTTGCTGTGGCCACGTTTTAAAGAAAGTTCCGTATTGTTTTAAGTAAAAGTTCGTGTCGCGCTGAATAGAGTGGAACCTCTAATGAACATCAGTTCGACTAATCGCTTGTTTCTCTTCAGTCACGGCTTGGCTCGTTTTCTGTGTGGCGAAACAAGTACGATTCCGATTGTACCCTTATAAATCTACGGATTAAATCGAGGATTAATTGAATTAAGTGTGTACAAATATTGCTTCGATCTGAATCTCGTGTTTATGTTTTATTTATTTAACATTGGATTATGTATATTATGAGAGCTACGCTACTAACGTTATTAACGTTATTGTGATTATTTGAAAAGATTTGTGAAAAGGGTTCATACAATATATTGTCGTGTGTAGCGTACATACAGACATGTACATTTTATATATGACCGTAATTATTTAAATTCTTTATTTTTCGAATTGAAAATAAGAGCATTATTTTGTTTAACTGAGTGTTAATGTTCTCTTCTATGAAGTGGGTCGTTTTCTGAACGCTTGTAATTTTTTGGTCGGATTTTTCTACATATTGATTTTTTAATTGGAAAAAAAAACTATAATTGTTATATAAACGGCGATAAAAAAATCCAACACGAATTTATTAGATGTACAAATTAATTCGGTACCTTTCTTTTAAAAAATTAATATTTGCGGAAAAATTAAATACATTTTAATCCTCAAAATATCCCTAATTATTTTATTTATCTTTGCTCCATCAATCGGATAACTGACAAATCCCTTGTCAGAAAGAAGATAGGGACTTTGAGTCGATAAATTTATAATACTAATTCGGTTCTTTTCCACTGTTTTAGCATTTTTTTATGTTTTACGCGTCACAACACCTTCCCCTAAAACTTAACAAATCATTCCCGTCGATTTGTCAATATTTTTTTCAGCTGAAATTCGAAAAGTTAGCA
The DNA here is from genome assembly GCA_034766995.1 of Acanthacorydalis orientalis. NCBI lineage: Eukaryota > Metazoa > Arthropoda > Insecta > Megaloptera > Corydalidae > Acanthacorydalis > Acanthacorydalis orientalis. Next base: position 44,551,685 of record CM068316.1, read on the forward strand.
ATGCCTAATCGGACGCCATCATGTTCACTACAGTTTTATAAGATTATGCCAACAGCTGGACCAAGATATTTAATGTTTTTAAATGTTAAGATTGACACTTCAAAAGACCAAAACAATGATAAAATATTTTAATTTAAAACAGAGTTATGATTAATTTAGTTTAAAGGCACCGAATTAATTTTTACATCTAATATGATATAACAAAGCACAAATTTAAAATTTCCTATCCTACTTCTGTCTAAATAAATCAATTTTAGCATTTTCTTTGCCATTTTTGGCATTAATTGTATCGTCAAGAAATTTAAATTTTTTCTCAATCAAACGAAACATATTTACCGCAACCATCGACTTTAATTCTATTAGAATTGAAACACTCTTAAAAACTAAATACAGTATTAATTCATTCGGTTTTCATTTGCAGATAATAATAAAAAAAAAACAAATATTTTTATTCCGTCCTCACATTAAAAGTTTAATTCCGGTCTCGAATGGCTGTACTGAAAACTAAATATTTATCTGCATCTATTCTATAATTTTCTGCATTAATTTTATACTTGTGCGTTTTTACAGAAAAAGATTAAACACCAATCATTAATTAAATTCCTCCCATGGTGAATGTCTACTAAATTATTTAACAAGACAAACTAATGTTACAAACTGTCTTTTTTTCATTAAACAAATCCACTTATGTTTTTTTTAATATTTTGCTTATACTATCGAGCTTATAATATATATATATATATATATATATATATATATATATATTCGAAAGAAAATAATCAACTTTTCTTTATTCTTATAATTCAATTCTTAATATTTTAATTTAAAATATAGTTTGGAACCCTATACATTACTGTATTCTGTAAATAGAAAAATTGAAAAATGATGTTTTACAAACATTTTTAATAAATTGTAAACTAATATAAGCATAAAAAAAATCAAACAGATATAAATATATTCTCAAACTGTAAATAATACTGAAAAGTCTTTAAAAAAATATAAGTATTATATAACGTTCAACAAAATTGTATCTTAACGTATTAAATTAATTCATATAAAAATAATAAATATTTGTATTTTAATTGTTTTAATAGATTTTATTAAGAAAAATATTTTGCAGTAGTTATGTTTTTTAGTTATTTCATTATTTATTTTTTCTATCAATTTATTTTATTTCCTAATATTGAATGTAAATATAAATAATTTAGGACAAAATTGTCAATCTTGTTTTAAAATCGAATGATTTTATTATATTTTTGTTATTTAATTTACTTAATATCATTAATTAAGTCGAAATCGATTTAATCCAAATAAAGATATATCTTACAAAGTCTATTTTATATTGAAATAAAGTGTTCGATAAATTTAAATATTGACTTTTCACGCCATTAATTTCTATATAAATTTACTACTTTAAACTGACATTCATTTTTTATTTATTTTTAATCAATTTCAGTGTAACATAAAACATATAAACTAAACATTTTCTAGAGAAATATTTATTAAGCCAGAGTGTATCGTAACCTCATCACTTTTAGTGTGATATCAAAGCGAGATCGTATGCCACACATCAATCAGGTCTTTAGTATAGAGGGATCCCTATTTCTACTCTCTATACTAAAGATGAACCAGCGGCCACTCTAATCAAGTGCAACTTGTATTCACCCCACCGATGATTGGTCGATTGGATCGTCTGTGGAGTGAACACAAGTATAGGAAACAGGAAAACCTTTGATATTGTTAAGTTACCTTCTACACACAATAAGGGAGCGATGGAGATACTGCTTTATTCAAAACCCTGGCCGATAAGAACGAGCAGTGGTGTCATCGGCTCAGAATCAATTGAGTGTTTTCGATTTTCTACGATTTCATTTTTTTCAAGCACGATTTTCTCTTGCATACTTGAAAATGTTGGAGCACTAAGACAGAAATTAATTTATATTCAGTACTCGTAATGATTTTTTATGCATGTATATATATATATATATATATATATATATATATATATATGCATAAATTATTTATATCTATAAACGTATGCAAATATACACACAAACATACTCATTTATATTTTCAGAATACAATTTATCACATTTAAAAATTTACTTCAAGTATTTAAAAATCAAAAACGTTTTAAAATCTTTAAGAATTTTAAATACTTTCTAAATATAACAAAATCTAATAAATAATATATTATAAAAAATAAAAATCTTGTTTTTAAAATGAATCCATGCATGTATTTTCATGATCGTGCTTTAACAAGTTGTAATTTACTACGTTATTATATTTTCCATCAAATTAAAAAGCATATTATTTATTTCTTATATCTTTGCTGTATATCTTAAAATACAGCCCAGATCCATATTTTTATAGCTGAGTGACTACCTGATAATACTAAAAAAAATATACACATTTCTTTACTTTTTTATGTACATTAAATATTTCAAAAGCATCAAATAAAAATTAAATATTTATATACATCAAAATACTGAGAGGATTTTCTAAAAATATTTTTTTAACATCAAAAGGACATATATGAAAATTCATATAAAATTTTTATGGAATTTTCAATTTTATTCATTTTATCTTTTGCCTTCTATTATCTCTTTTACTGTTTTTTTAAGTGTATTAAAAACGTTATCTCTTCAAATACTCCTTTTAGTATTGTCATTTGTAATTTTTTGAAGATTTAAATAAATATTAAAAACATTTTTATATTATTCATTTTGATGATGGATTATTTGTTAATTTTTAATAATTTAAATTTATATATCATGAAAGTCATATTAATATCTAAAATTATAATGTGTACATATATATATATATATATATATATATATATATATATATATATATATAAAGAACTCTTGAGAATTGTTCAATAGTCCTCAAATATTATAAATGATATTAAAAGATTTATTTTCAAATAATAATAGATATAATTGTACAGAAAAATATATCGTTAATAAAATATACTGCTCGGAAAATGTATTATTATCTGTAAGAATTTAATTGACTTCTTGGAATTGTTTGTTTTCAAAGAAACCAAAACAGAACATTGAAAAAATAAATATATAACTTATATAAAATCCAACAAATTCTAGAAGATATTTTCACTTTTGATCATTGAACATGAAATTCAATCACAAATAATCTTCTTTGATTTAATACTTTATAAAAGCAAATGGTTCTCAATTTTTATGTTTAAAAATTTCTGTTTAATATGTGTATATTATTAGATTGGTACAAAAATAATTGTGGTTTTTATCATTTTAAGTTTGGTGCTGATTTATTAGTTACCGTTATCTTTTGTAATAGTCATGTGATACATCATTGTAAACAATGAAATTAGTACTACTGATTTCAGCTTATGTCTATTGTTTTCATTCTTTAGTATTGTTGGATATAACCTCTTAAATTAGTCATGGAAAAAACAAATTTGCGCGATTTTGTTGTATGTGTTTAAATTGTAAAGCAACAGAAACTGCTCGAAATATCAAATTTGTTTTTGGCGAAGAGTCGATTAGTGAACGTACAGCTCAACACTGGCTCCAAAAATTTCGTAATGGAAACGAAAGCCTTGATGAGATGAAGGTCATGGACGTCCTTCAGCTAGAGACAATAATGCTTTAAGAACAGTTATTGAAGCGGACTCACATAAAACAACTTGAGAGGTGACAGAAGATCGCAATGTTGATCATTCAACAATTGTTCGACATTTGAGCTTAATTGAAAAAACAAAAAAGCTGGATAAATGGATGCCATATGAACTAAACGAACATCAAGCAATTCGGCGGTACGAAGTCTGCTTTGGGTAAAAAAAAATGATCTCTTTCTTGATCGCATTGTCACATATGATGAAAATTGGATTCTCTAGTACAATCACAAACGTTCATCAGAGTGGCTAGACCGAGGAGAAGCATCAAAACAGTTTCCCAAACCGAAGATTCATGGAAAAAAGATTATGGTCACTGTTTAGTGGTCGGCTGCAACTTCTTAAATCCTGTTAAAACAATAACAGCAGAAAAATATTGTCAAGAAATTGAAAAAAATGCATGAGAAGTTGCATTATTTACGGCCATCATTAGTCAATCGAAGAAGACAAACTCTTCTTCATGACTACGCCCGACTACACGTCTCACAAATGACTTTAAAGAAATTCAATGAACTGGTATATGAAACCTTACCTCACCCACCTTATTCTTTCGAACTTTTTCCGGCAGGTAATCATTTAAATATTTGAGTAATTTCCTACAAGAGAAGGTTTTTAAAGATCAAGCATCAGCTCAAAGCGCTTTCGATGAATTCGTTAATTCCAGGACTCCAGGAGTATACAAACTTACTTCCCGTTGGGAAAAATGTGTGCAGACCAGTGGTCTTTATTATGATTAATAAATATAATTTTTAACTGGTACATGCTCCTTTATACTTGATACGTAAAAACCTCAATTATTTTTGTATCAACCCAATAGTGATATAAATATTTTAGTAATTAGAAATCGAAATGAGATTCAAATATACATTTAATCTTTTTAATTAAAAAAAAACCCATAAGGGTACATAATTGTTCATTAATTCTGATTTTTTGTTATCTTCACTGGGGATTTCGTGCAATAAATTCTTAAAATATAAGAAAAGAAATTGTGAATATTAATATTAAACTTTTTATATATGTATTGATTTCTTGTATAGTGTAGGTTTTTTTAAACTGCCAACCACTTGATATGTAATTACATTTTATGTACATGCATTGTGTGTTACATATTTCTCGTATATGGATTAATTAAAAAAAATAAATAAATCTAGAAACTTCTGGCGACTCGTACGATAAGACTAGTAAAATCCAAATTGAAAAACTATTCAAATCGTTGTACACAGCACGTACTTGAAATAGATTAAAACAAATCTTGCACTCATGCAGCACGAAAGCATTTGTACCACGCTCACAATCAATTTCCATCGCGTTTCGCAGGCGTGCCGAGCCGCGTAATTGGCTTCGCGGGCCGCCGTCGTTCAACGGCAGTTGATCGTAATGTGACGGCATCGCATGCGACACTTTACAGCTCCCGCGGGACGCATGTACGCATTTAACAAAGTGGTCCGGGAAGTATTTCATCGCATATCGACTGTAAAGAAAAACCGTTACATATTCACACCAACATCGACGGCCTTTTTAATAAATGAAACACTGTCAAGGTAAATGGCATTGTGAATAGACGTTTTGCTCTAAATATGTACCTGCAAATTTTCTCTCTCATGTATCATTGTTAACATCATCATGCCTGTTAAAAAAATAACACACACATATATAGTAATTCATCACATTCAGATATTTAATAATTATATTTTTTCAAAAACTTATTTAATAAAAATTCGCATGTGTACCTAACCATATTGTAATTTTCCATTCAAACATATATATATATATATATATATATATATATATATATATATATATATATATATATATATATATATACATGTTTGAATAGGAAAAAAAATTAAATACTTAATATTTTTTAGGTACACATGCAAAATTTTATTAAATAAGTTTTTGACAAAATATTATTATTAAATATCTGAATGTGATGAATTACTGCATATGTGTGTTATTTTTTGTGTTACATACCCATTATATATATATATATATATATATATATATATATATATATATATATATATATATATATATATGCACACTTATTATATATACAGTCGAGTCTGTTTTTATGCATATCTTTTTAATCCGGTTTTGAAGATATTCGGTGCATATTTCATACAAATTGGGGGTTTCCGTTGTATGTATATGTATATATATATATATATATATGAGCTGCACATTGTTTAAAAAAATAGATTTAAATTATTATAGACCATAAAAAAATATTTTCAATAATTGATTTTATAATAAATTCTCAAAATATCCTACTCCTTCTAAAATATAATAAAATATATGATAAAACAAATAATAAAAAAACATTTTTCATTCATTTTGTAATCTTGTATCTGATACAAATTTATGAGTCATGCTATATGAATATCTGCGTTTATAAAATCATCAAAAATAAAAATGCAAAATATTTTATAATCAAGTTTGAATCTGTTTCAAAAAAAAAAAAACATTAAACAGGGTTCGTTTATTTAAATTAAATAAAAAAATATTATTATTACTTACAACAAAAACTTGTTTACTGTATTCAAACTGTAAACTTTTAATCAGTAATAATGCACACTTTTTTGATAAGACTCCTTTTTGGCAACCGTTCAATCTCTTTCTTATATACAAGCTCGTCAGCTTTATCGAAGAATGTAACGAGGTCGGAATTGATTTCGTTCTTATAATTGTATGTGTGTTTTCTTTTAATCATTCAGATGTTTTTTTTCGAACTCGCAACAGATGGTAATCTGAAAGTCTATTATGAACGAAGGATATTACTGTACGGATGATTTAATGGTTCAGAGATGTATCATTTCATAATTTATTTTTTGTAACTTTTTTTAACATTGTGTTGATTTTAAAATGACGGATCTACTTGTCCTAGAAAATATAAAACAATTTTTAGAAATATTAATAAAAGAAATAAATAAGCAAATATAATTTTAAACGTTATTTGTTTTTGAAAAGAAGTTCTAAATATAAAAATGTTATAAAAATTCTAGTGAAAATTTTGAATATTGTGTAATTTTAAAATATGAAAATCTCTTCTCATTCGTATTAAAAATAATTGTTAAAGATGGTTGAAATCGAACAGTTTGCATGTCTAATTACTTGTCGATTTAATTGAATTTGATTTGAAATTTCCAATATGTCATTAAATAAATGGTTTTTCTTATGATTAAGATATAAGATAACTAACTTATATTTCGTTAATTTAAGTAATATCTAAATAAAGAAAATAAATTTAGCCCCTGTTCTTAAGACTATAATATTACTCCTACTACTAAGAATTCTACTTTCTACTAAGAATTCGTTACTTTCTTCAAGTATCTCATGTAGACGCACAAAATCTTCTAAAATATAATTAAAATTTATTAGATAATTTTATATTTTAGATAATTTTAGATAGTTAGGTAGTTATAAAACATATTATATCAATATTTCATATAATTCAATATAAAAAAAATATTTTATTTAAAATCCTTGAAAGTGTATTTAGTCATTTTCTCATTTTCTATTTATATTATTACATTAGAATTTTACTAACAGATATTTTTACAGAAACTATTTAATTTTCTTATAATTATATTTTTACTACTGTGTCAAAATTGACTTTCAGAAATAAATTTCACTCACCATATACCATCAAAAATGATTGATCGAAAAGTCAATAATTGATTATTAAACATATCTTAAGAAAAAAATTTTGTCTTGTGAAAAGAGTATAAATTAGTTTTTTTACATGTTTAATTATCTACTATTATTTTTTAAATGGTAAATAAAAATTTAAAGTTTAGAAAATTGTCTATTCTATGATGAGATACAATAAAAATTAATTTTTTACAAAAAAAAAGGTAATATTATTTTCTTTAGTATGATTTTAAAAATTGGACAGTTGGGTAAATAATTATTTATAAGATATTCACTTACATTGTTTATTAATAAAGGATTAATAAACATTTAAACACTTGTTAAGAAGTGACAATCAATGTTAAACGTCCAAACAATTCCAAAAGTAAGAAATTCGCACAAATAAAATATAGATGATTAAACAGAGAATATCTATAGGATTTTTTTTACATATGCCAATACATTCTATTAACCTCAGTTATTGACTTTTGTGTCACACTTGGGTTGTTATGCAATTCAGTCAAGCCGAACATTTACCGTACATTTTAGTCCGGTAAGCCGAACGATTAGTCAGCAACACACGAACCGTCATTTGTTTACAGCCGGTAAATCCGTATTGAACATTTTCCGAACAGAAATTCCCCTAAAATGGCACACAAGGAGTGAAAAAAAAACAGTCTACATAGTGTTTATGGTCGGCTAGTCATGTGGTCATTTAATAGTACACAATTGCCACATGTGATATTTTTCAGTGATACACGTATATTAACTTCGGATCAGAATTGATTGTTTGGATTCTTACACTGATTATATATATATATATATATATATATATATATGTTCTCTGAAATGTAACTCTTTCTCTATATCCAATTTCATAAAATACTAGAGAATAACTTAAAAATGTTATTATTAGAATCGTATTTAACTTCAAGAATTTATGTTTCTTTCAAATTACTGCTTGATCTTTAATTACACTTCACCATATCTGTTTTTATTATCAAAATAGAATCTTAATATATAAAAGATGTCATAGAGCGAATAATACTTCTTTAATTAAAATCACTACTAAATACATTTCTAGTGATGAATGATTAAGATATAAAAAAATACTAAAAAGTATTTCAATCACAGTGAAAACTGAAATGGTAATATATAACTAAAAATCAAAGATTATACTTGTACATTATTCCATGCACTCATACATTTCCATGTAAGAGAATGTATTTGTAGATATTCCAAAGTTCCACTGACTGAACTTGAGAGGCCAAGAAACGTGATTGATATCTTGATAAACATCCCTGATCAATGAACTGTACAAGAAGTTTTAGCGACTCTATTCATTAGACTTTATACTAAATTTATTATATATTAAATATTACATAAAGAAAGAGGAATAGGGTTTAGCCAATTGGATAGGAAAAAATATTATTCATTACTAATCTAACTAGCGATTTACTTGCATTAAAAAATTGAATTTCAGAACAAATATCATTAAAAAGGTTTCTTCCATCATCTTCCTTTATGAAATACTTCAGATATAGGTAAAAAGGAAATTTGCATAAACAAGTCAAGCTAACTACTTGAAGTCCATCTTTTAACATATCCTTTAAATAAAATAATGGTCTTCAAAACTGACAGCGTTTTAAAATAACCAAAATAGATGAAAAAAACATTGTTTAAAACTATGTTTCCAAAACAAACTTATCTGATAAAATATCCCTACCTTAAATTATGTTTAAATTCCACGATTTAAACACAAAGAATTTTATGTACAATTTCAGATTTTTCAAGAGAAATAAAAGATTGCTAATTTTGTTATCACAAAAAATTCCCTATTCTCAATAATTACAACATATTTTTTTAAAAACTACGAAATTATAAAGGTCAGAAAAGTTGATTTTAAATCTAAAAAAGAACATTTTGTGTTAATATAGCTCTAATATTATTTTAAAGTCAAGAAAATGTAAAACTCTTATTTCTTTAAGCCTTCGATTTGTTAAATTCTCATGAAGTCTATTAAAATCTTTGCCAGTCTTCAACTTTATTTAAGTTTAAAATTCGAATTTAATTTGTCTTGAAATAATTCCAAATTGTGTTTAGATTCGTCATATATCTTTAAACAATTTAATTAAGTAGACTTATCTCAATTAAGATAGCAAATCTAAAGTAGGATTAGCAGGATATTTTAATATTACAAATATAAATAGGTTTCCTTTAATATGAAAACAAACTTTATAATTTGTAATTAAAAACATTTTCAAATTTCATTAATAATTTTATATAGATGCATTTTCTTGTACTTAATAACTGGACTACATTTTTTTCAATAAATAAACGATTGCTATTTATATATATATATATATATATATATATATCTTTAATTTAAATTTTGAAAAATATTTTCTGCCAAAAAAGCAGATTTATTGCTATAAAACTTGTATACATTTATTGACAAATAGGTCAACGCTACATCGTGTGTACGATATTGCTCGGATGTAGTATAAGGCGTGTTAGTACATTTATGTTATAAATGAAATTTAAATCTTATTTTCAACATCTAGACTGTATAGAGATAGTTGTCTTGCTTGTAAATCCATTAAGATCTTGTCAACTGAATTTTATACACATGTATAATGGAATTGTTGAAGTCACTATGAGATATATTCTCTAGATATATTTTTATTGCTAGTTTGCGCAAAAAAACAGTTTTAATTTTCTATAAAAATATATCAAAAGAAATTTATAATAAAGAGTAGTAGAATTAAATATTTAAAACATAAAGAATAAATAATAAGTTTCGTTCTGATATTTAAATATTATAAATTACGAAATTGTGTCCAGAATGCATTTTATGAATTCAGTATATATATATATATACACACACATATATATAGGTAGCTTTTTAATAATTTAATTAAATTATATGATTTAATTTTTTAAGTACTTAAAAACAATTTATATTAAAATCGATATCTTAAAGGGAACAAAATATTTCTTTTTAAATAATACAATCATACTTTCTAATACATCACTAAATCAACGGATCTTACTTTAAATATTTTTTAGCAGCATCAAGTGTCAAAGCTTCTAATCTTTTTTTCCAATTCCACTTGTCCACATGTCGATCATACAAAACCGCACGCCAAACGTACGGCTTCATTTTACCTCTAAAATAATATTATGTAATAAAATAAAATTCTGAAATAATATTTCTATTGAAATATTTCTTTAATTAATCGATCCGACTTATAATTTTTTAATATGTCCGCCATTATTACTGATTTTGTTTTTTAAGCAGATAAATCCTTCACCTTTTTCAGGATTAGCTTATCAGTCTAGAGTATGTTCTGCTGCTCATTTTAAGTGCTATAAACTAATATTTTAGTTTTTCCTTGTGTATGTGATTATATATATATATATATATATATATATATATATATATATATATAAATCGATATATTGCCGTTTAAATCAACAATTATAACTACTGACTAAATTATTTCTTTTTCAGAAGCATCCAAATTAATCACCTCTTCAGATCAATTAAGGTAGGACTTTTCTTTTTATAATCAACACATTTTTGCTTAAAACAATAATTCTGCATACTACTTGAACATTATTTGTCTTTGCAGAACCATTTTTTCTTTACGTTTATAAATAATTTAAAAATTGCAGTGATTATTAAATCGTAATGTATCAAACAGTTATTTATTTAATTATATATATATATATATACATTGTTTATAAATAGAATAAAAAAAAAATCGTACAAAAATTAAATAAAATTTACAGTAACGAAATTCCTAATAAGCTAAAAGATCTAATAGCATATAATCAGAAGCTAAAATTTAATATAAAAGACAATTAATTACAATACGATTTTGTATTTGTATGTGCCTTTTCCATTATAAGATACAGAAATAAAACAAATTGATTTTTACAACAGAACTCTAGTTAGCAAATCACAATTTTTCATTGCATGAACAACAGATGGCAGAAGTATCTAGCTTTATTTTTAAACTAATTTTATTTAAAATAGTATTTATTTTTAGAATTGTCCTACAGTCCAAAGTATATTTGAAGTCAATGAACTAAATATTTCCATCTATTCAATATAACACAGTCATACAGAACTATCACTTCATTCCAATATACATTCATATCTTACATGTATATATATATATATATATATATATATATATATATATATATATATATAAAATTATATCCTCATACATACAGTATTCTTTCGATCGCCATTTTTTTTTCAAAACTAAGCCGTTAAAATTTACCTTAAATGTTCTTATAAAATACTTTTATAACATACTCATTGAACAGATTTCTGTTTAATGGACATTTTTTCAATTTATAATTTTTAAAGTGCACATTGTGTTCATTCATGATGAACTTCGGGTGGAAAGTGAAATAAATGATTTAAAAAAATCTTCCACTAAGAATACAGTCAAATTAATGAAAAATAATACCTATGAACTAATCAAAAAGATCTATTCTCTTTAAAAATTTGTATGAAAAAAGCAATTGGATTTTTTACTAATATTACTCGTAAGTACACTTTAAATATTATTTTATCAAAATTGCAGCAAATTTTAGCTACTTGAAAACACTTTGAGCAAACAGAAATAAATAAAAACGACCTAACGGATAAGACAAGGATGTCATACTCAGCAAAGTAAATCACAGGTAAAGTGGGTATTAATTTTAAATAAATATTTTACTATTAAATTTTTCCTTTAAACGAATACTTATATATAAACCATCATATAACTATTTAGTAAATTATCTAAATAATTAACAACTTAATTGAATCTTAATTTATATTTGTCTGATATTTATTCAAGTTTTAAGACTATTAAGTTACTAGAAAATCATTAGATGTTTGAATAATAACAAATTTCGAAAACAAAAACTTAAAATGAAATATGTTGCTCGTACACTTGAGTTAATGTTAATTCTATTTCTATCGTTTCAGTTAAATTAATAGAAATATAAATGTACATATTTTATTATAATTTTTATATATAATAAATTCGACTGTTTTGAAATAGAATTTTTATGCAGAATTCTCCTAAAACTGACTGTAAAGACGATAAAGGTGTTCTCAAAATAAATAAAGTCTCTTTTATAGCTCAGTAGTAGTAGATCTTTACAATAATTGTAAACATACTCACACTTCACCGCCCTATATCGATCAACACAATAGCTGATAAATATTTAACTCTATACGCAATCCCCCCCCCCCTTATTTATTTATCCCTCTACAAATCTGACATATAACATACTCATGGATAAATATATAGCTAAAACTATATTATTTTTTAAACATAAAAATATGACAAACGTATAAAAAAGTATTTGAAAACAGCTAGTAAATTTCATATTCGATAATAAAATTATTTTGTATTTTTTTATAAAATATATAATAATTCAAAATTTTGATTCTGAAATTAAAGTCATAAAATAATATACTTTTCATTGGTGATTAATATTAAAAAAAAACTTTATTTAATAAATAATTTAATTTAATATCAATCTTAGGTATTTGTATATATATATATATATATATATATATATATGTAACAAATAAAAATGATCTTTTATTTTTCATAATTATTTGTTTTTATGTCTCAAATAATTACACTTTTAAATATAATTTTAAAATGTAGTAAAAATATGTACTATTATTATTACACCGTTTATGTTATTAATTTTGAGTCTATCTTTTTAAATATTATAAAGTCTATCTTTTTAAGTATAATGTACTTTTAGTTTATTTCATTACAGGTAATACTCCAGGAAAATTGTAAATAATATATTTTTTAACATCGGTTTAATGCATTTCATTCTTTTTGGTTTATATTTTTTATGAAACAATTTACATATATAATTGTATTTATTTCAGAACATATTTATTGTTCAAATAAATCTTTTTAGCATTATAATTGACCACAGGTATTAAAAAAGTCATATATTTTCATACAACTCGTAATTGTTTTCAAGCAAAACCGAAAATGGTGATCAGAAAATAACGTTCTGTCGGAGCTACGTAATAAAAATATCGGTAAACAAACGTAATAAAAATTGACGACTGTTGTAAAATTCAAATTTCAAGAAACTGCGCAAAGAACGTACTCGTGTCCAACACTTCAAATTCATAATAATATTATATGACGTTCGATTCGAGTGAATGTTTACCATTCGCCTCTTGAAACTTTATGATAATATTCAGTCGAAAAAAAATATACACGAATATAATTTTCGACAAAAGTGATCTTTAAACCCACGTGTGTGTTTCTATTTAATCTAAGACAATCCTTAACAACGTTACCTTGAACGATAAATATTTTAGTCAGAATCTAATTTTAAATAAGTCGTCGATTCTAATGCATTCGTTCGTTTTGTGTTGTGTTATTGTGCACATCGCAGTAATTCGTGAAAAAGGCTGCTGAAAATTATCTGGCACTTTGATATTTGTTCTTTTATACATTCAAACATACATACATACATACATACATATATATATATATATATATAAATTCATAAAAAAAATTTATTACATAAACTCTATCTTCTTATAGTTTTTTTATTGTTTAATTCCTATCTCTAATTTTAGATTATATAAAAATAAAATATTTTTTTTTATTACATAAGAACAGCTTTAATCATATTACCTCTTTTATTTATTTCTGTATAAATCATTTATATCAAATATCTTCATACTTTAACTGAAATGTATTTAAAATCAATTAAAATGTATCAATATTTTAACTACTGTATTTTCTGTTCAAAGTGTTTATCAATTTTATATATTTGTGATTTAAAAAATAAAACTTTAAATTCATATATTTATTGGTTGAAATTGTAAAACTTTTTTTTAAAAAATATGATTTAAATTAAAATTTCTAGACATTTTTGCATCTGAAAGTAATTTCATATCTTTATTTATTATTTCTTTCTCTTTTTCTTATAGTCGAGTATGAACTTTGTACTTCGTCACATTCTTCCATTCACTTGATTGTTTTCTTTGTATCTTTAATGCTTTTGTTAATATCTTGTAAAGTTAACTTCTTCTAAGACGTTTTCTTGTTTTATCTGCAAAAAAAATAAATTTTAGATTTTGTATCTCAGAATTATTCGACAATTTAGATTTAACACGTTGTCCTGACAGACTTCATTCTTTTCGATCATCTTAGTTCCAAAAAGGATAACAATTCGAAAGGATGAAGACCAACAGGACAATCCATCAACTGTATTGTAGTATAAAAACAATCAATTATAATTTTTAATTCGAAACAGTGAATTTGTTAAATCATAAGGTTTCTTTGCCATTTTTCCGAAACTTTTATATTAATAATCTCTAGTAGTTATCTATAGCCAAAGTTTAAATTATTAACTGCAAAAATAAAGACTTAATCAAAGTCTTCAAAGAGTAGAGATTAAACATACTCTGCTTTGGTGAGCAGGACTACTATATAGTTGTATTTTTTATTATTTAGAAATACAATTTTAAAATAATATTTTCTGTGGCTCTTTAACATTCAAATATGTGTCCCTTATTATCGAAGAAATTACCCACCCCTGATATATAAGATGAAACTATTAATTCTTGATGAAAAACATCCCACCCAAGAGAGTAGAAGAACTTTTTATATTATGAATCGCAGTCAATAACATAAAAAGATAAGTTAGTATTACAAAAAGTCTTCTTCTTAAACACAAATCATTTCAAAATTGAAGTAATAACTCTTGTTTTTAATTGGACTAATAATATGTAAAAAAATGAAACAATACTCATGAAATATATTAAATATTAAAGAAAATATCGTTTTTGTAAAAGATTTAAATATAACCATTTTGAAAAAAAAACATCTATTTGAAAAAAAATAAATAAATTATCCTGAAATGAAACCTAAAGCGAACTTGAGCATAAAGTGATAGTTAACAAAATAAACTGTAAATTCAAATCTGATTTTTAAACAACATTATCTTTTATAAACAAACATTTCTCTCGGATGTTCTAAAATAGATTAATAATATATTTTCGTTAGTATTTCATCTTCACATAGGACCATATATTTATTATTTTATTTTTCTTGGATTTGTTTTTACATGTCAGTACCTGATAACAATTAAATACTAGTAAATAGTTGTTTTTTTTATTTTTTATGCAGTTTATTCATACAAGGTCAATGAATCACTGGTGATTCATGAACATATGGCATGAAACACCCATGCATTTCATTTATATGACTGCATAAATATGAAATTGCAATTGTTTGTTCATAAATGTAATAAACGTTTATAATTTACAGTTCGTTACTTCCTCATTTATTATTAAAATTTTGCATCAAAATAGTGCATTAATTTGAAGAAATGATTATTCTACTAAACGATATTTATTTAAACTCTGTTATTGAATTTTTCAAGACATGCGTTTAAACCATATATTAATAATAATATTAATTTTTATTGAAATATTTCATTTTATATGCATTATAAAATCTATTTCATTATTGTTTTTCTTACAAACAAACTTTGTTGTTTTCAGAACAGGTTATTAATATAACATGAATTTATAAAATGTTTCTGCTCATTGAGTAGATAATTGTTTTGAATATTTCAGCATATGATCTTGACCCTATTCTAAATCTTATATATCTAAAATAATATATATACAAATATTATTTTTTTAATCAATGCGTGATCAGTTCAGCTCTAAATATATATTTTATCCTTTTTTAGTAAAAATTATTTAAAGTATATAATAAATTTGATCTTGAAAATATATATATATTTATATTTATTAAAAAATGTATTAAAAATATTAATAGTCACCATTAATATAAATTCAATTTTAAATTTGGAACACCGCTAAAAAATGTCATTGTACAACTTCTATTCGATTCTTGGCAAGAAAATTATTAATAGTATATTACGTATACGCCTCAGACGTCCTCAATTCGCTGCACCAAAATAGAAAAAAATGAATACAAGTTCGAAATAAAATATAACCATATCGTTGGATATTTGTAAGGTCAAATACGTGGTAAATAATGATATGCAAGTTTCTATCATTTAGCTACCACCTCTATAAGAAATGTTTTAATACATTTTATAAATTGATTAACTTACATTTCTATTTACATTCTTGTATCCATACTTAATTTAATATTATTTAGGGATTCATTGTTTGTAATAAAAGTTTATAATAAAGTAAATGCATGTACATTTTCTTCATTCGAACTTGACGATAACACTGAATAATAAATAAATACATTAATTGTTACATGACATAAATTAAGTAGTCTTTATAATAAGTTTTGTGCTGAATTCAAATATGTATTCAAATTTTTCTAACTTCCACAATAAAAGAAAATCAATTAATTTATAAAAATTATGTAAAACTGATTCACTGAATCAGTTTTGTGTACTAAAATATATATTTATTCAAACTAATAGATTAATTATAATATAAATACTTTTGATTCTCAACTATACGTTGCCTATAAAATGTTCGTCTCCAGTATCCAGTAGTAGTCACTTGACTTTCGTTTGCTTTGTTACCATTTTTCTATTAATGATAAGAGATATCTTGCTGAAAACATTATTCATGTTTGACATTGATGTGAAATGTGAATTCAAGTAACAGATTACACCCTATATTTTATAAACCTTTAGCCTATAAATTATTTCTTCTTGATAGTTTTCTACTCAATAGTTTTCCAATATTTCATGGTCTAGTCTATTATTTTTAAATGATTTCCATGTAACTATTAACCTTACATTTAACAAGTCATCAAAATGTTTATCACTCGTATTACAAATATTCTTTCTCTACCTGCAAAAATTCCTCCTTGATATTTTAGCTTGCCTGAAAATATTCATATCATATAAAGTTAATATCAGTATATTCAATATTCTGATATTAACTTGAATGACTTTTGCTGATTGAGTTCTGAGATATTCATATAATACTCATTAAATGAAGCCCAGTTCACAGCAGATATATATATATATACATTATATATATATATATATATATAAATATATATATATATATATATATATGTATATAAATACACACACACACACACATATATATATATATATATACATTAGTCAGATGAATCAGAAAAAATATACGGTCAGTATTTAAAATCTCAGCCGGCAGCCTCACAAAAGAGCAATCAATGGATAAAAGATTTATAGTTATAAATCAATACTTTGTAGTATATACATCCTATGTTCAAATTTGTGATCGATGATTCGGAAAATGTACAATGCTTGTTATTAAATAAAATGAAAAATTATAAACCACATGGGACAATATTTGCAATTGTAGTAAAAAACATCTACATTGATTATATTGTAAACAACAAAATGCGAATTTCATAAAATAACATTACATATCACCATCAGATGTTAGAAAAAATTCACGAAGAATCAAATAAACAAAATTAAGAAAATATAAATCGGGTGTCTAATCCTGACAGTACCTCTGAGGATGTAAAGAATTCGTTCTCTAAAATCATATAACCTAAGGAACGATTAATGGATCAATTATATAATCCAAAAAAAGCAAAAAAGGAATAAAATATGATCAGCATTACATTCCTCATGTTGCCTCCACAAACAAATCAAAGATGTATTAACAGTAAAGTTTGCTAGTGATGCTTCGAATTTAGAATTGAATCTAAAGGATGATGTAAAGAAACTCCGATTAGCACAAGAAGAACGTAGGGATAGTAAACAGAAAAAAATGGTCGGTGATGGTACGGATACTAAGGCAAAGAAAATAAAAACAGAATCTGGTATGTGGATGCCTGCTTCAAATAAAAACAATCGGTATTCTCAATGGCAGGAAAAGACAAAAATAGGATCTGATGATAATGGCTCAAGTGATAGTGAAAATGAGTAGAAAAACACTTCCAAAGTCAAACACAGGTCCATATATAATAGTGACTCAGTACGTGTCTGAATGCGTTTAGACATGCCTCAGCTTGTTATATTTTAGAGCAAATAATAAAGTCTACATCAAATCCAGTAGGTATCAGTAAAAATATTTTTAACTTAATATACAATACCACAAGAACATTAATCAAATTTAGGATGCCAAACATAAAATATTTGTGTGCAATAGAGATTTTGATTGAACTTTTGAATTTTGTATCCAAAAATATATAAAAACTTGATAAAATTCTATTTAAAAGTAATTAAAAGAATATTTTTGATAAAATATTCAGAATTATTTCCATTATTACTTTTTACTGAAACGTTTCATGTATATTTTTTACTGAAACAAAATTATTTTTATTATAAATTTATTTAAACTATAAAGATAACTATAATAAAACATCAGAGATGGGAATATTTCATCAACTTCCTACAAAAACCACAATTTATTCTATATCCACTTCTTGAAATAACTGTAATAATAGATATATTCATTCATTTATTCATTCTCTTTTCAAACAAGAAAAAATTCAATTGTCATATATAAAAATTATTAAATGAAAAATATACGTCAAAATTTTGTAAAATTTTCCAAAAAAATACTTTTTAATATCAAAAAAAAATACATTTTCACACAAAGAATAAAAATATCAAGTCAGTTCGTATTAATCTATTATTAAAATTAATGAATTAAAAATTAATGGAACACTTATGTTTATTTAATACATATAATATATATATATATATATATATATATATATATATATATACCTATTTATATATGTATATGTGTCAATTAACAATTAAATAATATCATTTTGGAAACGATCAATCAAGAGTCACGTAGGCAAAGTGAAAGTCAATTCCTTGACTTTTGTCATAGTTATCGAATTTTCTAATCGATTTAAATTTACCCAAACCATTTTCAATTATCAAGATTTTTAGTATGCCAGCATCTTGTACATTTATTCCTGTCCCAATACACAGATCAGAAAAACAGATATGTATCGATCGACATTGATATTATTATTTTTAATTATATTTTTTTCGAATGAATGCCAATACAATGATATTTATTAGACTTCAATGACAAATTAATATTTTATTTATTTATTAAATTCAGTTATACTTATTACATGAAATAAGAATGACTTTGTTTTCAAGGTTTGGTATAATTTTGAAATTTTACTGGGGTAAAATTTGTTAATTATGAAAAATGTGATTATATTAATTACACCGCAACAAACGAAATTGATATATTCAGATATAATGTAGGAAACCAAATATCTATTATTATAGTTGACAATAAAGTAAGATTTATTATTTACTTGTTTGAAAAGTTTTGTTTACGTGACATTTGTCAAGTAACATAAATACTATTTATTCGACAGAACTTGTGATGATATTTTGGTAGAAATCTTGTTTGTTAAGCTAATATTTGACAGGTATAAGCATATATATATATATATATATATATATATATGTATATATATGTATACATATATGTGTGTGAATTTACCTGTATGTACAAATATCTGTACACATATGTAAATCATTAATACATTGGTGTCAATAAGAACAATGATGTATAATATTAAAAAGATAAAAATTATAACTTTTACATCTATACAAAGTCAAAAAATTAATCCTAAATCAATCGATTTATTTTTTTCGCTATAAACTCAAATTTACTATTTTAAATCTATAAAAAATCAACTTAATTATTAAAATATTTTTACATGTAGTTTCGAATAAGATGATCATATTTTAAAAACAGAAAAAAAAATTGAAACTTATTCTTACTTCTTTTTAAAATATACTATTTTGGATTTAAAGTACTTTAAATTTAATCAAAAAGACAATTATATGAATTTACTTGCATACTTTTTAAATATTTTCAGATACGTTATCATTTTATAATAATTTTATTGATATATATATATATATATATATATATATATATATATATATACTTTTTAAATGATATACATTTTAATATTTTAGGCATACTTTAAATATGTTATCTTTTAAAGTATGTATGTATCGTTTATCTGTATAAAAATATGAAGGAAAAAACATTTCCAAAAAATTGGTAAGCATCAGCTGTTGCTCTGTGAACAGTTTTCATGTATTTGATTTATAGTTGACGTGCGGATGAAATATGAAATATAAATTTACTTCCTTACCGAATGGAAATATTGACACTATTAATAATCAATTATGTTAACTAAAATACAATAAATATAATTATTTTCCAAACTGTAAAACTCGTCTAGCTTGTTAACAAGTCTGATTTATTAACCTTAACTACATTTTAATTGAAAATATTCAGTCGACCTATTACTTATTGAGTGCAAGGTTAGTTTAAATAGATCATATGATTACAAATTTATCGGTGCATCAATTAATGGTTGTCTTTTGACACTTAATATTATTGTTTGATTATGGATAATGGTTACTAATAGACGCAAAAGGATATTTAATACAAATATACTCGTATATGAATTGAATATTCTAAGTGTTATAAAATAAATAAACATCTTATGAGTAAAGAGAGCAATAAGGAAATCAATTATTCAATAGTTTATTTTTTTTCTTTTTATTATCAGTATGTTATTTGTATAACTGATATTATTAGGTACTAGTTACAAAAATGTAATCTAAATGATAACAACATATATCACTTATAACAAAAGATAGAAAATAATTGAAAATTAAAAAAAAATCGTTTATTGAACTATAGCCTAGTTTAAAACTATAATAAATACATCGAACTATTCTAAAAAAGTGTTCAAGTGAAAACAATAACAGTGGAAAAATTATTCATTATTAATTAAATAATATTTATATTTTAAAATCAAACCACACTCCATCTAAAAACATACAGATGAACATAAATCAGTCTATAATATCTACCTGAAGATAGTACCCATTCCGAGACTAGTTGTGAGATAAAAATACTCAGATAATCCAGAACGATAACCACTAGGACAATCTATGATTTAAATAATTATCTACTTCATAGTTTTTTAACACTGTAGTTAAATCACTTCCACATCAACCATTACTTAAAATTTCCATTCTGCACAATTTACAAAAATATTTTTTATAGATATAATGTTCTATAATTCGTTATTAACCATTTTAATAATAACTTATATGCATTTCGATGACGATTCCATCATTCACATGGTACAAAATAGAAAAATTCTCACTAAATTCACTTTCACAAATCAGTTTCCACTTTCCACACACTGTAAATAATGTTTCTGATCAAAATATTCAATAGATAATTATTAGTCTTCTTTTTAATCGTTTATATGAATTATGTAAGTTATTCCATCATTTTCAAAGCTCTAAAATATAGAAAATTTTATATTTTTTCAACACAAATGTCAATATGAAAAAAGATCTTGAAAAAAAGTGATTGGAGGTGCATAAGCTGAGATAATTATATATATATATATATATATATATATATATATATATATATATATATATATATATATATATACGGCTTTGTTTCCACGGCTTTGGCAGCATTTATTTCAACTGGAATGCGAAAAGAATGCCTAATATGCTGCTTTCAGACGCCATCATGTTCACTAATGTTTTGTGAGGTTATGCCAACAGCCTATCCAAGATATATAGTGTTTTTTAAATGTTAATTCATTCAAAATCCTTAAAAGACAAGAAAACATTTTAATTTAGAACAGAGTTATAATTGATTTAATTTAAAGGCACATAATTAATTTCTACACCTAACATACATTTGTTTCAGTTTAAAAATTCAAATTGTTCTTTACCTTTGCACTCTATGGTATGTGGAAAGAAAATTTATTTGTAAAAAAAAACACTCACTTCTGATATAATCCTCTAAGTGTGTGTGTGTGATCTTCATACTTTTGTATTACTTGAGATTCTATCTCTACGACTAATTACAGCATGTATTCAATCTTCACATACATAAGCATGTATTTAAATAAAGTGTTATAATATAAACCGTTTTTATAATAATATAAAGTACATTATAATTTATTAATTTATCTTAAAACCAAAAGCTAATATTGCTTGTTACAAAAGTCAGTTCTTCATAATGAAATATGAATAATTTGGTATACACAAGAATAAAAATTATTAATGAAAAGTGTATAAAAAAATTAAAACAACATATAAGATACCCATCAAATATTATCCCGTTATTCACACTTCTACTCATAACTTAAGGTCTTTTGTT
Organism: Acanthacorydalis orientalis; assembly: GCA_034766995.1. Classification (NCBI taxonomy): domain Eukaryota; kingdom Metazoa; phylum Arthropoda; class Insecta; order Megaloptera; family Corydalidae; genus Acanthacorydalis; species Acanthacorydalis orientalis. Next base: position 44,574,184 of record CM068316.1, read on the forward strand.
AATCATTTTTATATCAAGCAGACACAATAAAAACAAATACTTTTTAAAGTCAATATTGAACCAATTATTTGTTGACTTGTAGCCTTAACACGTATCCCATTTAAAGTATCCAAACAAGTCACTTGAAACTAATTAATTTAAATAGGAGTTCCACTTCGGTCCATTTATTGATGAGAAATGTGTTTTATATTCTTAGTTGACTCACTCACTTCTTTATTGTATTAATTAATATCATATTTTATCGAATAAAAACATATTTATATTTATATCATTCAGGTTGTGATTGATTGACTTTCATATGCAAAGCAATAAAAATAAAGATGTTTGTAAATAAATTTCATTTACATCAATTAATTTGTCACTTTATCAATTGTAATATAAATATTCATTTTAAGATATAATTTATTTTATAAAGCTAATCGTATTAAATTTCATTCTTTTCTAATATAAAAATATTCTTTTGAAGGATATAATAAGAAAATAATGACGAGAGGACTTATTTTCTGAAATGAATTTTACTTTCAATGACCTTTAATAAATAATGATTCGTGTATTCCAATATGGACAAGGTAAATAAACAATTCTCACAGTTAAATCATAGATTTTTTCCTCACTTTTTTTTGAAAAAATGTATAAAAATTGAAAGACGAACCACTAAAGAATTAATTTTTTAGAGTTGTACAAGAAAATAAATTAGATGAAAAACATGAATATACATTTATTATCACTGAATTTATTAGATATAAAGGAGAAAAGTAAGGAAATGTACATATTTTATAAATATATGAAATACTATACAGACTTATTATTTACTAAAAGTCTTTTGATTTCTATAATAAATCTAATAAATTAGTTTTCATATCGATTGTATCAACAATTAATAAACAAATAATAAAAATATTAAAATAAATTAATTATTGATGCGAATTTTCACTGGTGAAGACAACGCTACTGTAGTTGTAAGTTACATTGAATAATAATAAACCGCTTTATAAAATGTTACATGAAATGATTTTAACGTAAGGTACATTTACTAGTAATAGTAATTAGTTACAGTACATAGCAAGATTTTAACTTGCAATTCAATATTAGCATGTGTTGAATATTTCTAATTTTATTAAAAAGATTGTCTCCTAATTTAAAAAAAATAGCAGAACATATTTAAAATTACTGATTTATATATATATATATATATATATATATATATATAATGTTATCTTCTTTTTATTATTTGTTCTTCTTTACCCATATGAAAATATTTGTAATTTTCCATTTGTAATATCAACATGTACTAATGAATATTTATTAATGAATATTGAGACGGTGAAGGGTAAACAAACTATAACAAATCAATATAGTTATTTAAGTATTAAATTTTCACATCATAAATATGTTTGCTATAATACAGAAATGTGGACTTCCTTGACATTTCATGTATGTATGTTATAAACAATACATTGATCTTTTAAAGTATTACTACTATTTTATTTATATATTTTATTATATAGGAAGTCGAAAAGATGTTAAAATAAAAATCTTATTAGTAGTATATAACTTGTTTCAAATAAATATGACGAAATTTTATAAAAAAAAAAACTATATTTGCAACATACACACACACACACACACATATATATATATGTATGGAAAGAGAGAGAGGTATATATGTATGTATGTATATATAATGAAATCATAACCTGTTTATACATTATGAAATGAAACAAAAAAAATACTAACAGAAACGTTTTCAAATTAAACAGTTACATAAATAGTATTTTTTTCTTTTATTCATTTTTCATTTCAAGTATCTTTTTACATAACATTCTTAATACAGTGTATTAAACTTTAAATATTCGTCATACAGTATGTTGATAAAAATGTATTATTTTATAAACATTATTTTAAAACAATACTCTTTTTTCACATTATTTTTTTAATATTTATTATTAATACCGAATATTTTTTCTGTTAGAAAACGTATCATTTGAATGCCCTTATAATTTTACTTAAGGATGTATTGAACAGTTACAATAACGTTAATAAAATTGCTCTTTTTTCAATTCAATAAACTTTATATAAAATTTGAAATCTTTTCACTGAGAATTTAAGTGAAATAATGATTTGTGTTTTCAATATGTTTACACATTCTCTTATTGATAAACTTAATTTTGTAGAATATAATCAAAAATTTGAAAGAAAAACAAAAAATTGGCATGAAGACATGACAAGCTTAAAAGATTTTTCAAAAATTCTACTTCATAATAAACCTACTTTCTGTTCAGCAGCAATCAAAATGATCAATAATGATTTATTAAACATTTTTGTGAAGAAAAAAAATTATTTTGGAAAAGTATACCGAATTTTTCATTTAATTAAAAATACACTGATATTTCAATTTACTGGATAGTATACTCATCATGGTTATCATCCGTAGATAAGCACCTCTTTAACATATCTCTTTATTTGCTGTTGTTGTTAATCATAGATAAAATAATATAGTTTTAATTTGTTAATACTTCTTTTTACGATTAAAAATGTTATACGTGCCTGAACAGAAACTATTTAAATAAAATTCCGAACTAATTAAAGAAATTAAAATGTAGAAGAGAATTTAAATTTGCATAAAACGTGTGAATTGCCTGAAAAATAACAAATATATAATTATAAATAACAAATATCGAAAACAATAGTCATGGAATACTCATAATTTGTACATTTTTATAAAAGAAAAAAACAGTTTCCCATAAATGGTCTGCATTTAAATACACATTTTCATTATATCTTATGTTGTAAACATTTAAAAAATTCTATTATTTGTTACGACAAACATAGAAAAGTATGTTAAAATATTTCTTTCATGTGTGTTTTATAAATAAACATAATTATATATGAACATTTTTACACCATACAGAATCTACAGGAAAAAAGTATAAAATGTAAATAATTCAAATTACTTGTTAACAAACACAAATAAATGCACAGGAATACGGAAACAATACAGATATTTGAACAGAGACATGAATAACGATTTCTATTAAATATAACGTGAATTTATTATTATACATAGTTTTTTGGCAACAGAAACGTTCTGTTGTATAAGCGTATTTAAAAGAATGCATTGTAACACTTAAGAAAATATTAATGTACGTTTAAAATTTTCCTAATGATTCTTCGTCCAGTTGCTTTACTTGCAAATATTATTTTTATAGAAATCTGTCATATACACTTAATTTGCAGTCTCGTGTAAATTGGCAACTAATCAATAGTCAGTTAAAATCTAACAAAAACATGTTTTGTAAACTAAGATTCTTTAATTTAAGGTCGATAAGAATAATCATTATTTAGATTTTACTTAGCGTATGCATGTATGTATATATATATATATATATATATATATATATATATATATATATATATATATATAAAAGACTGCGTTGTGATATATCTGTGATAATAATTATATAGACATAATGAGTTTTAAAAAATATATTTATTATTTCTATTTCATTAAGCTCAAGTACAGGTTTATAATTGACAAGTGGGCGAGCACATCGAGCCCGGGGGTTGATGAGCTCATCAAGCAGGGGGTGAAACTCACTAGTATAATATATATATATATTGAAAACAAAACTATGACTCACGTCAATGATATATTATTTTTAAACCAGTTAGAAAAAACAAGACTGACTAATCAGTGTGATTAAATACATATTTTAATAAACTTGATTTTTTATTAAATTGTATAAAGTAAGTTATTAATTCCAAATAAAACTTTAAACATAAACTAAGATAGAAAATGTATTTTTCTGCACCAATTACGATCGTTCAACAAGGGTCTAATATATATATATATATATATATATATATATATATATATATATATATATATATATATATATATATATTGAAAAAACGGTAGAATCATGTCAACGAATAATTATTGAACTATTAAAACTTATCTGTTAATTTAAATTCAATTTTAACACTACAACACACAATTACAACCTCTCCATAAAGATTTATATTACAGAAATTTAAAATGACGCAAATGTAAATAATGTGTTTTTTTTTAATTGTTAATTTAAACAACTGAATGTTAATGATAAAATACTCATTTTCTTTACAAAGAATAGTGTATAGAAAAAATCTAATAGTATGTCGAATACGTTCTTGTATTCTCTGAACTAAAAAACAACTAGTACTCCAAAAAAACTATTGCTGACATCAGTTTTGAAATTTGCATATTTTCTACCTTCTGTATTACTTTTTCATTCGTATTTGCATACTGACGTAATACTTATTCTGTATATTAATAAACAACTATATTTTAATATAAGATATAATGTACTAGTATTGACATCACTAAACATTTTTTTAAAACCTGTTATGATCATACTTTTAAATTATGTATATATATATATATATATATATATATATATATATTATCATTCTTTATTCAAGTCTTTTAGGAGCCTATCCCAAACATCCACTTGTATATATTTCTAATTCTTCATATTTTATATAATGATTCTAATAGTTGAAAATCCATTCTATTTATATTAATTTAATATAAGGTATTCATTTGAAATAAATGACATTAGCATTAAACTATTGTATAAAAAATTAATTCTACTTATTACTTGATCCTTGTTAAGTGTTACCAATATATTTGTAATTACTTCTTCCATGTTCTTGTGTCGAAAATAATAATTTCTATACTAATTGTGACTGGACAATGTAATTGATAGATGGTGAAGCTATTCTTTTTCGTTTGAGTTACATATATTACAGTTTTTATTTGTTTTTATAAAGTAATTAATTCCTTTGATATTAAAATTAAATTTGTTATTTTTATATAGGTTTATTTCGTATATTTTTTATTGCAAATAAATTAATAAATATGTTTGTCTAGCATATGTTGTTTTTATCATTGGTATATATAATAATTGGTATTTCTGGTAGATTCCGTTACTAATTCCATATCACGTTATTTATTCAATTTTTTGAATTGTTGAAATATATTTATTTTGACTGTTTCTTATGTCTGTAATTGTCACTATTCACTTTTTTTAGTTACTTACGCATTTGTGTAACCAAGTTATACTTTTTATTATAGCTTAATCATTGGTTTATTTTTGAAGTCAAATTCTTTTATTACGTATCTATCTACATCCATATCTAAAAATATTAAAACAAAAAATATTACATTATTTATTATTTTAATTCCAAGATCCTGTAACCCTGTTTCGGTTCATTATTATACATTCAACTGTGTTTTATAGGAGTAATAGCTTTTTTACAAACATTAGTTTTCATCTGTTTGTTTCTCTCACATATATTTATCCTTAAATATATTCGTAATAGAGGCAGATATTTGTAATTGTAAGAATATATATATATATATATATATATATATATATATATATATATATATTTATATATCATATTGTTGCATTTTCCAGATATAAAAATTTATATTCATCGTTTTTCTGTATCATTATAAAGGTTTTTTGTATCTAATTATTCATACATTTATTTATAGATGTTACTTCTTTATATTATTTTAGAATATATTAACCAATCTATGCTAATATCACAAATAAATTTATCACTTCCTCACAAACCATAGAAAAAATTCTGATCAAAAAGTATGTTCATTAAACGATTATTGATCATTTTTAATCGTTTTTATGAGCATTTCGATGATGATTCCATAATTCTCATTCTCGAGGTTGCAGCAAAATCAGATGATTTTTTTTAAAAAAAAGTTCTTATTAAAATATTCAATAATTACTTAATGTTAAATTTATAATAGCATATGAGCATTTAAATAACAATTCCATTATCTTCAGAGCATTTTCTATACTTTAGTGTTATAAAAGTGATGACATCACCATCGAAACGCACATAAGTAACAATCAAGAAATATAAATTATTTATGGAACATTTTTGATCAAAAATATTTTCCATGCTTGTGAAATAAATACTTGTTTTCGTGATATTGAATTTAGTCACAGCGTCAAAACTATCAAACATTCTGTAATATATAAATCATATTTTTAAGCATAGATCTTTTCACACAGTTACACAAATATTTCCATTGATTATAAAAACACTTCCTTTTGGCTCTAATATGGTTCACAAACTACACACTTAACACATCAATTTATTCTTTTTCAATACTAAACTTGTATGTCAAATAAAAATGAATCCTCGCTTTATAATTTTTAAAAGTTCCTTCCATTAAAAAACTAAATTATGTTAAAGTTACATTAACACTTTATAAATAAAAATGTATATATTTTCGTTTATTTTGAACATAAATATACAAATATTCAAAGTAATATTTTTCTTCATACAATAACCAAGTTAATACAAAAATTACCGTTTTTGTAAAATATTTTGTTTAATTGATTAAAATAATTTATATAAAATATGAAAATAAAATAATCAACAACTTTAGGATATACATGCATACATACACACATACACATATATATATATATATATATATATATATATATATATATATATATATATATATGATATGGTTGTTTTATTGTTACATGGCATACTTATAATTGACAAATGGGTGAACATAGCAAGCCCTGCGGTTGACTAGCGAAGCGAGTAGGGGGCGAAGCCTTCTAGTATATATATATATATATATATATATATATATATATATATATATATATATATATATATATATATATATATATAATTGTATGTATATTTATAGAAACAGATGAAAACGAATCCTAAAAATATACACAAAGCTATTTAATATCAAACATTCCACTAGATTATCTTTGCAAAATATAGAATAAATAAATTAAAACACATAAAAGATATGCATTTATAAAGCAGTTGAAATGAGACTCAATTCATTCTTTAAATAAGAACAATATCTGTTAAATACGATTATATTCTTTTGTTACGGATAACAGAATCATTACGCTATCGAATGAAATGGTTCGCTTGAGTGACACACTGCATAATAATAATAGAAGTGGGATCCGCACATCTGTCTGTTTTTTTTCGTACAACAAAGAACGTGTATTGGCGTGATAAGTCGAGGACCTGCATTCAGTCAGCTGTTCTGGCATAAGTTGTGTTTACATATTCCACGCTGTTGTCACGTGATAAACATGTGCTTTTCGTTGGTCTGTTCTGTAGGTGCGGGTTGAGGGACGAATTCGTACATTGCCAAGTGATGTCAGTGCTATTTTCTTAAGAATGCCTCTATAGCACGGCTCCGTTCTAGGTAAACCTTTTGTTAGAAATAGTGAAATAAAAAACTGAATAATTACTAGCGAACCGTGAAGCCTCGTCGACAACAGTCACCTGTGCAACGATTTTGTTTCTTTATTCAGTGTTTAATATTTGTATTTGAACGTGGTTTCATTTTTTAAATATATTATATTCTAAATAGCTATCTTTTAGTTCCTCAATTTAAAAACATACTTTAAGTTGTCAAATCATTTCATTTTAAAACTAATTATTTATAATCTCAAGCAATTAAATTAGTCTGTCTTTAAATTAAAAAAGAAACCTTATTTATATATAAAATAAAAGCTAATTCCATTTTCATTATATACATATATATATATATATATATATATATATATGCATATGTATATATATATATATATATATATATATATATATATATATATATATATATATATATATAATTCAGTTATATGTAATTCATATTATCTTATAATTATCATAAATAAATTACTTTTTGTATTATTGTTCTTTACTTATTCTTCTTTAAGTTTATTATTTTTATTTTATAATCTGTAAAAACACAATCATATCTTTCAGTTTTTCAGCAATGAATAGTGTATTTCCCAATCATACTCAGTCAACAATGAATAATGTTTTTCAGCAATGAATAGTGTATTTTTAAAAAAAAAAATAAAAAAAAACCCGTTGCAGAAAACTTATCTTTTTGTAAATGTTCTTTTTTATTGAAGTTATAAATTTTAAACGCCATTCTAGGTAAAAATAATTATATAATTATAGAAAAAATGCCTGGAAATATAAGTTTTAAACAAGAATATATTGACTAATAACCACCGTACGAATCAATGAACTAAGACCATCAGACATCAGTTTTATTTAATAATAATAAATGTGAAAATATGAATTTTCATTCAGTCCGTTCTTTAATATTTATTTTAAATACTTGATTCGTCTCCCGAATTTATTACTAACTTTGAACATAATTTATTAGTTAGAATTCGAATCGATACGTAATTGACTGGCTCTTTTTTGTAATTATTTAAAATGTGTTAAGAGTAAATAAAAAGTAATAGATAACTCATAAAATTTTATCTTTGTCTACTTGAAGATGCCACATGTAATGAAACTTGTAATATAATATAGAAACTCAAATGATGTAAAAGGACGAAGACCCATATGGAAACATTGACTGAATTAAAAATGCTGGCTATAGAACTCTATGTCTCCTTAAGAGTTCATATATTTATCATAAGTAATTATTTTTAAAACTTTATATTTTGTACGTTTTTATTCGTTTATTTAATATATCAATTATTATAAAAAAGTATTTATGTAATTATACTAAATATGCTAATTATATTTATATATATATATATATATATATATATATATATATATAATTTATGTGACACTGATTGCAACTTGCCTGTATTCAAAATTCAAAAATAAGACATCCTTGCTTTCTAATTTTTCACACAACACAATACATAAAACCATTTTTGATTTGCTATGTATACTGCATATAAATTTTAAGAAATATTCCATCATCTTCAACTAAACCCATCTAATTATATTTTAATACTTACATTTTTTATATATAAACACAAATTGTATCCTTCAAAACTAATCAAATCTCTCAGTTTGACTCGAAATGCAATACACATGATCTTTATACCTCCAAAATTAATAAAATCGAGTTAGATCAGTTGAATTAACACAACTAAAAAAGTATTTCTGTCCCAATTTTAAATGTATTAAACATGACACAATTTTCTCAATGCACACGTAAACACCACACGCCAATTTTTATTATAGAATATTTAAACGATGTCAAAAATTCTTTACTCTTTCTAAATACATTTCTTAATAAAATACACGCGACTTCAATTATTGCCTCCTCTTTATATATCCGTTAACATTAATTTATTCTAATTACTGTAGTATACAATAAAAAAAAATAAACATCAACAACAAGCAACTCGTTTGATCCCATAAGTTATTCATGTCATTGGAATATAACAGAAACTTCAATAGAAAATTCTAGTAAATTATTAATTATTAGACAATAAACATTACTACAGATGTACGGCTGGAATTATAGTGGAATAATACTCAATGATGAACACGAAACAATCCTGCATCTCATATTACTTATTAACTTATTGTCTAGAAGTATCTCTAGACTAGTTATGGCTGGTAAACTATGATTCACAAACAATATCTTCACGAATATTTTTATATGACAATAGTATAGTGTATAGTTGTCATTTTTTAAATTGATTTAAAATCGTTTATTTAAAAAAAGGAAAATATATCTTTAACAAGTTGTTTAGATAAATAGTTTTTTTTTTCATATAATAAGTGATACATTAAATAAAGTAATCAAAACGCACAATGAAAAAGTATCAAAAATAATTACTTATGATGAATATATAAAGTCTAAAATCTTGAATACATAGTGTTATATGTGTACAGCCAGCATTTTGAACCCTTTTCAATGTTTCCTAGATTATCTTCGTTCTTCTTAATTACTTGATTATTAGTTCCAGTACTTATACCATCTTCTAGTAGATTTAAATAACTTTTATAAGTTATCTATTAGCCAAATCATCAAAAAAGGCAAAATCAATCCGTATAGTACATCAACAGGATTACAGATATAAAAACAATAAAATTAAATTAATCTCACCAATTTTTTAGACTCATCCAGATTTTGACAAGTAAAATGTTTCAGAAAAAAACGACAATTTTGAGAAATAAACTCCGATTTTCACAACTTTCCAAAATGTCTCAAAAACAAAAATTTGTAAAATATAAGTATTTATATTTAAATATTTGTATTTTCTTAAAACAAAGAATATAAACTTGATTAATAAAATTCCGATTTCAACTGCAAATATTTAAATAAATTTACAGTTTTTGAAGTATTTGTTTATTTTTATATATTATTGTGATTTAATTTTTTATATATTAATTATATATATATATATATAAATATTTTTATTATTATTGTGATTGGTGTTTGTTTCTCTGTTTAACCCTTACGATAGCTTTAGCTTGGTCGTCAAATTCAAAATGTATGCTTTTGAGATCATGCTTTAACACTGAGCATAAGTGGAAATCAAATAATCCCAGATTTGATTATAAGGAGGATATAGAAAGACATCAAAATTCAAATTAGCAACATCCAACCAGCACACATATTTTTATAGCCTTAAATGTATACTATACAACATATTCTTTTTTTAGAAAAAAACTTAATTTTAAAAAAACTTAGTATCTCTCTTAGTTATTCTGAACGCTTCTTTTATCAAAAAATCAGCACGTTAATAATGTATTTAAATGATTTCTGTAACAAGTAAGCCTAAATAGGGTTCAGCCTTCAAACTGCCAATTTCAAAGTTTTTATTTTTTTAACAAACTTCTTACAAACAATCGCTTCATACAGTAACTATCATAAAACTTTTCAGTCGACGATGAATGTATTAAAGTGATACACTTTCAGCTGCAAAAAATTCTGTTCCAACAGTACATTATTTTATACGCACTAATATGATGTCCTGTATACAGTTACATTATTTATTCTCACTGCATATCGTTTAATGGAGCTAGGATGCAAGTAAGAAAATTAATACGTATTGACTAAATATTTCTTTCTTTTTTCATTTCATCTCAAATCATTCAATAGCTATGAGCTCGTGTACAAAACTTTTCAACCGAATCATGTTTATTTAATACAATTATAATAAGCTATAGTCATACAAATATAAATATGAGCTCATAACACATCCTATTTGTCATTCAATAATTGATTTTAAATAAACTCATCAGAAATATACAAGAATAGTACTAGAAATACTGCTGTTTTCATATAAAAACAGCAGACTAAATACAAAAAAAGCCACACAGATGAATTAAATGCATATATTGAATGAAATACATCCTAGTTTTCTTTATTTTATTACTAATAATAGAAATGAAATTAAACTACATATAAATTACTTCATTTAGAGATAATAAGGATCAAAAGTTCAGTATATTAAACTGTAACTGGTTAAGGTATTTAAAAATTATTTATTACTAAATAAATATTGATTAATCTTGTGATAAATTATACACATATACATTTTTATAAATGATAATAAACATTATATATAAGCAATATTCAATTATTGTATTACAATATTACTATAACGCATTTAGATAATTAAATCTGAATAAATATGTAAGTAATATTTTTCATGTTTGATTGAAAATTAAATGTATTGTAATTTTTATTTTACAAATGTTAATTCGTAATCAACTTAACTGGTTCCTTTAAGAAGATTTATATTTATATTAATGTTTGAAATATTTTTTTTAAATTACCATATTTTTTCTTCCAGAATTTAGTTCTTAATAAAAGTTAGATATTAATAAAAAAATAAAATCGAAAAACCGGTAATCAGTTTAATATATTTTCAAATTACATTAATATAATATTTCATGGGTTTAAAAAAAAATCAAATCTCTATTGATTCATATTCTGTTCTCGAGAATATTTTTCTTGTCTCCATTGTTTTCATATGCATAAACTAGTTTGAAGTTTTCAATCTTCTTCTTTAGCTCAATTTAAATCGATTTCTTATATCTTCAAAAATTTTTTTAAAAAAAAATATAGTTTCAGTAAGAACAATTTATCAAAAGTTGTTGCTTACAGAATTTAGAAAATTATACAGAAAAAATTTAATATCAACGACTATATTGAATAGTAATTTCTGATATTAAGTTTGCTTTATTTAATTTTCAATTTTTTTCAATAAATACTTTTTGAGATATTTGAACTTGAATTTTATCCTCAGACGACTTTCGCATTTGAATATTAACGTAGTATTGAAATTAACTTATTGTTCGTATCTTCAATCTTCTTTTAATTTATAAATAAGAATTGCAAGGACTAATTGCAAGATATTCTCAACTCTTAAATGAATAAATAGACACACGTGTACACACTTTTCTTGTAAACTAAAATATTAAAAAATAAATAACCTAATCAGTGATTAAATTCCAGTTCACTAATTTATATGTAAAAAATGTGTAAATATATATAATTAAAGGTAAATTTCCAGTAATTAATTTTTTATCAAAATTGAAATTTCTTTATCTACAACCATATTATTGTTCAACACAATTTAATTGAAAATTTAAAAATAGTGTTTATATCACAAACTGATTTAACTATAACCAATTTAAAAAAGTGTATTAGAAAAAGAAATAAGTTTAAGATCAAAAATCAATAAATATTAAGGTATATTTTGATATCAAGTTATGATTTAAATTTTGTAGCTTGAAAAGATTAAAAAAACTTTCTTAAAACTATTACTCTACAATTAATTTAATAGGTCATACTTTTGTTAAAAACGAAACGGAATTAAAACTACTACTTATAATCATGGAACAATTCTAAGAACTGCAGCTGTAAATTAATTATTTTTATAACTTCAAGTTGTGTGTTAAAAATAGATACGTTTTTAGTTCATGAAAGTGTGAATCAATTATATTTTCAGTTCTTTATATCAATTATATTTTTTTTAAAAAAATACCTTCTTTTTAAACAATATATTTTTTATATACTATACATTGACATCGTGTATTTAAAGTGTTCCTTCTAAAAATGTTCTTTTTATTTTAAATCCATTTTAAAATAATCAAGTGATTATTAAAAAATAAATGAAAATTGCTTTATTGCGTAAAGGTAAAATAAATATATTTTACTATAATTGTGAAACTTCCAGGTGTATAAAAAAAGTTTATTTATATATGAACAAATTTTCAATCGTAAAAAAAGAAATAAAGTATTCTTATTCATGTATATTTATGACTACTTTATTTTATTTGTAAGTTTATGAATTATACATACATTCATAGGTGTGCATATGTACATATATATATATATATATATATATATATATATATATATATATATATATATATATATTATGTAAACAATGAAGTTTATTTTCTGTTCCTTCAATGCCAAGCTCTTTTTTAATCGTACAATAAATCAATCTTTCATAACGATTTTAACCCATAAAAATAAACATAATCACAATTGAACACGATTTGTAATAGCAAAAATAGAATAAGATATTCATAAAACTGCAATACATTTATGTTTAAATTACTATTAATATTTTCTCAGAAGTGCTAATATTTGTATCACTTTATTTGTACTTTCAGAATGTGTATAATGTTTATGAAAGAATATAAATTTCTGTAACTTTTATATAATAACACACAATTTGTTATCTATTGATGTTAAAACTCATTAAAAAACCATTTTCTTTTATTTCTTCTTTCTAATACAAGTTCTGTTCAAATATTATTAATATACATACATATGTTTGAAAATTATTCTCTTGACATATACTCGTACATAAGTCATGGAAGACGAATACTTGTTTTGTTTTTTAAAGAAAATTCTTTTCAGAAACTCAATCATTATCAACAAAAACCTTTCTTGTGTATTTCTATAATATGATTGTTATGACTTTATACTTTTTTTTGAATTTTTGTTGATAAAAAATATTGAAAATAATTGATATATTATTTTATAACATTCATGTAAAAATTAATTGATATCTGATATATATATATATATATATATATATATATATATATATATATATATATATGTATATGTATATATATTTATATGTATATATATATAATATATATATATATATGTATATATATATATATATATATATATATTTTTTCCATTCCTTATAATAATTATTATATTTAGTTTTCACGATTAAATGTAAATATTTCTGAATTAATAAATCTACTACATAAGCAATGATAATTCCTATCTATTTTAGTAAATTACAATAGAATAATTATTGATTTAAATCCATTTGTAGTGAGAAGTATATTTTAAATATAAATTATTTAAATGTAAATATAAGAAATTGTAGAAAACGATTCTATTAATGTTTTTACTATTTAATTTCCAAATTAATACTGAAATAACACAATAAAATTCCTGTAAATATATTTCACAATACAATTAGTTACTAATAAATTAAATAAAAATATATAATTCTGAACAACTTCAACTAGATTTAAATTCTGCATTTGAAAAAAAGCTATACACTCAGATGTTGATATTTAGAATATTTTTTCTTATCAAATGTATATTTTCAAACGAAATCAATGCTAAAAATATTTTATGCGAGTTCGATAAAAATATGTATTAAGTAACGAATGCAGTAATTAAACGCAATTATGAAATATTAATTGAACACGTGATGTTTCAATATTAAAATGTAATAATATTAAAAAAATAATTTACAAGATAAGTTAACTACTGGGAAATTTACTATTATTTCAAAAAACAGTAATATTTAAAATAAAGTACTTAACAGGTTGAACTTATCTTATTTAATAAATATCGTAAAACAAAAATAATATGAATCTAATCAGTATAAAGACTGATTTGTTATTTATAATTCGACCTTAATACATAACTTGAGCTTGTTATCAATAGTTGTTTTTCTTATATATTTTAAAAAGCTATGTTTAAGTCTAACTAATAGACTTATCTTCATTTTTAATCTTGATTAAACATAAATGCGAAAGGTCGATTACATACTTGAGTAAAAGATAGTACTTGTTTCTGGTGACATAGTTTATGTGTAAATCTATATTTTTTTCAATAATCGATAACCAATATATAAATAACTTTATACATTTAATGAATATGTTTGTAGAGAGAGAGATCATAGAACTTTGTCATACGTTTTTTGCAAATGTCTATTTGATTAATTTGTAAATGATATATCTTTTCTATTCTTTGAAGTATATTATTTGTACTTATTCTATTATAAAACAAATTGTGCATAATACACCAGAATAATAAAATTTACAATTTCTTATATTTTTATGTCACACATAACTTTTACAAATTTATTATTGTCAACAAGTATATTTTTCTTACTTCAAATTAATGATTAAAATAATCTATTAAAAACGATTGTTCAATAAATTTTAATCATGTACGTATAAAAAATGTGTACACAACAGAAAAAATATTTACAGTTATTAAATTTAACATTGATAAACTAAGAAAAATTACTGACATACAATACTGTACTTTTCTTATTTCCAATTCAAAATAAAATAACTCAGACAATCAGTCATACTGCTCTACTATCACAAGTCTTCCTACAAAAACAATATAATACTCTTCATCGTTCAGCAAAAAATTTTCCACTGTGTCTAAACGCGTTTAGTGTTACATTATTCAACGTGAACTTGTTGTCGCTCAACTTTTATCTGTATCTTTTATCAAAGGATGTCCGTTTGCAAACGTATTTTTAAACTACAACGAGAATATTTATATATAAATACAAATTTATTTACTACACATGAAATGTACACGCACGAATATATATATATATATATATATATATATATATATATATATATATATATATATATATATATATATATATATATATATATATATATTTATATATACATGTGTGTGTGTATGTGTGCGTATGTGTGTGTAAAATTAATTTTGAATCATTTTTATTCTTAACATTCTCGTTATGACCTCCTTTTTATGAAAATTTAATTGTAAAACATCTCAAATGTGTAATGAATTATAAATGCTTACATTATATAAAAGTTATGACTATCTAATAAATTAAATTAAATAGTATGTAATATTATGTTTACTATAATAAAAATATTAAAAGGCAAATTATTGAATATGTTAATTATATACCTAAATAATATAAATTATTGATAATAAAAACCAAACATTTTACTCGACATGGTTCTTCGACGAATTCTACCTTGGAAAATATAATATGTGTCTTGTCAGTTCTTAATATTCGCATCAACTTTTTATTGCAATTTGATAAACATGCATCAATGACACACATTTATAATTATTCATGTCTCACTAATAACAATTGTCTTTAATTCTATCTTTACATTGACGCAACACACACAAGTAGTTAATTTTTTTTTTTATATATATATATATATATATACATACATACATATATATATATATATATATATATATTATTAATTCTATATAATAAATACCTGTTAAAAGTAATTATAATAAACTAAGTACCTTAATGAATGGTCTGAAATATGTTTTTTTTAATTTTAATCCTTCACTGATGGATTTTTTTTGAATATTTATATATATATATATATATATATATATATATATATATATATATGCATGAACTTGAATCGTTCCTCTGTTTCAGACAATGTCAGAATACTTGCAAGTTATTTCATCAAAAAAATAATACAACAAAAAGTGGTTCTATGATGTAAATGTTCTTAATGACGTTAACAATGACCCAGATTGAAGATACATCGAAAATACAATGTCAAAAGTTATATAATCTGTCTTATTTTTTATTTTAATCAATATAATTTTTAATTTTTTTCGGCGTTGTTTGATACAAAACTATCATTTAATTAATTATCAAAATTATCAATTTAATTAAAGATGAATATTATTTAATATTGAAAACAATAAATGTAAAATATTCAAAAAGTTAAATAAAAGTTCGTATACTTCTCTAGATAATAAATTAAAAAACTGTTTCCAAAAATGTATAAACATACTTGAAAACAATATTTGATGTTTCTGTTTTGCAAAGAAAGAATTATTTACATGTTTATTAAAAATATGTTTTACTCAAATTATTTCGTAACTATCAAAATAAAAATATAATAAGAGTTTAATTATATTAAGATAATAGGTTTTTAAATGAAATATGATAGGACACAATGCTTAATGAAATTTCATCTATTGTTAAAAAGTCATTTAAGCATGACGAAGCCATGTGTGTTTATTTTTATTGTTCTTTTTTTAAGTTACACAATCACTTTTTATTACATTTAATATATATTATCCCTCTGTATAATTTTATTTACTTGTATTTTAATATAAGTTTAGATTATATTTTCTAAGTAATTGATGACCATAAAAGATATATTTTAATAAAATATTGTTTATGAATAAAAAAGACTCAAAGTTGAGTTGGTGTTATTCGAATATCAAATATGCAATGAGTATGAATTTGATTTTAAGATACAATTTATTAATCAACGATAAACAATATATTGCTTGTTAAGGAAGTATCTATAATTCGTATAAAAATAAGGATTTTTTTAAATATAGCAATAAATGAAAGATTCCACAGGAGTTTGTAAATTTTGACTGGTTTGAAGTATTTGAATGAAATAAAAAAAGAAAAAAGGAAAGCTAGAATATAAACTTTTAAATGATGTCCTTATTTCTCAACACAATCATCACTATTATCGATACATTTCTATAAACGTGTAATAATTTTTTTCGTCCAGTGAATAAAAAAAATCTGGCGTTCTTCCAGCCAATCCTTTACGGCAACTTTAACTTGATTTTCAATCAAAACATATTTTTTAAAGGTCGCGTTTTATTGCTAGAAACAATAGGAAATCTGATAGTGTTAAATCTGTGCTATAAAATGGGTCTAGAAGGATATTACATTTGTACCGCTTCACGGTTTTGTGGGTGAACTTTGAAGCATACCATCTGTCA
The DNA here is from genome assembly GCA_034766995.1 of Acanthacorydalis orientalis. Lineage (NCBI taxonomy): Eukaryota > Metazoa > Arthropoda > Insecta > Megaloptera > Corydalidae > Acanthacorydalis > Acanthacorydalis orientalis. The sequence goes on from CM068316.1 coordinate 44,592,041, forward strand.
TTGTCCTTTTCAAAATATTTTCGCCGAACTCGACCATAAAATCCTAGACTATTATGTTCTAGATGCTGTGTCCGAGTATCTCCACTTTTTAAATTGATTACATGAAGAATTTTATATTATATTCAGAACATAAATGGATATTTAAATCACTTTTACCTTATTCTCCAGTTCATCATTAAAATTGTGAATTTTTTACTTGAAAAAAAACTTATTTCCTTTTAAATTAAGTAACATCATCTGTTACTTGTAAATTAAGTGAATCATTTATCAATTCTTCAGCTCTAATAATCCACTTTAATCGTTCAGACATTTGATTCTACCTAAAATAATATCTGTATATTGTACAGAATGTGTCCGATTCCATTTACCAGCATAATAAACTAAAAATATCAATTAACACTTCACTAATAAACGATTTGTAAAAGTTTTTCTGGGTAGAATTTAAAACTAACTGCACTTCGAGATAAAATTGCTGAAATTTATAATGAAGCCCCACATACATGATGTGAATAATGTTCTTTACAAAATATCATCGCTTAATTAGGTAAACACTAATTTCAGGATTGCAATCTGAATGGAAAATATCAGTACTCTAAAAATAATGTAATTCAACGAACTCTACTTCTTTGTATGTTGCCAAAAATGTTTTTTTAGTTTGTTGGTAATAATTAAGAAATGTTGAAATTGACAATGTTCAAAGAAGTCGTTGACCTGATTTTTTTATACTAGACATAAGATATTCAAAGTATGAACCAGACACAGAGACGCTCAGATATTTGTTGCCTAAACAAAGGAAATAATGAACATGAAAAAGTACATCTGATATATATATATATATATATATATATATATATATATATATATATTTGTATGTAATATAAATAAATCAGACAAAGCAGGATATTATTACTACCTTGACTCTAATTCAGTTGTAAAAATTGATTTTCCTTCTTAATAATTTTCAACTGAAACGTTTACAACTAAGTCGCATTATTATGTTCTCATGAAAAGGCTGTGTAAACACAAACACGTACGCTTATTAACAAAGGAAACCCTGAAATGAAAAGCACTTGTGCAACGATCAAAATAGATTTAACGTCCAATGTTTACAATCAACTTTAACGTACTACACGAGTGTTTTTCCTGAAACTGTCTGTTCTCTGCCATATTTATATTTTTATGTGTTGATTTATAAACAATTCAAAAACTTATTCTACCTGTTTTCTCAGTACGTTACGTAATATGTTTTCTGTTGACTAAACGAAACTAAATTTAACTAAAAGACTATTTGGCAACGTTGACCGTTTTGTATTATTTTATTTATTTTCTCATACTTTTTTATAAATATATATATATATATATATATATATATATATATATATATATATATATATATATGTGTGTGTGTGTGTGTATGAATACATATCAACTCTTTCACTATTAGTTCATGAACAATATCGTGTTTTTATTTATTGAACGTACAACTGATTTTCAGAAAGTTTTGAACGAACTCCTTGTTTACATTTCCTGTTCTAGATAATTTTCTAGAAAATTCATCTCATTCCAATTTCTCGTTATAATGTTGTTTTTGTGTTCTGTTCGTTAACAGAGACTGTATAGTAGTTCGATTTATAAAATGTATAATAATATAAACAGTTTGTTTTTTAAATACTTATAAAAATCGATTTAAATGATCAAAATTTTAATTTATCTAATAAATTATCTAATAATAATAAATTTTAAACTATAACAGTTTGAATTATAAAATATCTATTTTTCTCGAACACTTAAATTAGATGCAAACTTATGTATTTTCATTTTTTATATAAAATGAAAAGCTAAAAATCATTATATCAGTTACAAACAATTTGATTGCAATAATATTTCGAGAAATGAATTAATAATAAGGTGTTTGAGTACTTAAAAACATTGAAAAATACACAGTTATATTTAGTTTCCTTTTTTCTTAAATTAGCAAAAAGAAATGTAATATACAAATTGTACAATAAAAATCATTACAGCGATTTGATTATTTGAAAAAAATAAGCAATAAAACTATACGATAATTCTTTTGTAATTTCTCAAATGATTTTTCTTAAAAAAAATGATTAAAAACGATTAATAACTGACTGGTTAATCAATAATCTATTATTGAACATTTTTAATCAGAAAAAAATATTATGATTTGAAGAATGAAAAAATCCCATGTAAAAGTTCATTTAACCACAATGCTAAAAACTATATTTTAAAAATTTAGAATATTATAACCCGTTATAAATACAGACACGAAATAAAGTCTTATTCTGGTAATATTTTATAACACTGTAGCATAATTTTATAATTTAATACGCACATTAAATAGTTTAAATGCCTTTAAACTGATTTTCACAAACAAAAAAATCTGAATAGATTAGAAATATTTATATATGAACAAAAAATATTTTAAATATTCAATCTGGCGATAATTATATATTAAAAAAAAGAACGTTTCAGAATAAATAAAAAATAATGATTCATTGAATTAAAAAGACGTAATTATTTGAATATCTCCTTTTGTTCGTGAGTTAATTGAAAATTCACTCTTAAATACAAGAACTATATTCAAATTGATATGTACATAATAAAAAGCATGAATTTTATGAACAAATAATATGTGAATAAGATTACAATAATTTAATTTTAATTTCGATTAATGATCCATATTTATTAGCTTACCGAATGCGTTTAAATTTTTAATGTAAGAAAAAGGAAATTAAATATATAAACTGAATATTAATTAAACGTTTTTTTCATTCCTTATAAAAAATGTGTCATTCTTTAATATATTTCGGAACGCATTTTACCCTCTTTAAAACATTTGCTTTTCTTTAGTTTATAAATATTTGCATTTTTTTGACGTTATATATATATAACTCTATTTCGTTTTCATAAAAAACCTAGAGATCATTCTGTATAAAATTATCCTAGAATTGTAATTAACAGACGTTTCTTCCAGACATTTTTCTTAACAAGTATCATCACCTTTTTCTTAAATATTAGCAATTAATTTCATAATATTTCTATTCTAAGTGTATAATCCTAAAATAAACAATAAAATTCACTTTTATAACTTAAAAAAATTATTTAAAAATTTCTTGTGACGTTCTGTACAAATAAAAGCGCAAATATTTTCATAGACGTATTAATTTCCTTTTCTGGAATTATAATTATCTTTACACACATTTTTGTATAAAATCAGACATAAAACTTGAATTTTTCTGACTATATGATCAATATTTAAAATAATATTGAAAATCATGTTCAAATTTATTTTTAATTACCGACCTTTTTCTTAAATATTCATAAGATAGAAGATTCTCAATACCCTTTTGATATGTATTTATAATATATTTATATGATAATCAAATATTATTAAAATTTATACAAATAAAAATATTATGATAATTAAATGGATTTTTTAAAATATAAATAAAATAAGAAATATTTTTGAAATATTTTAACAAGTAAAAAACAACTATATTTTTAATGTCGTATTAAAAATTACCATTCTCTTATTTTCAGAATTGAATCTGAGCTTACTGCTGTCTATAATTGATATTTTAAGAAGTCTGTCCCAGTCTCAGTCGACTCATTATAGTATGCACCAGTACGATACGCTTATCACGTAGATCTCAAAGTAGGTTGTCCCGTCTAACAACCCCCACCATCACATAAATGTACACAGTAGTCGCCAACGAGTAGTAAATTTTCCGCAATTCTAAGATTTTTCGCACGTTCCCTCGGGGAATTACGACCCACGATTTACAAATCAATGAGGACTGTGTACACAAGAAATAAATATTAAAAGTAACCGAAATCGATGTTTATTTGATATACAAACAAATCGATGTAAATTATAAACGATTTCGTTAGTATAAAATAAAATAAATATGTTTTCGATTTAAATATTTAAAAAAATAAAAAGCTTATAAGAATGAATTAAAACTTGTTCTTTTATTCTTAGCGTATAAATTTAATTTGGGTTTTGTTTAAAAAAATAAGCGCTTATTTTTTAATTTTAATAAATATGAAAGTAGAAAAAATTGAAAATAATATACTTTATCTTAATTCAAAGTTACATCTTTTAAAATAATTGTTAAACATATTCATTCATCTCTGTAAAAACATACACGAAAGAAAGACTTTTTTGAAATATATTTAACTGACACTTAAATATATCTAACAGATATTTTTTAATCAGCATTTAGATGAAAGCAGACATGTTTTATATGTAAATATATATATATATATATATATATATATATATATATATATATATATATATATACTTTAAAAATATCTTTTAATTTCTAACTAACCATCTCACGAAAGTTGATTCTTCTTCTACAACTAAAGTTTCTTCAATTATTAAATTCAATTATTAGATATAACAATATTAATTTATTTTTTAATTTTTATTTTTAGAATATTACAAAGTAACTTGAACAATAAATGTGAAAACACATTTACATTCAAAACTAACTGTAATAGTAAAATATTATTATCTTGTTAAAACACATTAAATTCACATTGAAGACTAAAATAAATATTACCGTTCGATAACAAAACAAGCACATTAAAAGTAATTAATACATTGTAAAAGATATTAATACATTGTAATCAAGAAACTTAAAAGTACGTTCTCTGCAGGCTTAGTACAACTCGATTCAAATAACATTACGGTTTAACAGTTTGGTGATAAAAATTCAAATGTGCAAATTTGCAAATCTATAAAGTCGTACAATGTCAATTCATATTATCGAAATATGCCACCAATTACTCAAGCTGGGCTTTACATAAACTATAATAATAGTATCATCATTGTTTTTATTACTCGATATTATTGAATTATTCCTGTTGAATAAATCTCTTAATTATGACATATCATCGAAGCTAAAGTTTCTAGTATTAAAATCAAACTTTTATAAGAAAGCATAAAGTAGTTAAGAAGTAAAAGCGATTTTCTTTAATGTGTAATTATACAAGAGGAGTCTTTATCGTATTTATTACTAGATTTAACGCACAAGAACCAACTAAAATATGTAAATAAGCTGATAATTGCTTTGTCTACTTGTAACGATGAATCATTTATAGTTGAAAATAACAGAATTATTGGACATAAAATTCAAATTTTAAATTAATAACAATGTTGCCTTATACTAGTCACATAAATAACAGATAACAAATTATTTAACTCGGACAAAAAGCTCATATACTCTACAATCATATAAACTATCCAAATTAACTTATAAAATTTGAGTTTTTTTTTGTCCAGTAAAAATATATTTTTATCTTATACTTTGCAGAAGTAACTAAGGGATATTTTATTAAAAACCTACATAAAATAAACATATATTTCGTTAATAACTAATAATAAGTGTGAATTGATATAAAAACGTGTATGTGTATGTATTTATATATATATAATCCAAACAAAATTAAATTTCGAACATATAATTTCACACAAACTAAAATATAGTTTCATTTAACAGAAATCAATTTTAATTTTTTTTTATTTTTAAGAAAGATCCTGTATATCTAAATTGATCAAAAATAAATAAAAATAATTCAATAAAATTAAACAAAACCAGTTCATTTCTAAGAATTGATAGTTCCGTTTCAATTAGAATCTCTAAATTGAGCATGTACAGTAATTCAGTTAGTCACATATATGTGTATAAATGCAAATATATATATATATATAGACATATGTATGTATGTATTCTCCAGTAATGGCATGAAGCCAAGACTTACACATTAAATACAATAATGATTCAAAGGTACACGAACGGCTTTATGTTACTGACATAAATACAAACAAATACAATAAACTTCAGGCTACAACGTCATTTAAAGAATAAAGAGATTCGAGTGGTACTGGATTTAATATCAAATATATAAAATGAAGATAAAATTTACAATGAAATTTACAGAAAAAAAATATACTCTATAGATCTCTAAAAAGCATCACAGATAAGAATTGAAGAAATACAAATATCAAATGCAGATACAATTTGAGAAATTGTGATAGCGAACTGGATAAAAGCAGTCCACGTTTTGACATGAGACAATTGTCAAGTGGCATTTATCAACGCGTGGATCGTTCAATTTTATTCTTAAAACACACACACACGTGTATATACATACATATATATATATATATATATATATATATATATATATATATATATATAAATATATAGTTTAATATGAATTTTCAAAAATATAATCTGAAAAAAATCAAATCAATTGAAAAATAAAATCTTCATAAAACAAACTTGAAAAAATTAATAGTCGACAGGCAGTGCTTGGAATCGAACCTCTGATAGGTTCGATTACCAAGCACTCAGTTACATATTTTCAAACAGCCCTATTTATAGATACAACCAGCCGTACCAAATTAAATCTAATTATAGAATTGAGTAATGTTACACTTTGTGATTATTTACTTAGAATTGAAATAGGATAAAATCAAATTTAACATGTTTTGTGCACGTGAATTAGTTTCACACGTACATAAGAACATTTTAAATAAACAAGATACGAATCAGTTCTAAAGTAAATCTCACTTCATTGATAGATAATCGCTAATTAACAAGTGCAGAAAACTAAATATGTTTAACACAATAATTGCCGCAGCTTATATTATTTACTATTAACATATTTTGTTTGAAAGTCTATTGTATTTACCAGAAAGATATTTACTTAAACTATTTTTTTTTTATCATTACACTAACTGTTAAAATAATAAATATAATTTAAATATATATCCTTAAAAAATTAACAATCTATACAAACCGCAAACTTTATAAAAAGTACATTTTATTTTTACTCAATAACTGATCATAAAGGTTAAAAAATATTTAAATATAGTTATGTGTATAATATAATATAATTGAAATATACATTTCAAAAATATTTTCTGTAAAGCAATCCCCGCCAGCGATAGTGGCAGGTAATTTTTTTTTTGGTATTTAGAAATATCTAGAAATGTAGATTGAAATTCTTCTTTTATCATTTCACCACAATAAACAGGCAATGATGATATTAGATATTTCTCTCTCCGACAGTATATTCATTTGTATAGACAGATGGAGGGGTAAAGAATGTGAGGTATAAAAAGATATTTCAGTGGTAGAATAACCACCACTATTGAGAACAAGGATCACTCTTTTCATTACAAGACTAGGAGGTACTTAAAAAAATTATAATAAATCGTTTATTCCAAAACAGAAACGTCTAGAAAAGTAAAAAAAAAAACACACAAATATACTTGACATATTATAGAATATGCCACCACTACTGTTACCTACAGCTGTGTTATATGCCACATTGCTCAGCATACTTGCAGACTTACATCCATACATATACTGCTATTTGAACAAACTGAATTGTGTTATGAATTTGACTTTTTATAAAATATGTGTTATAATATATAAATTAAGAAAAACAATGTTTCTAGAAAGAAACATAATGATTTCTGCTCTTGTCAAACTTTTAAAATAACACAAATAGAAAAGAATACAATTTTTTTAACAAAAGTGTTGATTGAAAAATAAAACAATTTGTGTATAAAAAAGGATATAAAAATAAAATATTGACATTGGTGTGTATAACAGATGAATAAAAAACTGTTCGATCAGAGTAATTATTTATAAACAATTCCTATCGTTTCGTTAATTAGGTCTTTCGTTTTTCATTTATATGTACTTGAATATCATTCATATATTCTCTCTCTACCCCTCTCTCTCTCTTTCCCTATATATATATATATATATATATATATATATATATATATATATAAACTAATCTGTTATAACGAACATCTGAGTTTCTGTTTTCTACTATTAATTTCAACAAGTATACCAACTTCAGATAGAATTTTAGTCTATAAAATTCTACTTGAAGATGGCACTAATGCGGAAACTAGTAGTGAAGAACATAAATTCACATAATTAAAAGATAAAAAGAAGCATCAAGACAACGTATATATATATATATATATATATATATATATATATATATATATATATATATGTATATAATAAATATCCAATTAAACCATTTTAACAATCATCTCGATACATGCACTAAATTAAAAATAATTCATTCCTTAAAACAGTTTAAATATAGTATAAAATGAATAAATATTATGTCGCAAAATACTTCAAGGTAATTAATTTAAAATAAAAATCTATAAATAAGATTTTTGTAGATATTTTATATGTATGTAAAAGCCAGTGACAGTGAGATGGAGAGTTTCTTTGTAATTGATTAATAATATAAAAATCCATTACAAATTTTCAGAATATGTTAGATATTTTTGTACATCCTTCGTTCTTTGAATCATATCAATAATAATTAAATTAGTCGAAATAATATACATTGTGTTTTATAGAAGTAAATCTTAAAAATATTAAAATAGTTTAATTTTTTTTACAAATTGTTAATTATTAAGAATATTCATTTATTTTACAAATAATAATTAAGTATTTATTCATGTTTAAGTAAATTATTTTTAATGTGTTTCAATAATATATCTCTCTTAATATCAAACAGATCATTATTAATTGCCGAACCACTATCCATACAAGTACACTTTTCAGAAAAAGAAAACTACTTTTATGTTTGTTCCAATTTTCTATGGATCATTTAAAAACCAAAATAAGATAAATAAAAGTATGTAATCAATACATTCTTATACAAAAAATACAACTTTCTTTCTTGTATTTTGTACAATAAAATGAATATATATTTTTCTGTATTTTACTAAGAGATATTTAAAATGAAACTAAAATTATTTTTAAACATTAATCTTCTACTACTTTTACTCATCAAAAAACCCAAACGATGTACATTACTGCCATCACCATTTTAAATATTTTTCAGTAAAACAAATTCTTCCAGTTATTTTTTATCAAAAAATATATTCGTCTCGACATATAATTTCATCGAACTTTCTATACGTTGAACGTACTACAAAAATAATTTATGAAAGTGAAATATGTTAAATAATATTTACATTTCACGTCGTAGATACTAAACATTACTAGTATTCAATAAGATGAATAAAAATATGTAAACTATTATCGTTTTTCATATAAAAAACAAATTGTTTTAAAATATATCAATATATTTCTAAGATTTCTTACGGAACTATTTTTATTTTAATTAAATATTCAATCTTATCGATTTTCATATTACACGAAAATAATATATTTTCAATACAAATTGATAAAAAAAATATTTTTAAATTAAACTTTATTTTAAGTTTATACAAATTTTGAAGCAATATTCAAACGATGTATCCAATAAAACATATTTTAAAAAGTGATATATATATATATATATATATATATATATATATATATATATATATATATATATATATATATATATATATATATATATATTAACGAAAATTTCATATTTAAAAAATAAACATAAATTCAACACACTTTAAATCTGAAATGAAATATTAGTTTCAAATATAATTTTGTTGTTTTCGTAAATAAAATATAATGTAGTGTTGATTAAAATATATATAATAACCATAACATTCTACAATCTATCATGGACTTTGATATTATTTCCAGTGATTACAAAACACAGAACAGTTAAAAAAACATTGCAACTTTTACTAATAAAAATTTATATGAATACAAATACACTACCTTTACAATGCATATTATATATGCTTATATCTCTTCTCTCTCTTTCTTTCTTCTTCAGGTATATATATATATATATATATATATATATATATATATATATATATATACATATGATTAAATATTACCTAACTTTAATCTTTCTTAAAAACCATTTATCATAAACTTTTCATTTTAATAGATATTCAATTTAATTAATATCTACCATTCTCTCTTTCTTTAATATTGAACATGGTTGAAAATAGTTTGTTAATGTTTCGCCAAAAAGTTTTCTGTAATGAAATATACTCTTTACAAAATAATTAAAAATTTAACAATTATAGATTTTAACAGAATAAGAACATAAACATAGAACTACAGTTGTTAATCTTTTATATTTAACAAATCATAATTTAGTAACTTAAAACAATAATTAATCAACTGTAAATAACTGAATTCAATAATGTATTGTTTTTTTTCTATAAATTATTATGCAATTTTTAAAAACAATACGTCCAACATATCTATCTAGATATTTCTAGAAAGATTAAGAAATCTGAAAATACTTTATTTAAAAATAAGTTATCGAGAAATAGCAGCACGCTAATGTACATGGAACGAATTTGCGGATGTGTCCTCTAGCTGCTTATTAGAGCATTCTTGCCTCATGGAATATTCCATGACCGGTTGAGAAAGGTAGCAAAGATTACTAAAAATAACTATGCAGTTACTTTTATAAATTGATGGTTTAAAAATGCATATGCATACAGACCAGTCATCAAAGTAGATACACTTCCGATTAAACACAAAATCGACAAAACAACGTACTGTATCACTGATTTGCACATTTCGTAATATTTATTCATATAATTATTTATAACCATTATTTTTATTTGTAGTTTTAATTAGGGTTTAATAAAATTGCATTTGTATCATAATCATTAATTAATTACCATCATTGTGTAATATTACTTAAATATTATACATGTATATAAACAAACAAATATATATATATATATATATATATATATATATATATATATATATACATATATATAATTGATAGAAACGTATAATCTCTTATGAAGTAGATTTTAATACAGACTTTGGATTTTAACGCTCTTATATTTTCGTTCTCATTATTTTTTTAAGATTAAAATCAGCTATGTATAATTTATTCTAATAACTTATTAACACTTTTAGAGTATTAAAGAATTAATTTATTTCATAACATGTGATAAACTCAGTTATCTTTCATAAATGTAAAATAATTTGTATCTTTATTATCAATATATAACATGTTTAAAAAATTCACATGTTTTGATTAGGCATTGAAAACTACACACACACACACACACACACACACATATATATATATATATATATATATATATATATATATATATATATAATTATAATATCTTCGATATAGTTAATCTTTAATATAAAAGTAAATAAATGATAATCTTTATTTATTATTAAAATACAACTCTAGAAACAAATGAAAAAATATATTGAAATATAGAATTACAATTTTCGATTTGCTATGAAGTTTAAAAATAGATTTTAAGTATCTTATTTTTTCACAAATGATTTTTTTGTTGGTACATTACTAAAATTTGTTTTAATTAAACTTTTCAATAATTGATTATTAGTTATATTAATAACAACATATGCACATTTCTATACATAAATGTAACTAAATTGACCAGAGGTAGAATTACAATCAGGTATCTAAATGTATCTAGTGATGGCAGGCGTACTAAAACTAATCGTAAGAAATCCAAAAGAAAAAAATTAAAATTATTTTGGTATACTAAAATTAAAAATTTGTAAAATTTACACATTAAAATATGCTAACTCAATTTCGAGTCCCAAATTACACTGTTGAGTTAATAAAATTTTATTAATTATTGATATTTTCATATAATATTTCTAGATTTAAACTGCTTGGTTTAGAAAAATCAATATAAAAAATGTTTACGAAAAATTCAACAAAATGTAAATATAAATAATAGAAAGATATCTTATTAAATGATTTCTCTTATCTTGAACATGAGCTTTAAATATAAAATTATCTACTAACTGTTTTTCTAACTGCAACTTATTAACGATAATTATTCTTTTTGAGATATAAGTTAATAACAAGATAATTGCAAAATCGTTGATTAAATTTCAGAGAGCAAATAGTAACGTTCTTACTAAGCAGTTATTTCTACTTTTTTTATTTGTTCTCATTGACTTGACTCGCCGATACATCTTTATACAAGTGAATCAAAAATCGAATACTAAGGAATCATTTCCGATTGCTGCATGATTTTGTTGCTTGATCCGATTCTTGCTTGAGTTGATTGTCTGTCGATGCTATTATCTCTACTTTATTGTCAAAAAATAAAGATCTGTTCTTTTATCATCCCTTGTCCCGTCCAAATTGGATTTCAAATAAGTCACTTTCATCCAAACACGATTCATTTTCGACCAGTAAGAAAAATTATATCTATTTACATTAGCATTTAAAATTGAATACTATCTTCATGGGATTTTTAATAATTCTGAAAAAAGCTGTGTTTGAAGAGTTAAGAACCTATAATTGGCAAAAACATTAAACAATACATAATTTTCTCGATATAATTAGCACTGTAGTTCAAACCACTTTCATATATGAATTTTTACTTTCAACATATCACAAAAAATGATTTTTCTTTATCTAAACAATCAAAATTTTTATTTCTATAAATACCTATTATTATGTAGTAAAACTGTATTTTTACCTATTATGTATTAAAACTGTATTCACGAGTATACATTACAACCCTGCTCAATTAGATATAAATAAAAAAAATTGATTATGTAAGATGGGTGATTTTCAAAACTTGCGAGGTACGCATCTTGAGTTTTCTGGAGATGAAAGGGGTTCCGCAAAAAACATTTATAATCTTAAGTGTTCCGTGAGTCGACAAAGTTTGAAGAACACTGATATAAACAATTAAGTACTAATTTTCTTTTTTTATAAAAGAATAGATATTATTATTTTTTAAATATAGTATATTTTTCGAAGTATTTTTTATTCCTTAGTAATATTTTTTCTTAAAGTGAAAATTATTTTTAGTATTTATTTATTTTATACAAACTTACATTCAAATATATTTTTCCATATTTTTGATTTAAAGTTTTTGAAAATGTGTCTATAACATAATTCTTAATAAAATTCCTATCCAAATGTTCAGTAATAAAACCCTTTGTTAAAACATTCTATTAAAATAGTAACTAAAGAGATATTATAATATCTAAGAGAAGAATAATTAATTAAATTATCTTTTTGTTATAATATTTTATTTTGCTTTATTTTCAAATTTTATAATTAAAATTTCAGTCATTTCTAGACAAAAGGATCTAGTTTCAAACCTTATGCAAAAATAGTTCATTCTTTTCAGTGTTTCACAAAAATGACAATAACATAATAAGTAATTTAACTGAAATCTAGAATAAAAAAAATGTTTTTGTTTATCATGATTTTTTTTATTTATATTTAAACAATTTTACTTTAATATCAAAATTTTGAAACTCCATTTAAAAATGTTTGGGTATGAAGTATATACACAGAACAATATCAACCCACGTGCCAATCCTTTAATACATCCAATATAAAACAATATCAATTAAAAATAACAAGGCTTTATTGTTCATAGCTATAAATCATTTAATAAAAATAATACAAGCGTCATAATCAAACGGAAAATTCATATTTCAACATATTTTATGACCATTTTTTAATACACGTTTGATATTAAAATACTAAAACAGTATTTATTTTATATAAATTGTCTGATGTAAATATATTGTAAAATTTGCATAGATGAACTTTTTTTCATTCCACAAATCAAAAATATTCAACAACTAATTATTTATTATTTTTGATTATTGACTATGGACATTTCGATGATTTCGCAAAGCGCTAAGAGATTTTTCTGTACCTTAGCACTCTGAGAGAGATGATATTGCCGTCGAAATGCATATAAACAAGAATATAAAGTTATTAATAATCAATTATTTTTGTAATGTTTGAAATTATTTTTGTTTCATACCTTATAAAAAACTTATCCGTGCTTATACAAATTATGCTTTCAAATTTTATATAATACATATTTTTTACAGACTTATTTACAATCTAAAATCGCCTTTAATATTTCATTCAATAAAAAGCTAATTAATTCTGTCGTTTCTTATTCAATAATATTTCAGTCGAATTCGAAGTGTTAAACCTATTTTGAAACGCAATACAAACTGTAATTTCATTTCCATTGAAAAACATATTGCAGATTAAAAAAGTGATAACATATGATATTAAAAATGACCGAGAAAACATCAAACAATTACCGTAATTATAAATTAATAGTTTATTTGTGAACGTATTGAAAAAATATTAAATTCTCAGAATATTTATCTATTTAATAATCATTGTTTATCTGAATATCTAAAAATAAATATTGAGTGGATAAAAAGATTTAAAGATAATTTTATCTATTTATATATACTATGACTATATCACGAAAAATAAATATGTCTGTCTGTATAGACATCTAACTTTGTGGCACTCAACTCAAAAACCGATATATTAGGTGTAAAAATTTATTATGTGCCTTCAAATTGAATCAATCACAACTCTGTTTTAAATTAAATTATTTTCACGTCGTTTGAGGATTTTCAAGTGCCAACCTTAATATTTAAAAACACTATATATCTTGGTCAAGCAGTTGACATAACCTCATAAAACAGTACTGGACACAATGTCGTCAAAAAAGCAACATTATAGGCATTACTTACTTTTCGCATTCCAGTTGAAAAAAATGCTCTCGAAGTAATTTGTTCAACTTTGGGGAAGGTGTTGTGATGTAAAAAAACATATAAAAAATTCTAAAACAGTGGAAAAGGTCCGAGAATACATTACGATTCCATCAACTCAAAGCCGCCATCTTTTTTTCGGCAAGGGATTCGTCAGTTACTCGACATATGGAGCAAAGTTATATAAAATAATGGGGGATATTTGGATAATTGAAATTTATTTTCATTGATTGAAATTTCAGTAAACATTCATTTTTGAATAACCATAAACCAGTGACGCGTTATCCTGTGGGCAAAAAGGACACTAGCCTACAAACTAATCTTTTATAAACTCATTACTGGAAAAATGTTTGAATTCAACACTGTACATGAGACCCTTTAATTCAAATTTGCCTGGGCCCCATGAAGCTATAAGGCACCACAGTCACAAACCACATTAGACGAGTGGGATAAACTTATATAAATAATGGAGAACATTTTGAGATTTGAAATGTATTTAATTTTTTCTTAAAGATATAAAATTGGCAATGAATTAAATTGTACACTTAATATACAGATTATTGAAATGTTTCTTATATAATTAAAATTAAATGAGATGATTTGATTTTTGGCGATTTTATATTCTATCATTTTATATAACCTGTGAACAAGAAAATTTATAAATTTAAATACAAATTCCATTGTCATTCCTTTCTATTAGAATTATTTTTAATTAATCTAGTTTCCATCTATTAAACTTTTCAGAAAATGTATTAAACTCACTGAAAATATTTTATGAAGATTTTCAATCTTCGAGACCCATTATAAAGGTTTTATAACTTGGATTTTTTAGAACATTGTATTCAGAAAGAATATCCTTTCTTAATGTTTGTCTCATTGAAAATATGGATTGTATAAAGATTCTTAGAAAAGTAGTAAGTATTCGTCATACTTGATAAATATATTCATTGATATTTACTAAAGAATTCGCGAACTTCAGCCTGGTATCATGCGGAGAAAGCGTTACTTTTAAACCACCTGATTCCAAGGCTCAATTAATAAAATTTTCATACATACATTTATATATATATATATATATATATATATATATATATATATTTATATATGTATGTATGGATGGATGGATGTGTGTATGTATGTATATATAAAAATATAGATGTGTTTACATGTTTGTGTGTATTCTGCATACAAGTTAATCATATGACATTGATAATTTAAAATGTCATTAGATAATAATAAATGAAATGTTAAATATATATAATTCATTACATATACTGCAATATAAAAATCAAATACGGGAATTTGCTTTTTTGATTATGCACCAATAGTAAACAAAAAGTACGTCATGTTTTTTTTCTGTTCGATGTTACTATCTCGCATCACAATTCACTGAACTATTGTCAGTTATTGATGAATCACAAATATTTGCTACCTTTATCAAATATCTCGCAAACAGACCTATTCAAACTGAAAACATGTTTTGAACGTCACTGGTAACATGTTAATAGTTTATATTGACATAATTAATTCGAATGTAGATTTTAAAAGTACGCACTATTTTTTTTAATAATATCTTTTATTTTTAATATATTTACTTTTTATTTTTTTTACATAAAAAGCTAACTAATATGTTTTAATATTTTTGAACAGAATTATATTCTTTAAATTGTAAATATCTTAATATATTTTTATATAATTTAAAAATATTTCTTTTCAATAAATATAAATACAGCCATTTTGCATTTGTGGTAAATAAACAGTCAACCCATTCATAATTAATTTTGAAATACAATAATTTTAAAATTAATTCTTTTTTTAAAAAATATTTATAAAACACCGAAAATTAAAAAGCTCAAGTAATAAAAACTTCTTCAAGTCGATTTCCAATAATCTGTCTACTGATTTTACCAATAAATTGATTATTTTTAAACAATTTACTGTATTTACTGATTCCTTTGTACAGTATCTCATTGTACGATTAATAACAAATAAATATAATAATTTTTAAATAAAGTCGATCGAAAGAAATATTTCATTAAAATTTATTCGTACACTTGTCCGATCCAAAAACAGAATAGTAATTTAGTTTGTTAAAGAAATTCATTTAAATTTATTTTATTTACTCACAAGACTTTCCTTACCTGTCGAAAAAAATTCGAAATCGCTGATGTACTGTTTTTTCTTTCCTAAAATCTAGTTTCCTTATTTAATTACAACTACGAGAAATATAAATTTCTGTTATTTTTTTCAGATAACTTTTGATTTACAAGAAATTATTATTTAGTTAACAATTTTTCAGTAAAGTAACAAAAACAAACGATGAGAATCTTATGATATATCTTCTTAGAATAAATCAAATCAAGAGACAAGGATTCCTTTTGAAACTGTACTATTAAATTTCATGAATGAACTTTTCAGAACTTTAAACATAAACGAAAAAGTTTGAATAAAAATATGTCATAATTAATTATTGATCATTTTTCATGTAACTTAGTACTCTGATAATAGCATCGCCGTCTAAATACGCATAAGCAACAATCAAATAAAATTAATAAATAATAATTAAAAATTTTTATTCAGAAAAAAAGATATGCTTTGTGAGAAAGTAAAAACCTCATTCAATAAAGTGAATCAGCCACACTGTGCCGAAAACTATAGTGTAAAATAATGAAAAATCCATTGTTTTTTAGTCTATTGCTAATAGCAAGTACAGAGGAAATGAAATATTCTACGGTAAAGGACTGAAGATTATTCCAAACTCTTAAGTTTTTAATGAAAATATAATATTTATTTACATTTTGTTTATAATTTTTGAAACTAATTTTATATTTATAATTATACGTGTATATATATATATATATATATATATATATATATATATATATATATATATATATATATATATATATATATATATATATAATGTATAACATTTTTATCAGTTCAGTTCAGTGAAATATATTTTATTGTTCTGGAATTATTTTATGAAAAGAACATTTCTCCGAACAAAGTTGTTAATAGCATTTATGCATTAATAATAGAGATAATTTTTGTTTGCAATATAATTAATCTTATGATTTATTTACTGTGCTATTATTCCGCAATTATAAAAAAGAGATTTGTATTTAATAAAAAGTCAGCTTCAGAAAATTAGCAGATATTGATACGAATTGAATCCACTTGAAAACGTATCGATAAAATAACGTTCATTTTGTCGGTTCGTTTTTTATTGAATTCGTACGACACAGTCACCTAGGTAAGAAGTTGATTTGAAAAAGAATCTCGACGTTGTTTTCTGCATTCTAGTTTCAGTATAGGTATTTATTGACAGAGAACAGACATTATTTTATTGCCGTCTCTGTTTTCGCAGCTGTTCTCCTCCCACCAAGCCTCACTTCCCACTGGACTACATGGCGCCGGTACGCCTTTCTACCCGCACCTCGCTGCACATGTCCATGAAACGACACGCAGTAAGTGCGTGCGGCTCTCCATCGGTGGCATGCGAGCTAGTGGTATTTAAACACGTACTTGAAAGCCTCAGGGATTATTCTTTGCACAACTGCAGAACTGAATATGTGACGTTACACGAGTTTGTTTTGACATTGATAGCACGTGTTCGGTGTGCTTTTTGATCTTATTTCAATTTGTTCAGCGTACTTTCTCGAATTCAAACTTACGCACTCACTGTGTAAGGACGTAGATTTTTGAACCGTTGTCGCGAAGTGATTTACAATAAACTTTCTTGAATAAAAATAATGTGTAATATATTTTGTAAAAGAACTTTTCAAGCGTTAAAGCAATATGAAAACTTGATATTATAGTGTTAGAAGATCGTTTATTTTTTTTTTAATTTGTATTTATTAAATTATTCAATAGATTTCGTTTTAAGTTGCCTGGAAAACAATTATATTTACAAAAATGGCCAAGTAAGTAATTCTTTTATCCAAATAAAAAACATCAACTATTGTACATATTAACATTGATAATTTTTTACATCACAACTCTACAACTTTTTATTTTGTATATATATATATATATATATATATATATATATAAAATACATATAATACATGTATAAGAAACATTCATGCATACATTATCCGTTTTTTTATTCTGATTACATCATTTATTGTAAGTGGTGTATTTTTTAAAGTTTTTACTTGCAAGTAATTCGTATTTGTTCTAAACATTTACAACTTTTTAGATAATTAAATTGCACGCAACTATATAGAAATTGAAAAAAAAATATTAATTCTATCTGTACAATATAGCACTAACATTTGTGGATCTAAATGCCATTCTAACATTAAACTATCTGAAATTATTTATTATTTCGATTAATTTTTATCAGAATTTTTTATTAAAAGTTAAATAAATATTTATCTTCCAATTGAATCTAAAGCATGTTTTCTGCGAACGTTTCGTAAAGTTGTTTTTTTTTACTATATGTAAATATAGTCACATTCGGTTTCATATCTAATCGAAGACACACATACCAATGTTTCTTTGTGTATTCAATAAACGTTCATTTTTCTAACAGCTAGTGTCGCCTGTATTCAAATATAGCTTTAATTTAGTAATACATGTTGGGAAAAATTTATTATAACTAAAGGATAAGTTGATAGTTTAGTTAAATAACTGACTTCTTAAAAATACACAATAGTTTTTTTCTTCATATTAAAATATTTAAAAGGACATTAAGCAGATGCACTGTGCTATTGTTTGATTAAGAAATAAGTTTTTATTATTCTCATACAGATTAATTATTGTTTGTGACGACGATATTTATATCGGCCATTGTTTAAGTATGTCGCAAAAACTATGAAATTTAAAAAATAAATAATTTTTCATTAATACACATACATCACACATACACTTTTTCATTAATATAAAAATAAATAATTTTTCATTACACACATTTTTTTATATTATTACAATATTTGATATCTTTATTAAATATTTTTCTTTTATTTGTACTTTATTTTAATTCATAAAAAGGTTAGTTATTTTCATTTGCCTTCACTTTCTTCTTATATTAATCTAAAATTAATAAATATTAGTTTGCTGAGTGCATTAAAAACAAAAATATGAAATGAATCGTAAAAGTGATAAGTAAAAATTAAATAGTATTCCAAAAAAAGTTTAATTCAATATACCAATTTTTGTGTTAAAATTAAATTTTAACTACTTAATATTTTATTATAATATCAAGAATTTTAATAAAGAATTAATGTATTGAAATTTATTAACGAGTGAATTAAAACCAAACATGTCGAAAAAAGTTGCTACTTGAATTCGTTTAGAAAAGATTTTTTTAATTTGCTTTCTTTCTAGTCTAAAAATATACTTTGAATTAAACTGTGCTAACAAATATATATCATTATATCGGTTCCTGTGAAAGTGTTATATTTTACTGTATATATTTATTAGTTCCTGCTTTCTTATTATAAATATCGTGTGAATGTAAATGTATATCACACACATTCGATCTTATCTTTGAAACAAAAATTAATCTTTTGAAATGTATTTTCTCTAATTTGAAACAACAGGTTTGTAAAAAATAATGTCATTCATATTATACATATTTGCAATATATTTAAAATGTCAGTATAATTCTATTTATTTTAGTCCACCTATTTTACAGGAATTAATTTATTAAAAGCTTCAAAATGTATAAAATTAAAACAATCAAATTAGAGACTGAGTATTTGTTTGTTTGCATAATATATTGTTTTCTTGTGATAACTGATATTGTTTTGTGGTATTAGTTGATTATATTTAAACAATTAATGAAACCTATTGTTTTCCAGAATATTACGTTGTATTTATATCTTAATGCGATACATTATATAATTTTTTTGTATATATATATATATATATATATATATATATACACACATACACATACATACACATACACATAGAAACACACACACACATAGATTTCATTTATAGAGACATTGATATAGAGAAATTGCGTTATAGCCGAATATCATTATATCTAGGTGACGATATGTATTTTCGAAATATGTGTAAGGCTATTACTCATAAATACATACAAAAAAATATGTTTTTTTATTCATTGATGTTTTAATTTTTTTCTGGCGAGAGTAAATAGTAATATTATTAACAGGACAACAGTTGCTGATATGTCTTCATTTATTTAAATTCTTATAAAATATCTAAGTTATATATAGTTTATTAAATGTTGTAATTCTGATGAGATTTTTTTCTTCAGTCGCCATATTTCTATAATCTATTCAAAACGCTATCTATATATATTTTTTGGCAAATACGGCACAATTATTCATAAAAAAATACATCATGTCTACTATTGGCTCACTGTTATTCCTTTGCAGTTTGAACTCTTTAAAAATAACTTCTATGTCTTACTAATCACTAGTTCAATGTTACGTACAATGAAACATAAGAAATTATTACTGTCTGTTTTAATATTTACATAAACCATCTATGAAAGACCAATTGACTAATACAAGATAAGAATTAATATACAATCATTAAAGGTATTTTATATTAAATCTTAGATAAAAATGTTTGTTTTCAATTTTGACTCGATATTCTACAAAAATCTAATTTTGTCTAATTTTATCATTATAACTGAATATTTTTCACGGAAGAACCCTTAAAATATATGATTATAACCAAAAGAATTACATTAAAATTCAGTGATAATCAAAAATGAACACCTTTTGATTCTATTATATATATTAACATTTGCATAGACATGTAAAATACTATTTATAAACATTATATTTCATTTTTTTTAAATAAACAAAGTATGTTATTTATTCGATGACATTATTTTAACCGTTTTATTATTAAATAGTGTAAGTTAATGAATGTTAGAGCGAATGCATTAGTTATCTATTCACCTTGATATTGAAAAGTGTAGTTCAAGGAAATCGACAGGTTTAACCCTTTCAATGCTAAAAAAATATTTATGTTTTGAATTTGAATATGTCAACAAAATCGTTTTAAATGAAGGTCAATTAATTAATATGTTATCTGATTACTAGTTAATAGTAAATTTTATAATACATTCAATGCCTTTTTTGACCTGAAATTAAAACATATGCTTTAGAATCCTAGTTCTAAAATTGTCATATATAATATATATATATATATATATATATATATATATATATATATATATATATATATTTATGTATTTATGTATGTATGTATATGTGTGTTTTTATTGTTATTATATTTCTTCATCTGTAACCCCAGTAGATCTTAAATAATTTTTAAATCGCTTTTTAGTAAATGATTAGACCATGCTGTTAAAATCTAGTTGAATCGAATGAATTTTCTTTTTTACAAAACACAATAAAAATAATATTAAACTAAAACAGTATTCCAACTTATATAGCATTTTAACTATAAATATTAAATCCTTCATCAAAATTTAAAAGAAAAATCTCATTTTTATGTTTACACTATTAGCAAAAAGTCAACCTAAAATTCATTCAATTTGAATAATAAAAATATTTATTTCATTATTAATTTTTGGTATCTAAACATTTCTGAATAACTATTAAAGTGTTATTAAAGAGAGTGCATAGACGATTTTATTTCTGTCGGCAGATTTGACCATATTTTTAATTTCTTAATCGTTTTTCTGCATCATAACGCAATGGGCCTGAAGCACTTCATATTCGCACTTAATAATAATTTATCTTATTGACTTTATCTATGGCTTATTCACTAGACACACACACTTAAAAAATCTGAAATGTGTTTTCTTCTGTTTATATCTTTACCATTTCATAAAAATCTCAGGAAAAAAACATTTATTTTGATAAAAAGAAAATAAATAAATTAATATATTGATTATTATAAATATATCATTAATGTATAAAGTAACTTTTATATATATATATATATATATATAAAGAGAGAGAATGTCTTATTAAAACAACTTCGAAGTTAACAAAGTTTTCAAACTTTTTTTCAATATTATTTAAAATTAAAAAATGGTAGACGTGATAAAGACATTTTGCAAACTCTCAAGCATTTCTTTTAACGAAATGAGTCCATCATATTTGTATAACGATTCGTAAAATATAATTTATTTCCTTGCACACCTACCAATGTCAAATTATATACAAAATGCAACTAATTTGAAGCTAAATGAATCACTGCAAAAATTTAATAACCGCAAAACGTTGAATGTACATTATATTCATTTTAATGAGAAATTTATCAACAATTCAGATAGCAATTTTGACTCATTCGTGTACTTTAACCAACATTTAATTACTGTTCTTGTATTGTAGTTACAATAATAATTATTAATGATCTTTATTTTGACTCATTCTTTATTTAACCATGAATAAATTGTCTTGGTAATACTAATTATCTGAATTGCAAACTTGCTCCACTTTACGGAAAAATGAAGTGCATATTTTACAATTATTATGTTTACTTTAGAAAATACAATTGGTACATAAGTAATATCATTATTTTTATTTACATTATCGTTATATTTCTTATATCTATCTCTGTTAATATTTTTATGCCAAACTGTAAGATTATAAATTAGTTTGATAGTATTGTAAATTTCGATCAATATTCATAGCATTATTTTATTTTTTATATATCAGAAATTTCTAATTCTTTTATATTTACTGACTAGAAACATTATTATTCCATAATTAATACATGCTTTAATTTTCTATATAGCAGATTACTCACTGAGTATATCAGATTATTTTTAAAAAATAACAAAGTACAAATATGTAGTCGTCTGATAAACAATGCAATATTAACTACGCGATTACTGTAACCGATGATAAATAATAAATAGTTAAAAAGTTCTAATCCGGTTTTATGATCTGAATCATATTTTAAAGATACTATTAGTAACACTAAATGAACAATTAGCTTCAGACTTAACATGGAATTAAAATAATATAAATAATGAAAGGAAAGATATTAGTCTGACTTTAAAATCGCAGATACCTGTACTAGATTCATTAATCGGTATTTTAATACTTATCGTTGTAATATTAATATTAGATAAGACTATGGAAAAATACCTTTAATTCAATTAGTTACAATTTATATATATATATATATATATATATATATATATATATATGTATATATATATATATGTATGTATGTATATATATATATAATGTATTTGCAGTTATTTATGTTTAAATAACACATATGGTACTTAAAAATAGATACTTTGACCTCGTTTCTTAAAAATATGTGCAGTATGCATTACTTGGATGTGAATATAAAATATTTCAAATATAATAATCAATTAAAAGTTATTGTAAAAATAAATTCAGGTTATATAAACATTTCTTCAACAAAAAGAATGTAATACAAACCAATAATTAATACAAACGTTCAATCACCGTTTGATAAATTGAAATCTAAGCTCTTATCGCAGTTTATATTTTAAGAGAGGCTAATTCGAATCATTTTTTAAACAATTCTAAAATAATCTCAATAAAATAAACTAATTATTATGTATTAGATCCCGCGTTAAGTTGCAACGAATTTCACATTTCGTATAATATTTCAAAATTAAAATTCAGATGTAAATTGCTGAATTTAAAATAAATACCTATTTTTTCAATATTTCTAATAGGAAGAAAAAATTATTAAGACAATCACAATGTGTATTACAGTTTAATAATTCCAGAAAAAATATTTTTGTTACGCCATTACTGTTATAGAAAAGAAATATTGAATTATTTTTCTTTCATTGTATATTTATTTCCGTCCTAAAAACATGTATTGTATTCTGTTATCAAAGATAACAGTATATATATATATGTATATATGAATATATATGTATATATATATATATATATATATATATATACATATACATATATATATATATATATATATATATATATATATATATATATGTATGTATTATATATATAAATATTTATATATGTGTGTGTAATGGCTCGGTAAAAAAATAAAAACATAAAGCATTAATTACCATTTCTAATATAATTGTTTACCATTTTTAAAAAGCATTTTAGAAAAACATAAATAATTTTAAGATTGTTTTCTCTTCTAATATGTTTTACTTTCTTTACGTGTTTAAAAATTAAACAACAAAATTATTTCATTATTAATATTAAATGTAATAAAAGACATAAGTTGAGATTAACACTTTTAACTACCAAAACTATATTAATGTCTGAATATACTAATATCTGAATATATTAATATCCGTATTTTCTTTATTTTCTTCAAGATTTTTTTTATTTAAATATTCAGGTTATTCTATAAAAAAATACGTTCAGATTTTTTAAAAAAAAACAGTAGAAAACAATGAAATATTCAATGAATAAAAAACATGTAGTATATTAGGAACATTTTTTTTACTTCATTAACAAAAGTATTTATTGATATTAAGCCTGACTCCCTTCTTTTAAAATAAATATTGTTATTTTACGTATATATAAATGGAAAACATTGACTATTTTAATTTTCATCCACAATTAGTAGCAATTTATGAATTACAAGAAAAAATATTTTTTATTCTATTCTTTTTCTCGCATATCAAATTATTATCTCATTGAGCCAAATAATTATACCAATATATATATATATATATATATATATATATATATATATATATATATATATATATATATATATTAGTCAATTTTATTATTATTTATTTTTCAAATGTTTCTATATTCTCTAATCCGTACTTATATTAAATAAAGAATTTATATAACTCTGCGCAAGATTGAAAATTGACACGAAAAGCAATCAATATAATTTAAATAAAAAAAAATATCTGCCCTAAAACATAAAGACAATGACGTCAATAAAACTGTATGATTCTGTTAATTTCTTATTTGACAGTTTTGTTGTCATAACTAGATTCTAACAGACATGTGACTAAAATTATATATAACATGTTTGGTATTTCTTTTATTAAATATAAATTATTAAGTCAATATGAAACGTTCGTCGCTACAAAATTCTTTAATTAATTATTATTTAATCTAGTTTTTTCGAGATGTCAATTAATTAATAAGAAATTAAAATGATGAGTAGTAGTAATCGAGTTGTTTGTTCAATTTATAAACTGAATGCCCATTTGTTTAAACACGCGTTTAGTCTTTCAGAGTCCAAAGTACATTTGTAATAGCCAGATGTATATTTTTAAAATATACTTTGTTTTGTTAAATATATTCATGCTTATTTATACATCCGTATTTCAAACGATTTTTTAAATTATACGTATATAGATGTATACAAAATATGAATTCTCAAAAAAATATTTTCTATTTTTGGGACCGTAACTCATGATCATCTAATATTAAATTATTTTCTTTGTTACGTGTAATCCCAAAACTGATTTCAGTTTTATTATTATACATTGATTTACATACCCCTTGCAAATTTGAAAAAATATATATTCGGTTTATATTATGACCGATATTATAATATTAACCGATTTGTACCCTTATATAATAAAATAAGGGTACAAATCGGTTATTAAAATAAGTAAATATTGAAAAATTTATAATAAATATCTAAATATCATCTTAATCTTATTTTTTTTACTTAAATTATTTTTAGAAATTTTTATTTTTAATATTTCTATATTTGATTATATAATATTTTTAATAATTTATTATTTATATTTAATATACAATTATTTTATATTATTATTTAATATTTACTTAATTTTTTATTATTTTGTATTTGAAATATTCAAATCTAAAAAAAATCCACTTGATTTTTTATTTGTTTCAAAATATATTTACATCCTATTGTATAAATTTTAAATAGAATGATATTAAATTACAATGAATAATATTAAATTATTTATCAATTTTAAAAGACGTTTCTTTATTTATAAATTTTTATTTCAGCAATCTTAATAATATTTCACATGAAACTGAAGCTTTAGTCAACAAAAAAGGAATTGAAAATTTACCCTGCATTGTATCAAAGGAAAATGCAAATGTTAACATTGAAGCACAAACTACAAACCCTGTTAACGGGTCATCATTGCGACAGGTAATTATTAAATAAATTCAATTATATTTTTTATGATTAATTTAAATGATTATATTTTAATTAATTGTAACAGGTTACTGCCGCATTTATAGCAAATCTTGGTACAGTGAATACGGGGCTTGTTTTTGGCTTTTCAGCTGTAGCTATACCTCAACTTCAAGCACCTGATAGTTCTATTCCAATCGATGAAAGCCAAGCTAGTTGGATTGGTAAGCTTAATATAAATAATATAAAATTAAAATGAAATAAAATTTATTATCGAAAAAGTTTCAATAACTTTGTAAATGCAAATAATTAAATCAGTAATATTACTTAAATATTTTTACTTAATTTACTTTAAAATTGAATTTCTTTTTGTTTCTACAGCAAGTTTAAGTTCGGCATCTACTCCTTTTGGTTGCATTCTCGGAGGATATCTTATGGATGCATGGGGACGTAAACCTACTCTTATATTAACTGAAATACCACTTATTCTAGGATGGATATTGATCTCTGTCGCTCAAGATATTAATATGATATATATAGGTAAATATAAAAAAAAATAGTCTATATAAAAATAATTCCTTTCAATAAATTAAAATTTATATTTTTTTACAAAAAACCTTAATCATTAAATTAATTACTACAGTATTTATATATATATATATATATATATATATATATATATATATATATATATATATATATATATTCATATTCATACATAAGTAAAATCAAATAAAAAGTTTATAAATATAATACAACTAAAAAAAAACAATCACATTTTTTTCTTTTTAAGGTAGACTACTTGTTGGACTAGGTTCTGGAATGGTAGGAGCACCTGCACGTGTTTACACCTGTGAAGTAACACAACCTCATTTACGTGGAATGTTAAGTGCATTGGCTAGTGTAGGCATATCATTAGGAGTCTTAGCACAGTATACCATGGGTGCAGCATTAACTTGGCAAACTTTAGCTGGTGTGTCTGCTATTGTACCAGTAGCTGCATTAGGTCTTATGTTAATAGTACCTGAAACACCGAGCTTTTTAATTGGTAAATCAAAACCAGAACCAGCTAAAGACGCTTTAAAACGATTACGAGGTTCAACATGTAATATTGATCAAGAAGTCAATCAGATGTTGATGTTCCGACAAAAAAATAATGTTAAAAGGTAAAATAATTAAATATTACAATTGTTTTGAATACAAAGTATATTTTTTTCTTACTCATATAATATTTTCATTCTAGATTAAAAACTACAAGTGAAATTGTTAAAGCACTCCTGAAACCATCAACTTTGAAACCATTTGCTATTTTGGTATTATATTTCCTTATGTATCAATTTTCTGGTGTAAACACAATTACTTTCTACGCAGTTGAAATATTTCAAGTAAGCATTCTAATATAAGTAGATATAATTACAAGCATTAATTTAAAAATGTAAAATAAGTATTTATTCTTTCTAAATTACATATTTACCTCATCAAATTTATATAAACATCTTTACAGGAATCTGGAACACAAATTAATAAATATCTAGCAACTATTATTCTTGGTATTACTAGATTAGCTTTTACAATTGTTGGATGTGTAGCGTTAAGACGTGTTGGTAGAAGACCGCTTACATTTATATCAGGTAAAATTTTACATAATTACTATTTCCAAACTTACAGTTTTATTGAAAAATTATATTTATAAATAATATGCATACATGTATACATATATATATATATATATATGTATATGTATATGTATATGTATATGTATATGTATATGTATATGTATATGTATATGTATATGTATATGTATATGTATATGTATATGTATATGTATATGTATATGTATATGTATATGTATATATATATATATATGTATATATATATATATATCCTTTTTTTACCTTGTTAGGTATTGGATGTGGTTTAACTATGGTAGGACTTGGCAGTTATATATTTAAACTTGAAGAATGGGTAGCTGCAGGACAAACCCCTTCACTCACTTGGTTACCTGTCATGTTTATTCTTCTGTTTACAGCAGCTTGTACTACAGGATTTTTAGTTGTTCCTTGGGTTATGATTGGAGAAGTATATCCAACTGAAGTAAGTTTTTTTTTTAATTAATTCAATAAAAAAATGATGATTTTCTGTATATTATTTCTTTAATTACTAAATTCTAATTTAAAATTATATTCCAAAAATATTTATTTTACTAGTTTCATTATGTCTCATAATTTTATTTTAAACTTATATATATATACATGCACACACATATACACACATACATACATACAAAAAAAATAAATGTAGCTAAATATAATACATGTTAATTATTTCAGGTTCGAGGTATAGTTGGTGGAATGACAACTTGTTGTGCTCACTTATTTATATTCCTTGTTGTTAAAACATATCCAATGTTAACACATCTTATATCTCGTCATGGAGCATTTTGGTTTTACGGATGTATTTCATTACTAGGTAAATATTTACTTGATGCATAGTTGTTATAAATTAAAACTTAATTTATTAGCCATTCTTTTTTAGTGATATGATATATTCTTACAGATGTTATTCTTATTTATTATTTCAATCAAATGAGGACAAAAAATATGATTTTATTTTCTATTAAATATTAATTATTTATTTTTAATTTAGGAACAGTATTCCTTTATTTCACACTTCCGGAAACAAAGGGAAAAACATTACAAGAAATTGAAGATTACTTCTGTGGACGAATCAAAAGCTTAAAAACAAAACCTGCAACATTAACTGTACAAAAAGGTGAATTACTGCCATAAGTGTACTTAAAAAATTCTTAGTTTAGAAATTAAAAACGGATTTCTTTTTCAAGAATAATTCATTTCAAGTGACTAATTTCTTAGATACTTACAGATACTCAGGGTTAAAATATATCATAAAAGCATTTATAAAGTGATTGCATAATACTTTGTTGTATGGTTGGTACACATGCTACAAAAAGAAAATTTAATCTTTCAAACTGAACATTTGTATGAATTAAATGTTAAAATAATAAAAGAAAATAAATTAAATTAAAAAAATCAGAGATGGGAGACTGATAAACAAAAATATGTTAATTCAAGTGCTTAAACATTATATTTAATATCAGGCTGTAAAGAGAAGACATTTATAAAATTGTTGATTTTAATTTGTAATATAAAACTTGTGATAAACTTAGTTTTAGTTTCCATATAGATTATACATTATTGAGTATTAGCATGTAGATACTAATGAAATATTAAAAATGTTAAGTTATTTTTAAAAAAAAATACAATTTTGTACTTTAGTGAAATATAAAAAATTTAAATATTTTCATTCTTTTGTGTACATTTATTCATTTTAATTTGTACTGTTGATATTTATTTCCTTCATAATAAATTTTTCTACTTGTAATGCATTTTTAAATATTAATATTTATACAACTTTGTCCTTTTCAATTAAAAAAAAATCTTACTTGTGAATCTTTATTTACATATCACAAAAATAAATTCATAAAAATACTTTTTATGTACATATAGAACTATTTAATATAAAATTAAAATATAAAATTTAATTTTTAATTTATTCTCAATAAAATGTTATTCCTTGACTAGTTTTAAATTGCATACTTAATATTTTTTACCCAGTAGCATTATTAAAAACATTGTATCAATATAGATTTTCAAACAAAACATATAAAAAATAATTCTTATGTTAAAATAACACAAAAGAAAAAAATGTTTTATCAAAACTTTTATTATAATCAAAGACTACTTTTTTATAAATATGTAATTCACCTATCAATAACATAATTACTTATAAAATTATAATAAGTGAAGTTAATAGTAATTGTTTTATAAGTAATTTTTTTACTACAGATTATAATGATATACATACAATGTACTAAACTATTTTTGAATATTTTGTAAACTTACATTTTCAGGAAATCATAAAAGATAAAATCCATAAAATTCAAATTTTAAGAGATAAAAATTACTTATCAGGAGAATTAGATTTTATCAAAATTAAAAATCCATTATATTCTTATTCTTTTACGTATAACTTCTATTTCACATGAATTTGGTTTTTTAATAATTGTTATATATTGTTTCACTGATAAATCTGTAAACAAATTTGAAGAACTTACAATGTGCATGTGTGAAAATATATTATTTGAAGTTTTCTATAAAATTATATCTTCAATGTATACATTGTTACTATAAATTTTTATTACAAACCCAATAAAAATCGAAATGCACGAGATGCTTCAATTCTTTTAGTATTCTCCACAGGGCACAACATTTCAAATGTAACATCAGTGGTGCCCATTTCCCACAGATTTTTAAGTTTTTTATAGATATTTTTGTAAAATTTTTGTGTTCTGTATAAAAAAAAATTATTTAATATTTCTATGGATGAGTACAAGTTGAAAAAAATATTCATTTAAACAAAATATTTTAAATAAATATGAAAGCAATATTTTCTAAAGGAAATATTTTAAAACATATTCTTTTTATTAGTTATATTTACTCATGTTGAGATTTTATCAACTGCTCTTCAAAGGGTTCTATTTCTATAGCTGTAACTTCTTCAACTGGTGGTTCAGAACCAATACTTAAAGCTTTTGGAACTGTTACATGAGGAACAGTTATTTCAGTGGATATAGGAATATCAGTAGGTCTACTGAGATCGTCCATTTCCGTAATTAAAGGAAGTTGAGGAGCAGAAGGAGGCTGTTAAATTATAAGTTTTAATTTAATACATTTTTTTATTAATATCAATATAAATAATCATATACAATTTACACTTAATGCAAGTCAGTAAAATCATAATGAATTATTAATTATTACTATACCGGTACTGTTTGTTCTAACGGTGATTGTATTGATCTATGTAATGATGTATCTTTAACCCCAACAATATCTGATAAAGATCTAAAATAAAAAAAATAAATCATTAAATATTTTTTGAGAACAAATTAATGTATTATATACAAATTATCTGGAACTCCAGCACGAGGAAGTGTAATGGAACTGCTAGATTCATGTAAAATATCTTCATGAAAAGAAAATTCATGATGAGTTTGAGTAAAATTAAATGTTTTTTTTATATCCTTTGCTATCACTTTATGAGCTGGTTGTGCAATCAATTTAATTGCAGGAACAAAATTAACTACATGTGTTTTCATACCCTGAAATGATATACATATTATACTAGTTAGTTGCAATTTAACTTAAAAGTATATTACAAATAGTAATAAAATTATAGAATAGTTTTTTAATAAAATTTATTTTGCTTTAAAACCAGTAAAGTTCTCAATTAATTTTTCAATTACCACTGTCTCTACATTTATATCACTTGTCCGCTGCCGTAAAATTTCGCTTGGTATAACAATACCTTGATCAATAAATATTCTTTTTTTCTTGCGAATTGTTCTCTTTGGTACTTCTGTATCTTCTAAACTTTCTAGTAATATACTCGATTCCTTAAATATAAATTAATAATTTCAATAAACTGTTCTTTACTCTAAATGTATCAAATGAAAATTCAAAATTAAGACCTGATCCATTTTATTACTTTAAAAATTTATGACAAAAAATAACGTTATGTATTTACTGAAGGATGAAATTTTGAAGATTTTCGTTTCTGCACTTGATCAACTGGAGTGGAAATATACTTTGGTTTTTTAAGTTCAAGTTTATCTATTGCTTTAGGTTTATCATCAGAAATTTTTATTCGTTTAGTACGGCTAGTTGTTTTCTCCAAGTCTATAGGTGGTTCACTGAAAATATTCAAATTTAAAAATCATCTAATCAAAATTGTCTTTACCATATTTTTACAAAAACATTCTGATTTTGTGAAAGATAAAATATTATTTTAAATAACTGTTTCAGTTATTACTTTTGAAAATTCCCTTAATTAAAAATATGATAATCATACTGTCAACTTATATTTATAATTATTAATACCTATGTAACAAATTTTGCTGTACCAATATAAAACAACAATAAAAAAATAATATAATTAGTAAATACGTTAAATATTTAATAAAAATAAGAGAATCAATACAAACAAAATAGAAAGCAGTTAAAAATCTGCTGTCTGTTTATAATATAATGAATTTTATTATTCAACACAATATTAATATATGCTGTATATTTTCAATGAATTCTGCCAGTATATACATTTAGCACATTTGTATTGATATAGTATAATTGTATGTAACATGTTATCTTATTTCAGTAATGTTGATTTTTCATCTTGGTAATTACATGTATTACTAATGAATTACAAGATTTGAACATTGACATAATATTATATTTCAATATTGTTTGAATATTATATATATATATATATATATATATATATATATATATATATATATATATATATGTATGTATGTGTGTGTGTAGATATGTTGGTGTGAATTGTACGTGTAATGATGTGTAGTTAAAGTGTGTTGACTGAAAATATTTTATACAAATAATTTATAGGAATATAAGGAAAGAATAATTGCATTTAATTGTATCATACATTGGTAATGTTTGGATATCTTGTATGATTGAAGGATGAGCGAGATCTTCGGATTGGACAAGAGGAATGTCATGAATAAAGGTAGGAATTTGGCCTTCATCGCCAAAAGGATCCTGAAATTCATAATATAAATGAAATTAAACTTCCATCTTATAAATTTGATCTATAAGTCAAAATTTTATACAAAATGGATTTTCTTATATTCTCTATTCTCTCTATGTATCTATCTATCTATGTATATATACATATTTATATATATATATATATATATATATATATATATATATATATATATATCATTAAATGTAAAACAGATGAAATGTTTTCTCATTATTATCTAAATGTGTACTTTTTTTCAAAACAAGGAGAAAACTCACATGTGTTACAAGTGCACCTGACTGTGGAGCTGCCTCAGGAAGTGTAATAAATTGGGGATCAGGTAATATATGAGACAATGTTTCAATTTCTTGTGTAAGATCCTTGGTAGTTACTGCTCGAACAACATTATCAACATTTACTTCTGCAGACTGGTCACGTTTTCGTTTCTTTCCTCTTTTTTTTGCAACAGGAACAGTAGTTACTTGTGAAGTAGATCTAAAGTGCATAAAATACACACACATATTAGAAAGAATTTTTACACACACATATTAAATAGAATTTTTTATTGATACCCAATCTTTATTATTGTGATTAAACGTATAAGTTTTTACAAAGTCAGAAACAAAAATTAGAACTTTTTCAAAATAGTCAGTATTTATAATTTAACTAATATCAGTCACATCGACAAATTTCTGACAGATTTATAAAAAATATGATTTTCTTTATCAAACAGATTTTCATAGAAAATTTTATTAAATTAAATATTTTCTTTCATTCGTTCTACAATGAAAATTAAACATATATATTCATTAATATTACATCTTTTTTAATAATTAGTAGTGAAATCAATGAAAAATAATAATTAAATAAAAATATGACATAAATTAATTCTTTTACACAGTATAATAATAATATACTTGTTTAAAAAATAATAATTTCCTAAATATAAAATAATTAACATAAATAAAAATAACTTATATTTATATATATATACATTATATTGCACTTACAATAAACTTTTCATTTTATAGATAGATGTATAAATGTTAAATAAATCCTCTGAAAATATATAAAAAAAAATATCAGAACAATAATTAAGATTATTTTTCAAAATTTTATTCCTACCTCTTAAATATATTACTTGTTTTAAATATATTATAATTATCCCATAAACTAGTTTCGAAGCCAATCTAAGAGATAAACGTTTCTCTGGACGTGATGAATTTGAAGAGATCATTGTCATTATTTGCTCGCTAACAAAAATTTATATATATATATATATGAACAAAATAAAGTATTATTTCAATTTTATTGTCATTTGAATAAAAACAAGATATATTTTTTTTGAATTAATAAAATAAATATAATAGAACATTTATGTCTTTTATAAAATTTGTAAACATTTCAAATTACAATTAATTGAACGAAACGTAAAATTATCAAAGTGAAAAGAAACATAAATGTAAAAATAAAAATCTTACCACGATTTAACAATATTAACTTTTTCAATTTTCCATCGCAGTAATTTCTTTTTATTTGCAACTAACCAAGGTATGGCTAATTTACCATTCTTGGCTAATAGTTTAAAATCGAAAAACATTTTGATGGTATATTTTCTAAAAATAAAAACACTCTCACAAATACAAAATAACTTTACTTTTATTCAACAAAATATAACATCTAAAATGAAAAGGCATCATAACAATGAAACAAGACAACAAATTTTGTTGAAATCATCTATTATTGAATAATTAGATTTTTATTATTAATTATTGCATTTATTTTTTATTAATTTGTATTGTTTGATGGACTTTAAAAGAAATTTCATATTAAAATAAATTTCTTTATTTATATAAGTAACATAATACTTAAAGTTAATATATTTTTTGAAATATAAGATTACACAGTACTATTTAAATTAGTATTTATGTAAAAATTTAATAAAAATACAATAATAAGCTTTATACCAAAATATTATTCACATAATGCATGTACTTACTAAAATATAGCAAAAATTAAATAATAATATTTAAGATGTTCTTAAATAAAATTTTTGCACTAAAATAAATTATATATTTATTTAAAAACAATAACGTTTGAGTATATACAACTGAAATTCATACGGATCTTAAAATATAGAGGTTAGGTTTAATAATTAAAATTATTTCAAAATCTCAACAATCAAGTTATATTTTAATATATTCACCAAATAACGCATGAACTTTTAAAAAAATAGAAACTTAATAATTATCACTTCAATGATGTTGAATGTTATTTTTAAAATGTACTAAATATTTTATTTTAGTGAATAACATATATTGTTAATTACAATTGTTAATTGTTATTAACAATTGTTATTGTTAATAACAATATATTGTTAATTAATGGGTTATTTTTTTAATATGCAGAATACGCTCAAGAATATATTTAAAGAAACAACAATCAATTTATCAAAAAATAATTCAAATGTACACATTTAAAAACATATAAGTATATTATTAATTTTTAGGTTTCATTTTTATTAAAACTAAAAGTTAATCTTAATAATAGTATTTTTTTAACTTCACATACACTAAGTATAAGTATATGTGGATATATATATATATATATATATATATATAATTTAAATAACAAATATTAATGGAGCTAATAAGAGAAAATATCATAATTACACAATAAGAATTCTAAATATAAAGACTATTGCTTATTACTCATTTTTTATAAAAAAATATTTTTGAATATTTACAAGAAAAAATAAAATTATAATGTATATAATGAAATATTCACGGACATTGCTTTTCGCCCAACATTTTTTATAATTCTAAGGTAAAAAAATACAAATTTAAAGGAAAAATATTTATTAAATCTTACCTGCTTTACTGGACAATGACAAATAATAAATGCCCGCTAACAGAGTTTGGCAGATTTATGCCGCTAATATTAAACAATCAATTCGGATTTCGCATAACGGTCGAAAGAGGAATGAAGTGTAATGAATTTAAAACGCGGAAGATTTAAATGTAAGCTTGACAAATTATGAATACAAATTTAGTGTTTTTTTGTTAAAATTTAATGTAATGA
Organism: Acanthacorydalis orientalis; assembly: GCA_034766995.1. Lineage (NCBI taxonomy): Eukaryota > Metazoa > Arthropoda > Insecta > Megaloptera > Corydalidae > Acanthacorydalis > Acanthacorydalis orientalis. The sequence goes on from CM068316.1 coordinate 44,628,304, forward strand.
TAGATAAATTAATTGTATAAGCTATTAATTTTGAACTCCGCGTTATTTTATTACAGTATTTCAATATTTACGTACAATATTTCTTACGTATTCATGAAATTAATACCAATAAAACATTTTATTATATTTTAAGAAAGAAAATACAGCCAAACATATAATTGATTATTTACTCGTATATTTGATTTGTAAAAGAATTAATTTTATAAAGTCGCGAAAGATTGCAATTAAAAACAATTATAAAAATTCAAAAAAAAAATAATTATACCAATATCTAAATCTTGTGTACAATTCCTCTCGCAACTCAGTTCATCCCTTCATCAAATTCTCGCAGAAATACATATAAATGTAAATAGTTATTAATGACCGTAAACTAATATAATAAGAATGTATCGTTATTTAATGTGTTTAAATAATTAACAATTTATTCAAGACACTACCAAAATCAAAACTTAATATAAACATTAATAATAAGTTCAAAGAATATACTAAATAAATGGAATATGTACTTTAAAAATATTTTTTTTGTAATTTTATAAGATAGCTTACTAAATTTGAAGCACAATATACATATATATATATATATATATATATATATATATATATATATAATTACAATTAATTTAATGTTTAAAATCTGCTTGTTATTTAATTATTTATATTTACTTATATTTTATTTTTTCAGTTTTGTTTAAATCTCTTACTTATTGATAACCTTCTTTTCATTCTTTTGCAATCCACTTTATCTGGTTTTTTTGCTTGATACTACAAAGAGTATATCAGACTTGGACATGGAATTCATGTATGATACATATTTCACAATTATTTTCATTCTCGCTTATTATTTTACATAATTTTAATAAATAAGTGTACTAATAATGAATGTTCATATCCTTCAAACATGCTAATTAATAAATTATGAAATTGCAGTTCTCTTTTAAATAATCAGTTGTTTTATACTTTATCCTATTTCTATTATAAATCAATGAATTTCATATTTTTTTTTAAATTCAATACATCGTTAATACTACTTTGTTAATAGATTGTTTTTTACTATTCATTTTCATTTAATTTGGGGCAAATTTAACAGATAAAGATGGGATATTATCAAAAAACGCTATTAGATTCCTTATCACATTTATTTCAAGTCGTAACATTCATTTCTGAATTTGCTAAAAAATGAATGGAAATAAATTGAGTCGGTTTATTTTACTTAATTATTGGTATTATAGTTTTTTATATGATATTTTAGTGTTCTATATAAAAAAAATCTATTACTTCAGATGTTGATATTAAACATAACCATAACAAATATTGCTGGTTTAATATATTAAAAACTTCCTGTAAAAACTAAAATAATGTATTGCATATTTACATAAAAGAAAATCTATTTTTAAACATGCATGTGTAACTTTTGTCAAAGAAAATTTATCTATTCATAATTTCTTTTTACAAAATCAATGATTGTTAAAACATCAACAGGTGTTTCATTGTATTTTTATAACCTATTGACGTAACATGTTATCCGTTTTTTAATTTCACTTTTTATTTAAAGTGAACTTTGCTTACGTCTTCAAAAAGATCACGTAGTTTAAACTAAACTATCGCTTTACTTACTTAAGTGGTATTAGTCTTAAAATATACTTGATAGAATGGAAGACGTTGTAATACTCTCTGCTTGTCGCACACCAATCGGTAAATATAAATATTAATAAAAATACCATTTCTTTAATTTAATAGAAAAAATATTAAAACATTTTCAGGTTCCTTTTGCGGATCCTTGTCTACTTTACATTCTCATGACTTAGGGAGCATAGTAATAAAAGATGCTTTGAAAAGAGCAAATGTACCTTCTTCTGAAGTTTCTGAAGTAATAATGGGACAGGTAATTATTTTCGTAAATATTTCATAAAATATAATAATCATACATTAAGATAAACAATTCTCTATGTACTGAAGCATATTAAAATTCTTATAAAATAATTAATAGCATCGAGCTTTTTTGATTTGATTCAAATTATATAATTTAATTCAAATTCAAATTTTGTTTTATCAGAATCATTTACTTTTTCCAATATTTTTCTCTTATTGTTAAATTATTGGAAAAATATTCAAATAGTAAAACTTTATCTAAGAATAATAAACTTTTTTGTACATAAAAATAAAAAAGTTAAGAAAAAATGGATCTAATTGTGGACAATTATAATTAATAAATATTACAATTAAGCAAATACCAATAACACTTTAAGTAAGTAAAATTACAATCAAATAAATTAACATGTATTCAATTAAATGTAAATTATAAAATATAACTTTTAAAAAGAATAATGTTATGATGTGTAAATAATATTTTTCAGTGAGTTTATTTCTTACAATAATTCATCAAATATTCAAAATATACATATGTTTTTAGAATTGGAAAAAGTTAATCATTTTAATATTAATTATTTGAGTACATATATGTATATATTTTTAAATATATAATGATAAGGTTAATATGGTTGGAGTATCAAAGATTCAGCACAGCTGTGAATTGTATTGTATTTTGGACTGTTTCATACACTTTTGTTCTTTTTTTTTAATAGACATTAACTGCCGGTGAAGGTCAAAATCCTGCTCGGCAAGCTGCAATTAAAGCTGGGCTTCCAGTTCATGTCCCTGCTTATGGTATCAATATGCTATGTGGATCCGGTTTGAAGTAAGTTATAAATATTTAATATTTTAAAGCATGAACTGGTTTTGTGTTTGTTAAAATTAATTATGATAACTCTGGTAAACTCATAGTAATATATCATATATTTTTCATTTGTATATATTTTAGTCATTTATTCTAATTCAAATTATATTTATTTATGTTTTATATGTATATACTTCTTTTCAAACTTATTTAATGTCTGTTTACTTATCAGTTTGCTTTATAAATGTTTGTTTATTAGGGCAGTTATGGCAGCTTACCAATCAATTCGTAGTGGTGATTCAACAATTGTAGTTTGTGGTGGACAAGAAAGTATGAGTCAAGCACCCCATACCATTCGATTAAGAGAATCTGTTCTAATGGGTCCTGCAAAACTACAAGATGCAATGCTTAGTGACGGACTTACTGATGCTATGAATAATGTACATATGGGTTTAACAGGTATAATTTATTTAATATAATATCAGATATAAACATATGTGTGTGTACGTATTTATGTATATATATATATATATATATATATATATATATGTGTATATATATATATATATATATATGCATTTATTTTTAATAGCTGAAGAAATTGCAAAAGTATATAATATCTCTCGAGAAGAACAAGATTTGTATGCATCTGAGTCTCAAAGACGAACAAAAGAAGCACAAATTAATGATTTGTTTTCTAAAGAAATAGTGCCAGTACAAGTTTCACATAAAAAAGAAATAAAAACAGTATCTGTAGATGAGTTTCCAAAATTTGACACTTCTTTGGAAAAATTGGCAAAACTTCGGACAGTATTTAAAAGTGTTTGTATAAATGAGTATTAATAGTATACATTTTTAACTCATTAATTATACACATAAAAAGCAATCCTATTTTTTTTTCTTTAAGGATGGGACTGTTACAGCAGGAAATGCATCAGGAATTAATGATGGTGCTGCTGCTTTAGTATTATGCTCTCGTGCTGCTGCAGAAAAACATAACTTTAAACCAATAGCAAAAATTATATCTGTTGCACAAACTGGCTTAGAACCAATGCTAATGGGCTTAGGACCCATATCAGCTGTAACTGCTGTTGTATGTATACAAATTTATTCATATTTTTCTTTTGATGTTAACAAAAAAAATCATTTTTTTGTTGCTTTAGATATGAGTTATAAATGTTTTATTATTTGAAATATACAAAAAAATATGAAATACAATTTTTAACAATATATTCTTTGATTCAGTTGAAAAAAGCAGGATGGTCAAAAGAAGAAGTTGATGTATATGAGTTAAATGAAGCATTTGCTGCACAAACTATAGCTGTTTTAAAAGATCTTGGTTTATCAACTGATAATGTCAATATAAATGGTGGAGCTATTTCATTAGGACATCCAATTGGTGCTTCTGGAGCTAGAGTATTAGTAACTTTATTACATGTTCTTGAACAAAAAGGAAAAATTAGAGGTGTAGCATCCTTATGCATTGGTGGTGGAATGGGAATAGCAATAGCTATTGAAAGATATAATTCATAATATTTTCTTTTGTTGTGAAATATTTTCACATATATATATATATATATATATATATATATATATATATATATATATATATATATATATATATATATGTATGTATATGTATGTATGTATATATATATATATATATATATATGTAATTGACAGCAAATTAACTTTCACTCCTATTATCGATACAGATCATCAAAAATGGAACACCTTTAGTGCTTTAAAAATAATATAATATGCTCATTATATATGCTTCATCAAAATGCACAGTTTAATAATGTTCTTGAATATTTTTAATTCAGATATCACATAAATAACTCGAACACTGCTTGTGATAAAGAAATAATATGTATTTAAAAGAAGTAACTTATAAATTATGTTTTGTAGTAATATAACAAAAGGATTTTGTATTATAAATGACAGTATTGTGTCTTACTTTTTTACTTGTTATTAATATAATTGATAGACAGTAAGACTCATTTTTGAAAAAGTTTTGTGAAAAATAACTTACTTTTCTATTTTAAATTAAATAGAAAGGATGAATCTCTATATTTTAATTATACCATTCAAAATATCTAAACAATGAAATCTTATTATACAACTTAACCATGACTTGAGTTTTATATTTTTTTAAAATAAATTTATGTTTTAATATTTAACTATAACTAAATTGTGAAAACACAAATATTTAATATTCTATTATACCAATATATACAAATATTTATGTTTTATGATTGTTTTACATACACACACACACACACTCATATATATATATATATATATATATATATATATATATATATATATATATATATATATATATATATATATCATATGATAAAAGTCATTAGCTTTCTTATTATTTCAGATTTTTTAAGAAAAAAAATGTTTACTTAATTTTTAATATTTATACAAAAGAATGGTACACAATTTAAAATATTTCATGTTTTTGTGTTCAATAGATATTAATAGGAAATATGTATTCAATAAACTTATATCAGTGCTGTTAATTATTAAATTTATATATATATATATATATATATATATATATATATATATATATATATATATATATATATATATATATATATATATAATTTATTTAATAAATACCTCATAATTGTAGTTGAAAGTATTCTGCATTCATTTTTATCAATCTGGGCATTATTATTATTATTTAATGGATTTAGTACTTGAGAAATGAAAACATATGACAGATTAGATAATACAAAGTATTATATGAAATTTTTAGTTATATAATTACATTGTTTATGTTATAGAAAAATGTCAGTATATGTATTATTAATATTTTTACTGTTGGTTATAATTAAAGGTATCTGAGGTAAATATTTATATGTTACAAAGTATTTCAAGTTTATATTGTTAAAAACTATTTTATATTTATGGTAAAGTGCTTCCTTTGTTTTTATAACTGTATTTATGAAAACAAATGTAGGTAATAAATTTTATATGCATTTATTGTGTTTTTTTTTTGTACATGAAAAATGATTACAATATTTATAATTTATTTGTTTAAATATTTACAATAATTAGATGTGTTATAAATATTTATTGTATTAGTAATAAGTATTTAATTATTACATGTCTTTAAATACTCATTACTTTTGAAACAATTTATTTTTTATATCTCATAATTTAAATATTTTATTTAAAAAGCCGTTTGTATTAGAAATGAAATAAATAAAAAAAATGTCAAATATATTTGTTTATAGTTCGAAATAAACAGTTTAAGAGTCACTGATTATGTAAACTCAAGTAGGGAATTTTTCAATGCTTTTTTATTTCGCATGATGGTTGTCCTTTAACTGTTTATAGTGTACCTGTTCATTTTAATTACTTGATTTAATATAAAATCGATAATGGGTTCTAATAACAAGAAAAATAGAAATAAAGAAAAAGATTCAAGAAAAAGACGTCATAGAAGTCGAAGCAGTTCCGTGGAAGTTGTTCGTGAAAGAGAAAGGCGTCGTCACCATCACAAGCGTCACCACAAAGAGAAAAAACATAAATCCAGACATCATGGTTATGACAGTGAAGGTAAGGTTCAATTTTATTTCTATAAAGCATATCAATTTTGACATTTTTGGTAATGTTATAATTATTGAAACTAAAGGTGTTTATAGTACACCATGTAATTTATATAAATTAAAAAAATGTCAAATTGATGTTTTCCAATTACTGGTGTATTGGTCTGCATATATAATATGTATCATTGATAAATATACTAGAACATAATTCTTATGTATGCAGATTGTACACTGTGTTTAGAATTTTGTGATTGGCTGTTTTTGTTGATTATTTTCAGGCAAGGTGAGACGCTATGAAGAAGGAATCCTTTAGCTGTTTTAGGTAACAATGCATTAATAGATAATAAGTTTTACTTTTCATTATGGTAAGTGATACCATTATAATATATTCAATATGACACAAGTTGATATGCCATGATCTAACTAATTGTGTGAATTTTATAAAGTAATTTACAGAAAGTTATAACTGATTTATAGAAAGCAAATAAAATCGTTTTTCTTATTTATTGCTTATATAACTGAAAATAAAATAGAATTAAGAAAATATTTTAATATCAGAAGTTTACAATAAATAATAACTACGGATTCGAAACAAAAAAATATAACTATTTGAAATCAGAAAATATAAAGAAGTAATATTCACATTCAGCAGTTGACAAGTATATCAATGAAACTTTTGGCAATTAATAAAACCTAAATTTTAATTTAATGAAACATTATAATGGTTATTTTATGTGCTAATATTTTGAAAAGTAAATATGTCGATAGTCTATGGAAACAAAAATAAATAATCTAGTGCACAGCTGATTAAATTAAAAAAAAACTGCTTTGATATAGTTTACATAAAAGAATATATGTACTTGTAAATATTATTATCATATATAAAATATTTGTAAACGACTATTTTTTTTTCAATCGTATAACCAAGGAGGTTATAAGAAGGAGGCCAAATTCAGGTGTTTGGGGGCAGCGAAAAGTGGTTGTTCGAGTTTCAGTCGGTGACTTCTGTGCGGAACATACTACGCGTAGAAAAACACATGACTGAGGTATTCTAACCTGAAAGTCTTCATTGTCGTGTTTACATTCATTTTCACACAATCAGCTGTACTTAGCAGATATTGTGGTACCAAGAATTGTGCGCATCAGGCTTCGTGCAGAAGTCACTTCATTCTGCTACTAGCAACGCCATCCAATAGTTGAGTTTCATAAATTGATTACAATAGGCAGTCGACTGAATTCGGTCTCCTTCGTATAGCCTCTTTGCATATAACATATGTATTTTGTGTTTCATTACAATAAATACAATTTTATTATTAATTTTTTCATTAAGTAAGTACTGTATTACGATCATATAAATTGGATTACAAAGGTAAAAATTACAATCAATTGTATATATGTAATAGAACCATATTATTATAAAGTTTTAATTTGTTATTCATTTTATTAAATGAATGAAATAACATGAAGAAATAAATATGGAGCTAAAATATTTTATTTGTTTTTAAAAAGGTGTGTGTGTGTGTATGTATGAATGTATGTGTATAAAAATATTTGTATATTTTTTATATAAGTTTCTCTTAGCATAATAAGTCATTAAATTAGGATCAGCTAGTTTTTAAGCAGTTTTAAACATTAATTTATGAAACTTTAATTCATATATTTTTATTCATGTCTATTTTGTTGTTTTAATGAACAAGTTATATTTTGGGAATGGTATTTCCATTTTATGATTTTTTTTTAAAATCAATTTGACCATAATTGTAATTACAATAATTTATTCAAATATAAAATCATACTTATTCTTCAGGTTTATTTGTATTTCATTGAAACTTATTGAAAAAATGTACTTTTTCTTGAACAATTAATTTTTTACTAGGTTCTGATATTGTCATCGCACCATCTCCTCCAAGGTTGAAACATTCATCAGTAACACCACCACCACCACCTACAATAACAATTCGAGATGATAGTAGTCCAGAACCAAACAGCCATGAAACAAACTCTGCAGGAGCAGAATCTTTGTCAATTGAAGAAACAAATAAGCTTAGAGCTAAACTTGGCCTTAAACCATTACAAACAGATAGCGTATCTACATCGGCTGATGGAAAAAAGAAAGATGACCTCGGTGAATTTTATCACAAGCCTGCTGAAAATATTAGAGATCAAACACAACAAGAAAAAATTCGGATGAAATTAAATGAACGGAAAGAGAGGCGTGTTTTAGAAGAAAAATTAAAAAGAGTTAAAACTCTTGGTGATGATAATAGTGAAGATGATATAGAATCATGGGTTGAAAAAAGTAGACGTGTACAGAAAGAAAAAGAACAAGCTGCTAAACGTGTAAGAAACTTTTTTGTTATTTAGTATTTTAAATATGAATTGTAGGTTGAATAATTTTTATATCCTTATGTAAACACCTATACATACAGTTTTATTTTTAGGCAAAACTTCTTGAAGAATTGGACCAAGAGTTAGGTGTTGGACAATTAGTTGATGCTGCTGCACGTGAACAACGTCAAAAAGTATATAATCAAAAAGATTTAGTTGGAGTTCGTGTAGAGCATGATGCTCAGTCATTTAAAGAAGGTACTACACTGGTATTGACATTAAAAGATCAGGAAGTATTAAATACTGATGAAGATGTATTGGTTAATGTTAATATGATTGATGATGAACATTATAGAAAGGTAAAAATATGCTTCTGTTACTGAATTTATGTTGATTTTATTATAATAAAATGTATAAGAATATGTAATTGTAATTTTTTTAAATAATTGAACTTTTAGAACATTGAACGCAAAAAACAAAAGCTAGCATATAATCCGTATGATGATGCAGATCAGCAATTAGATGAATACGGTAATCCAAAACCTAAAGATTTATTAGGAAAATATGATGAAGAAATCGAAGGTGAAAAGAAGAAAAGTTTTGCAATTGGTATCGATGATGATTGTGAAGCTTTAAAACGGCGTACACATCTTTCTATTAAAGCAAAATTAGAAAATAAAAGACTTGAATCATTAGTACTTCCAGAACCACGCCTTGCTTCTGAGTATTATAGTGAAGAAGAATTGACCAAGTTTAAGAAACCAAAAAAGAAGGTTCGTAAAATACGTGAAAAGGGAAAAATTTTAAAAGCTGAAGAACTCGAATCTCAATTAAATTCTTCAGCTGGTACAGATTATTTAAGAGATTTGGGTACACGCCGTAAAAAAAGTAATCATGAAGCTGACGTAAACCAGTTTATGGAAATTGATGATGTTCCAGGTAAATATTTTTTATTTGTTACTCATATCTAATATTGTGATATTACTTTTTGAAATATTGCAGGAAAAGTTAGTGATGTAATTTAATTAGATCATTTATATTACATTGTACATTTGTTGAAAGTATTTAAAAAATTAGTATTTTTTATAAAACTAATTGTTAATACTGAATAGTATTTCTAGAAAATCAACCATATTAATTAAATAATAAAATGTAAAATTCAATTTGTTGTTAATATTGCTATATTTTAATTAACACTACATTTTATTCCATTTGTTTTATTGTATAGACGTTAAATATAAAGAAGATGATATTAAAATGGAATCTGAAGATAATGAACTGGAACAAGCATTACATAGAGCTCGTAAATTAAAGGCTTTAGAAAGTAAAATTGTAATCCCGCCACTTGATTTTGTTAAAGTAGAACCTGTTGAACAAGAATCAAGTAATGAAGATATAGGTAGTATTGTGCTGAATTCAACAGCAGAATTTTGTAGAACTCTCGGTGACATTCCTACTTACGGACGAGCTGGTAATCGTGATGAGGAAGAAGATTTATTGGTAAAAATTATGAATGAAATTTTATGATGTTGCATAAAACTTTGTAATAATAAGTTTTATTTTTTAAAAAATAGGATTTTGAGAGAGACATTGATTCGAATAGAAAATCAGCAACTGCAAATGAAGATGGTGAACGTATAAGTTCATGGAATGCGGTTGATATGGATCGTGCTGTAACTAAAGCAGAGTTAGCACCTCCTGAAACACCTATTCTTGATGAAGAACCAGATGTAGGTGCGGGTGTTGCAGCTGCGTTACGTCTTGCAATGAGCAAAGGCTATCTTGATAAAAGTGATACAAACCGACCTTCTACGTCAAGACTTGCTCACCTTCAAGCCAAAAATTATTCCATTGAAGATAAATCTCATGGGTAAATTATTGTACAAACTTTATTAAAGAAGCTTTTATCAATGCAACATTATTTGTCATAAAACTGAAATTCTTTTTTTATTTATATTTTCAAATGTACTTTTTCAGAGATGATGACAAGTTTGGTCGAAGAGACCGATATTCTGGACCTCTAATGGATTTTAAAGAAAAAGATGCTTTTAAACCAAATGTAAAGTTAGATTACATTGATGATGAAGGTCGTGTCTTAAATGCTAAAGAAGCATTTCGATATCTTTCTCATAAATTTCACGGCAAAGGTCCTGGTAAAAATAAGATAGAAAAAAGGATTAAGAAAAATGAGCAAGAAGGGGTATTATATTTGTTTTTTATATTCATATTTGTATGTACACAGTCAAGTTCATTATACGGATATATTAATAAAAATTGTCAATTGATTAATGAAGTATTTTCATTTTACATGAAATTTATATTTCTATGTATATGCATATATTTTTATTTTTACTATATTTTTGTTTTTTAGTTAATGAAAAAGATGAGTTCTACTGATACACCTCTAGGAACATTAAATATGCTACAAGCAAAACAGAAAGAAACTGCTTCTCCATTTATAGTTCTTTCAGGAAGTAAAAGTACTAACTCGTAAGTACAGATGTATACACTGAATATGTATAATTATTTTATATGATTTTCTTTTTTTTACAGTGCTATGATATCAAAAATAAAACTTTAAACAATTATGACATTAAATTATTTATAATACAAAATTTGTACATGATGAAAATAATTGTTCTATTGTTTGTATTAATTACCCATCCCTGTTTTTGTTAATGTTAGACCTTTACAATGTAAATGAATAAAAACTAAAACACAATTTCGATTTTTTGTTTTTCTGTAATTTGGATTTGATTTAAATTGTAAAAAAATATCTACTTAAAAACTATTATTTAATTTTATATATAAAAATCCACACATTTACATTAAATAATTAAAATATATCAGAATCTTCATCATTCTGTTTATTCAGAAACATTTGTTGGAAAACTTCAAATTCTTCGGCAGTAACTCCAGCGACATTTACTGCAAACGTATTTATATTTGTATCTGTTATTTCAGCTAATCGTGGGTTTCTGTTTGGTTCTTGAGAACTTGCTTTTGGATTTCGTACTTTATATACACCTAATAGCAATAAAAACGTGTGTCGACACTGAATTTCATTCAACGACAACTCTAAAGCACTTGAATTATATATTTCACTAGTATCTATTTTCATTTCTTTTGTAATATAGTTCAGTTTATCTTGTAAATGTGACCAATTTTGTAACATTACATTTGGATTATTTTCTAAAAATTTCACTACATTTTTACGTGTTAACAATATTTGCAAGAAAACTGGTATTCGTTTTTTAATTTCTTCATTAGATACATCTAACAAATGAGGTTGACTTGATAATAAGTAAATTAAATGGTTTTCTCCAAATTGACAATTACGCCAGTTTTCGATTGATGTTTCTATAAAATTGTTGTTTTTGAAAAGAATTCTCGGATAAAGTGACACCTAAACAAATATATATATATATATAAATATTAGTAACATTTGCTAAAATAAATAGTATAATCCTATTGAAGCTATCAGAATATTACGATAATTCTTTTTTTATGTTAACTTAAAAGTATTAAAACTACTTAAATACTACAAAATATATATTTTATATATTATAAATAATATGTGAAATTTTCTTCTAACAGACTAGTTGCTTTTACATTATTAAAATGTATTGTTTCAGGCCAGAAGGTTACAGTATTTGAGATAACAAATTAGTAAACTTGAATATATTCTTTTAAAGTAAAACTAAACAGAACTGCAATACAAGTTAACATTTTAACATTTATTGTTAATTAATGAAATAATAAACTTTACAAAAAAAAATGTTTTACAAACCATATTTAAACAAAGTTCTGGTTTAAATCCTTGAAATGTAAAAATGCTAAAAATTCGTTCCCATTGATTGATACTAGTTTTTTCTAAATAAGGATTATTCCTTATAATAGCATCAAAATTTCTTTTTGAAATTCCTAAGCTTTCAATTGCTTCACTTGAAAACATTTGAAATGTATTAATATTTGAATATTTTCGAATTGCATATTGAAAATGTTGATGTTTAATTATTGTAATTATACTTTTTAATAAAAATTGTTTCTGAATCATTTTATGTACGTAAATCGTACTGCACAAAATTAATAATCACAAAGTATTTATGATAAATATATTTAATACAACTCAAATATAAAAATCATTATCAGAAAAGTATGATAGAATTTGATAAATAATTTCTTTTATTCATAAAGATTATGTTGTACTCAAAAATATTTAAGGTTATAACCAATTAAAACTATGCAGGATTAACTCATATACTGCCGTGAAACTAAAAATAAATGCTTGTATAATGTATGCTTTAATATTAAAGCATACTCGCCTTGGCTAGAATAAGGTTTTATCAAAAATTTTTCTTTCATAGATTTTTTTAATTAAAAAGTAAAATTCATTTGTTTATATATATAAATATATATATATATATATATATATATATATATATATATATATATATATATATATGTATAGTTTAAATTACTTGTAATAGTGTTAAATAATCAACATTTTCAATATTTATTCTTATTAAAATACATTTTCATCTACTAGTGTAAACCATTTTTCTTTATAAAAGTATACTTAGTTACTACTTACTTTTTATATTTTTTGTTTCTTTATTTTAATAAAAAAAAATCATAGTGGTAATAAGTATTTTCATAAAATCTATACCGAAAAAAATGAAATTTGTATTATCATTTAGAGATTTATTAAATGTATAGTAGTATTTGCATTGTAATACGTTTTCTAAAAACAGTACTATGGCAGCTAATGGGTTAATATTAGTAACTCAGTGACAGTTGTACATTTTATAAAAATTCGAAAAATTATAATTAAAAATTTGTAATATATTTAGAAGTATATTGTACATAGCTCACAAGATATTTTGTATGTATACATTTCATTTTAATTTTTAAATTTCATTTTTTTTAGTTACATACATGTTATTGGTAGAATTTGTAACATTTTATTTTTAAGCAGAGTTGGAGATTATTTACAAAAAGTAAATTCGTAAAATGGTTTAAAATATTTTACGTTTAACACAGAAAAATAATTTTCAACCTCCAAGCGTTCAAACAGAAATTAATAACCGTTAAAATTACTTTTTAAAATTGTGGAAAGTCAATATAACCTCTCATTATTATGGATGAAGAATTGCGTACAGTTTGGTGTGGTAATTTAGCTAATGAAGTTACGGAAGAAATATTATACGAATTATTTTTACAGGTATATTAGAATTTTTCAAAATAACATTTTTAAAAATTATACAAATTATTTACAGTTCGTTTCTATATCAATCATTCAATTATTTACTTATTTATTGCTCAATAGGCAGGCCCACTTGACAATATTAGACTTCCTAAAGATAAAAATGGAAAACAAAGGTCTTTTGGATTTATTGTATATAAACATCAGTGTTCTGTACCATATTCAATAGCATTATTTGAAGGAACATATCTCTTTAATCGACTTCTGAATTTGAAAATGCATACTAATAGAGTTTCACAATCTAATAATATGAAACCAAGTTCTTTTCCTGTTTCTCAAGATACATCAGCTTTGGAAAACAAATTTCTTATGAATTCTCGATTTGCTTTCACTACTTTACAAAATGCTAATTTAATATCTCAAGACATTTTTATGGGTATAAATCAGTTAACAACAGCTAGTTTGAGAGGTCAATGGAATGGGAATCATAATCCTAATTTAGATAAACATTCGAGCCATTACAGTAATGATAGGAATAAGTATAATGACCACTGTAAATATAATTCTGTAAAAAAGCATCATTCAGATAGGAATCAACGATATGAGCAAAAAGATTGTAGAGAAACTCTTAAAGGAGAACATCAAAAACATTATCACAACCGAAAACGGAAAAGATAACATCTTATATATTTTGTTTTGTTATATCGTAATGTACAAATTACTTTCCTTAAAGTGTTCAAATTATTTTTATATGATCGTGGCATAATTAAATTCTTTTTCAGTATAAAAATCTGTATAAGTATTTAAGTATAATGTAATTCCATTTCCATGCAATTTTTTTTTTGTGTTTTGTTAGAATCTGTTCATTTATTTAGTTAGAAATAGTAAGAAAAAAACCTTCATAATATCAATTATAAAGTATGTAACTGAATATGAAAATCATTATCAAATATTCTTTGTATTAATAAAAAATGAATTATTTTACGATAACTAAAATCAAAATTAAATGTGAGTAAAGTTATCAAGTTTTATAAGAAAATAAAATCTGTTTTCTGTAGAAATTTTTTTATGCATAAAGTAAAAATATCTTTTGTGCCATTAGATAAGTGTTGTGAAGAGAAATTTATTACATCTTTTTAATTTCATTTTCGAACTTTTTAAAATATGATTAGTTGATTGTAGTCTCTTTAAATAACCTTTTTTGAGCATGTTAATTTTTGTATGTCAACATCTTATTAAATGTATCATGTTCAATAAAAATTATGTAATGCAGGTATAAAGTTACTTGATACATAGTCAGTTTTAATAATTAAAAAACCATACTCTGAAAAAATTGACAGAATTCTCTGATAGTAGCAATAAACCAAAAAGGCATGCAAATTAACACAAACTTTGCACAAAAACATTTTTCATAGAATTATGTATACAACATTTATTGAAATTTACATATAGATGTTTTATATAACATGTTTATATATTTTATTTCTGTATAATTATATATTTTTTAATTTTTATTTGCTATGAGAAATATATTTTAAGTATTTTATAAGAGGAATATTACTTAAACTAATTGAAAATAAAGAACACCAATTTTTTTTAATTTATGTTAAATAACTACATACACAATATCCTATTTATATATTATATATAATTCATCTTTAAAACAAAGTGACTATATTAACTGTTTTATAAATTTTATCTATATTAGTGTATAATTAACAAATTTTATTCTGTGTGAAACTCAAAATTTATGTTGTAATAAAGTCCATTATGTACATACATAAAACATCAGTTATATTTTTAATGAGTATTTTTGTAATATATAAAATTGAAATATTTTCTCATTCAGTATATAAAAATTATAGCATTTATTCTACAAAAATCATCGTTATTATGCTTTATATTAGTAAAAAAAGTTTTTTTTTTGAATTACAAACATTTCTTTGTATTTATACATTTTCATTAATATAAAAAAAATCGTTTTGTATGAGTTAATTTTAAGTGTATTACTTTTTTAAAAGTTTACATATTTTTTTTCAATCATCAGATCTCTAATTTTATAATCATACTATTATTATATTGTCATTAATTTTGTATTATTTTCTAATAATCATCTGTAAAAAAGTTTGTTCTTTTTAAGAATTATTTTCATTGAAATGTAAGTAATTATATTAAAGTAAATCATATTCAAATATCAAAAATATAATACAATCGGAAAGAAATACCACAATTTATCTCCTGATTATAAAAGCAGTACATACTTTATATCAGTATTTAATGGGTACTGAAGAACAGATCAAGAAGAGAAAGAAAATTAAAATGATAACATTTTCTTGTGTGAGCAAATTGTATTATGTATATAAGGAAGAAGACAATTTTAAATTTGTCGTAGAAGAATTCGATTGACAAGGAAATGAAGAATACATTTGAAATGTAACTAACCAGGATATGAAGGAATATATAATACAATTTTAATAAAAGTTATATTCAAAAATAAACGTACTTATTTAGGATAAAGTGTTCTTACATTTTTATTTTGTTTTTTTTTTACCCAAAACACTATTATTATATTGTAAACGTGTGTTTATTTTTATTTGCATTAAGCTGTACACATCTGTATGTTTATTGTACATATTTATTTTTTTTTAGTGCAAATATTAGATTCAAACTATTTATTTAAAATATAATACAAATTGAAAAAATAAATGAAACTCCATTTGTACATATACATTATTTGTAAATTACATCTATAGGATTATTATTTTTTTTATAAATAACATGAATTGTAAATTTGAAAGCAGTAATGAAATGATAAAAATAGGTGTTACATTTTTTCTCAATAAAAATAAGATGTAAATACATATTGTAAATAACAATTTTATTTCAAGTTAAGTCAATTTCTTAAATCAATCTAATATTGTATTGCATATGTCAAAATATTTTTTTATCCGTTTTTTAGTTTTGTAATGTATGTAATTACAAATGTAATTACAAATTTATATTAATATATATATATATATATATATATATATATTGCAAAAAAAATTTAACTTCATTATTTTGTTTGTAATCTAAAAATGAAACAACGGATGTCGTCACAATTCTTATGAAAAACACCGTTTGCTATTGGTTGAATATTTCAATATCCTAACCAATGACAATTGATCTTAGAGAACGTTAGTCCCGCGCTTCTAATCTGGAATCGTCAAATAGAGCACCAAACGTTGTTTGTCGTTTGTTCGTTGTTTGTTAGTAGACGAGTCTTGGGTTTTGTGGTTTTATTTCTGTTTTAATTTTGATACATATTGAAAAATGTCTGGTCGTGGAAAAGGAGGTATTTATGTAGCTAAGGTTTTACCAATATAAATTTTGTATTCGTCATGTATATCATCAATTTCTTGTATATACATCGTCTTTTGTTTGTCTCTTGTTTGAACAAACACAAAAATATTTAAATGTCCATATATTTTTTATCTTGTTGAAAATTAAATTTTTATCTGTTTTGGAGATAGACATGAAAAATGATAAAATAAATTTCGAGCTATTACGTTTGGTTTGTAGGTAAAGTTAAAGGAAAAGCAAAGTCGCGCTCAAATAGAGCAGGTTTGCAGTTTCCCGTTGGCCGTATTCATAGGTTACTTCGAAAAGGTAACTATGCAGAACGTGTAGGAGCTGGAGCACCTGTTTATTTGGCAGCAGTTATGGAGTATTTGGCTGCTGAAGTGCTAGAATTGGCGGGAAATGCTGCTAGAGATAATAAGAAAACCAGAATTATTCCTCGTCATTTACAGCTGGCAATTCGAAATGACGAAGAATTAAATAAACTTTTATCTGGTGTAACTATAGCGCAAGGTGGTGTTTTACCGAACATTCAAGCAGTTTTGCTCCCAAAGAAAACCTCAACAACTACTACATCTAAAAGTGGCAAGTCACAGTCACAAGAATATTGATTTTAAATATGAATTTGTTTGTTACTCGACATTGAATGTAAATCTTTCATTAAATAACTTTCTTACACGTTTACTTTTTACTTCATTTAACCCTGTCATTTCATTATTTAGTCTAACGGATATTGTACCTATTCAAAATTATAATAAATTCTTTTGACAGTTAATTTATGTATTAAAATATGTGTTATGAAAGAAATATGTAAAAGAAATTAGTGTTACAATGCATGTTTTCTTAATGAAAGTTTCATTATCCATTATCATTTTTTTTGTCTGAAATCCTTTTGTTTATTAATCAAAAGGGGTTTGGAATAAAATACTTTGTATTTGTGTTTGAATATATGTATATGTGCACATTACAATTATCTGAAAAAATTATATTGAAATAATGTACATTCTTAATACAAATAAATATATTAGTAAAAGAAATAATAAATACAAAAGCAAATTACAAATACAAAATCAGTGATGTATAAAAAATAATGAACATATTGTTAAAGTTAATACTAACATAATTGAAACTTTATTTGTACTGCTTGATCCTATACCTGGTACATAAAGAATACCAATAGGACCAATATCTGAACCTATTCCGCTTTGTATTGGTTCTTTTCCTGACCCATCATTACACAAATTTTTACTACATGCTCTATAGTAATTTTTGTAAGTGTCATCTTCAAGATCTTTATTTTGGTATATAGGAGCATCCTCACAAGCACGATTGAATGTTGCAATTTGCCCTGCTGGATCCTGAAAAATAAATATGTTTTTAGAATGTTTAAGAAGGAATATGTTGACTCAAATTTGATATTAATATTGGGTAAAAAGTGTGTAATATGCATTTAAAGTCATTGTTATTAAGTTTTTGTTAGTAAATAGTAAGCAAATTAATCAAAATTACCTTGTATTCTTGTCGATGAATGGTACAATATCTTTTATTACAGTTAACTTTTGGAGAACCAGTTGTTACAGCACCAGGATTAGTAACACATCTCATGTCTGTACTGGCTCCACTTACAGAACATGCGTAACATTCCAAAGCTGAAAAAATGTACAAATTGTTAATAAATATTAAATTATTTTTTATTACTTTCAGCTTACCAGAAACTGTGTTTAAGATTGAAAAAAATGACAAAATTAGTAAACAAAAATTGATTTCCATATTTCTGAATATGTATTCAGCATCACAATATTCTAATGATTATTTTGTTCCTTTGTGAAACTTATCTAACTTAATAATGAATCAGTTATTTTTTTCTTTTTATCAATATTATCTCAATTATTTGTATAGATATATATTTTAATATTGTTATGATACCAATACATATTTTATCATTGTTTACTGATAAATAAATTGAATAAACTCATAAATGAAGTAATATATATACATTCAGGTTCAACTGTAAGTGGATTTTTAATTTTTTGTGGAGAACTTTCATGCATATTAAACACTTAAGTCATTACTCAGTATTCTGATAATTATTTGTATTGTATTTTAGTTAGGTATTTAATTTCAATATTCCAATTAACGTTTTATTTTATTTAACTATTGTGTATATGTGTGTACATACACACATACATATATATATATATATATATATATATATATATATATATATATATATATATATATATATATTTGTGTGTGTCGAAATGTGTAGAGTACTGAATTGTTGAAACTGGACGAATTTAGAGAACAGAAAGTTTATTCAGTTGTGAATTATTAAAGACTAAAATTAAACTTAATATTTTTACAAACTTAAACTTAATATTTAAAAAAAAAACATTAATGGCTATTATGAACATATTGATATAATAATATGATTGCAATAAATATATTTTGATATTTAGTATTATCAGTGTGTATATGACGTAAAATATATATAATATTAAATTGTACTAGTATGTAATATCCTGATTAAAATTAAGAAAATGTGTTTTTTAACTTAAAAAACTTTAGAAAACTTCTTTGGTTGTTTGAAAATATCATTTAAACATGTACATACAATTTTAATATCTATATTTTGTTTTTAAAATGTTTAAAATATTTTTTATATTTTATTTCTGAAGTTTTTTATTTTCATTCATTATGATTTTTATTCTTTTAAAAGGGCTATATATATATATATATATATATATATATATATATATATATATATATATATATATATATATATATATATATATATATATATATATATATATATATATATATATATATATATAAAGTTTCAAGATACATTTGGTTTATTTTTTTGCCTCTGTATTATAAATCAGTCTGTTATTTTGTTTTACTATGTTTTACTCCTGTAAATTTTAGTTTCCGGTTATGGTATGTAGTTAAGATTCTTTTCCGTCTATTTTATAGAAGATGACGGGTTTCAGTGACAAGGTAGGATTTCAATTTACATTCATTAAATGATAAGTATGTATTTTTGATCGTCTAACGGTTATGTTTTATTGTATTTAATAATATTTTCTAAGTTTCTTACCATTCGTTTTCTTTTAATGTATTTTATTTACACGTGCTGAAGAAGCATGTCTATATATGTATAATTTATTTTTGTAACGTATGTTATTTTAATTATTCCTTAATATGTTTTTTAACATAAGTTTGTTTAGTGTTTATCATTTCTTCATTTCTAAAATAAATTGGAAATATAAGTAATAAAAAATATTTTATAACCTATATTTTAATTTTTTTTGTAAGGAAAATAATTCATATTTGTTTTAATATATATCGCCACATTGAATTTTATAAGTGAAAAGTTATAATTTTTAGTTTGTTTTTGTTATTGTTAGTAGTTTAAGGATCAATGTTAATAGAAATTATTGTAAATGATTAATTGTCTTAGTTAATGTCCTTTCTATTTATGTTTGTTGAAATAATCTTTTAACTATGATCATTTGCATTTTCCTCTAAGTCCGGTAATTAAATGAGACCATATTTAATTTTTGTATACATTTAAATGTGATTGTTATTAAAAGTGGTATGAAATGTTGTAGTTATTAAAAGTTACTGAGTTATTATTAAAATTAATTTTTCAGGCAATTCTAATAGATGGCCGTGGCCATTTATTAGGGCGTCTTGCAGCAATTATAGCAAAAACACTTTTACAAGGCAATAGAGTCATTGTAGTCCGATGTGAACAATTAAATATTTCGGGTAATTTCTTCAGGTACTTCTTGTTTATATTATTTTATTTAAATAAGCCATAATTTAACTTTATATCATGTTTTTAATTGTTATTTTAAGTACTTTTGATGTGTATATACTGCAGTATTAATATGAGGTTTTGAAACATATTGAGAATTTAATTTTTTTTGTTTTCGATGATTATCAATTATACTTACCTACATTATTTGATGTAATATGAAAGAACAAATAGAATGAGATTTGTGTAACTAAATAATGTTAATTACATAGTTTTTTTTTTACATTTTTGTTATCACTTTGTTTTCATATTTTAGAAATAAGTTGAAGTTTATGTCATTTTTACGTAAACGCTGCAATGTAAATCCTGCTCGTGGCCCATTCCATTTTAGAGCACCATCAAAAATATTATGGAAAACAGTGCGTGGTAAGATATTAGTGAACAACAAAATTTATTTTTAGAAATATTTAATTGTATCTGTGATTATTAAAAAACTTGCATGTGCATTTATGCAAACACTTTCAAATATATAGAGCGTAGTATTTAAATAACTTATTTTTTAAGGAATGGTTCCACATAAAACAGAGCGTGGTAAGGCAGCATTAAAAAGATTCAAGGCATATGAGGGATGTCCACCACCATATGATCGTCGTAAGAGGGTGGTTGTACCAGGTGCTATGAGAGTAATGTGTTTGAAACCTGGAAGGAAGGTATAAACAAATTATTTTAATATGTCGAAATAAAATTATTTCAGCAACTAAAATTTAATTTGTTTTTAGTATTGTCATGTTGGTCGACTATCACATGAGGTCGGCTGGAAATATCAAAGTGTGGTTCGTGCACTTGAATCTAAACGTAAATTGAAAACAGCACTTGTAATCCGTAAACGTGACAAATTGAAGAAAATAACTAAACAAGCTGGCGAAGCTATAGCCAAGAGAGCAGAACCATACAATGCCATTATTAAATCTTATGGCTACCGTTAAATTATGATTTGTAATTTTAAATAATAAAGTTTATTATATAATTCTGGTTTGTGTCAATTTTATTTTTGTACACTTGTATTCTATATTAGTTATATGTTTTGAATTGTGTATTTATGACAAAAAAAAGGATTATAATTTATGTATTAATTTTTATTTCTAAAGTTAATGTTTTTGCAAAGTTATGAAATTATCTTTTTTATATCTGAATTATTAACAAATGATTTACTGTATGTTTGGTTTGGAATTGAAATATTTATTTTCTTTTTGTTTGTCTAGATTTTATGTGAATTTGTTTAAGGACTGTAAAACTATTGATGATTTTAAATTTGGTTTCTGTATTCTTGCTTTTAGTGCCCATTGTTCTCAGTATATCATTTTGGTTTATAATAGTAATTGATATTTTTGTATGTAGGTATTATGATGTACATTTATATTCATTGAACACTTCCAGCCTGGTACGTTTTTAGAATTCTTCATACTAGTGCAGTAAACTCAGCTTACTGCTAATATTTTTAATGAAAAGTACTATTTGTGAAGGAATAGATGGATTTTTAATTAGTTAAACATCAAAGTCAATCTTTATATTAACCATTAGTATCAATATAATGTGTATTACAAGAAAAAGAAATATAATTAAAAATATGACATATTTGCAAATAAAAACATTCAATCAACTGAGTTTACTGGATTGGTGAGTTACATTCGTTTCTATTTTAAAAATGTTAATGCAGAAATATAAATACTTTTTATAGTTCATATGATTGGTTTTATGGATATTGAATGTATAACTACAAATATTTTTTCAGGGTTTCGCGTTTTCCAGTTCAAGATCTAATTAGATAACTGAAGTTGCTTATTAGTTTATAATTTGTATTAAATGCTAATTGTTAGCCATGTTTCAGTTTTTAAAGTTTTTCAGTAGCTGTTTCTATATGTAAAATATGTAGTAATGCTAAATGGTTGGAAAGAATTTACATGTTTGATTTTTTAACTAATACTATCAGACTGATTTTATCTACTGGATATTTTTTCTCAATATTGACCAGTTAAATCTCATTGTGCTCAGTTTAGGTTTGAATTGTAGTAGGTTTGGATGTTCTGAATTGTTTGCCATGTGATCTAATTTTTACAGTTTAATTTATTTTTTTAACAAATTATTTTCGTAAGATTTTTATTATACTGTAAATGCTAAAAAAAGTTTGCACCCTTTTGTTGTCAAAATTTTAAATTAACTTAAGCTTGTTAAACTTCCATATTTATATTGGGTGAAAAATTATACTTCCAAAAAAGTTACACAAGTTGTCGCTAGATGGTACGAGAGTATTGATTTTCAGTCTGTAATTTTTGGTCAATATAAAATGTGAAGTATGACGTCATTATTTTTTTAAATAAAATATATTTCGTTCATTAGTTTCTGCACAGTTCAATGCAAGTGGAAAATAATATTGAATACGAATATTTTTCATCTACTTTTTATCATTTTAAAATTTATTTTTCTTACATGAGAGAAAATTAAATAGTCATATTCTGGTTTGTAGTCTGCACACGTAATTGATTTTAAAATTTGGTAACTTATTATAAGCGGAGAAAGAATTTAAGTGAAATTAATGTATTAACATTTATTTATAATAAATGAACCTATATATATATATATATATATATGTGTGTATATATATATATATATATATATATATATATTTATTGATGATAGAAAAATAGACTTTCTATTAGCATGTAATTTTTTTATATATTATATTTATTAAGTCAATTAATTATTTTTCTACTGTTTCAAATATTTCAGTAAATTTGCATTATTTTTACAGATGTAGAAACTTTTCATTAATTTGTTTAAAAATAATAGGAATTTTATGGAGTATACAAGAATATATTTTAAAGAATAAAAAATATTTTCAATTAACTTATAAATGTTTGAGTGAGGATTTAAATGACTATTTTATTTTTTAGAATCAATGATATAAAAAAAATACTATTTAGTAAGTTTAATTAGTTAATTGCAGCTATGTAAATTAGCATTTTCCAACATTTAATTAAAATGTATGGTAATTATTAGAGATTTATGTCAACGAATTAGTGCAAGACGAATTTTTATTAACATTTTTAGCAGTATTCTGGTCACAAGTAAACAATGAATTATTTCTCAAAACTAAACTGTATCATGTCCTTAAATTCGTTCAATTTGCACATAAAAAATGTTATATTTTGAAAGTAATCAAAATAATATAAAATCTTTTATAAAATTTTCCTACAAACACTTTTAGAAATTTGCTAATATATTCTTTTAAAATCACCGTGATTAATAATTTAAAAAATATTTAATTTTGAACACGTACGCATATAGGCATATTTTATTCTTAAAAAATTGAGAAAAATTTATTATTCAAAATTTTTAAAGGAAATATATTAAATATACTCCGAATTAAAATAATTTAAACAGTATTATATCTATTGTCACATGTTTTACAATGTACTATTAATTTTCTATTTTATTTTAGTAATTATTTTGGATTTTTTTAAAAATGCAAGAATATTTTAATTCATAATGACTATTCTTGCAGTCACAACCAATGTACTATGTGAAAATTTTAACATTTATGTTTCAAATATTTTATTATGTAAAAAAAAAACGAAATTTTACATTTTAATATCTAGAGACACTGAAAAACATTGGTTAAACTACATATTAGTTGTAGAGCAATGTTTAGTATGTTAGCTATTTTCTTTTTGGAATTCATTTAATATAAAAGTATTATCGTGTTATATAGACGATTGTTTAATATAATACTTAGATTTCTATCATGAAAATATCAAATAAAAAATTAAGATCGTAAAAGCTTTATCTAAGAAATTGATGCTTAAAATACAACATCATTTAGATGACAACAGATGCCAGAACAGCATCCGAGGTAATAACAAAAGAAACGTAATAACTGTCCACCAGAGATATCAATTTGTGTCAAAGTGTCGACCGTAATTGGACTTCCGTGGACTTCGCCGAACGTCTCACTGTTGTCAGGACCATGATTATTGGATGAAATTGTCAACAAGATGCCATTCAACTCTATGTATTTTATTTCATTGCAAAACAGTTTTATACTTATTACTTTTTAATACTTGACGGGCTTCAGCCGAAAAACTTTACCTATCTAATGGCAATTTATCTAAATTAAAATTGTCTTCTGGTATTAATTAATAAAAACAAGAAACATATCTTTATTATTGTTTTTAACAAAAAAATATTTATTGTAAATGCAAGTATAAATGTAACAAAATATATTCTCGTTTTAATATATTCATTTATATATTTTTATTAAACCTTTATTATGTAAGGTCGTTTGACTATTTGAAATTATATTCCCTTCTAGATTGAATTCCGTTATATAATAAGAATTCAGTTACAACGTAATTTGTATAGAATAAAATACAAGGACAACGTATCGAATTCAATTTGTATCGTGTTACATTGAAGTTAAGTTGTCGGGGTATATTAAAATATAAATACAGAATTTAAAAAAAGTGTTTTGATTTTCATATAATTACTTACGTATTGTTTTCCTGTAATTAATGATAATAGGTATGTTAAATTATTTTATAGTATCATTTAGATGTACCTAATGTTTACTTGTTAAATAATGTACAACATTACAAACAATTAGATTTCATGTTTGTGAAACATGGAAGTTTTTATTAAATTTCCAATTACTTGGACGATTTTTATTGTCTATTTTGTGAAAGAGATTATTAAATGTTGAAATTATTTTAATGTCAGAAAGATGAATTTTTATTACTTGTGTTTATTTTTGTATTATATTATAGATTATCATTTTATTTATTTATTACTATAATGTTCGATGAAAGAGTTATCAGTATATAATAAACATAGAACTATTATACTAAAAATATTAGACCTTTGTAAACTGTGATACTTTTTTAGATGTGATGTTTAAGATAATAAGTTCTGGAATTGTAGCGAAATTCAGTTTCATAAATGAATTTTTCTCTTATCTCAAACTATAAAAAAATCTAATTAAAAATGTTTAATAATTGATTACCGATAATTTTTCATTGTTGCTTAGAAACATTTAGATGGAGATGTCATCATGTACAGAGTTCTAGTTACAGAAAAATCTGATATTTTGGAATTTATTCAACATGTATAATCAAGAATATTTTCTTGTAATTTGTAGGATGAGAAAAAGCTTTTTGTTAAATAAAATCCCATTTTTAATTTTTTTTTTTTAATATAGAATTTATTTATTTCATAAATAAATTTCCTTTAAAAATAGATCACAGTTTATAGTTTCGAAACCGAATTCATATTCGTTTTTAATTTTAAATCTTGTACGCATCATAAAATAACACACTGTATATTTATCTATTTTTTAATTATTTTTTGTCTGGAAATATAAACACATTTTACTTAATTTCAATTTTAAATCTGATTATTGTTATTTTTTACTTTTAATGTTTCATATATTTTTGACATTTTTAAACAGATATAGAAGATAGTTTCTTTGAAGTGTTCTCTTTGTATACATTTTTGGTGCGACCAATGTTGATAGTTTCATCTTAACAATAATATAAACTTTACGGTCGTCGTTAACAGTCTTGGCCTATGAAGTTTTTTCAGCTAAGCTATTTTCTCGTCAGTTTATGTCACTGACTTCATTTATTTTTGTCTCTTGTGAAATCTTTAAAAAATATTTCATTTTTTTAATGGTTTTGTCATTTAAGATTAGATTTAAAGATAGTTTTTTGGTTATTAAAATTTTATTCTTTATAATATTGACAAGCTTTTAATATTAATTATATGTCTGAGCTAATAATTCAATGAAATTACATCTTTAACTGTTAAAAAAGAGATATCAGTCTGTGAACTGGGAATTGAAAATATAACATGTATGTGAAATAATTTAAACAGTTCAGTTGAACTATTCTGCATTCACTATCTTGCAGCCGAAATTCTAAGTACATAAATTGCCCAGTCTGCTGAACCGAGATATTTTTACTTATTTTTTTGATTTTTTTTTATGTTGTTACCATTTATAATTTTATTTTGGTAATTTTGTTTCATGATATTTTTTAAAAAAGGGTTAAATTAAATTATTGATTTTTATTACATTAACAGTTTATTAATTACGTATAAAATAAATTTTCGATAAACACTTCCTAATACGATTGTTGATTTTATTTAGTAAATAGATTTCAAATTGTTTTTATTGTATTTCTAAAATTATGTTTTTAAAACTTTTTAGATATAAAATTATTTGCCTTTTACCTTATTTATAATATTCCAATTACTATTTTTTATACAATAAAATATTTTCTTCAGAATTCAATAAAATCTAATCTGAGAAAAATATACTTACTTCAATTTCATAGGCATACACATTTTGTTACTGGATATCAAGTAGAGTAAGAATTATATATCGATTTTCTTAATAAAATGGTATTGTAAACAAAGTTACTTCAAATGAGATTTAGACAAGAAAATATCATAAGTAATCAATTATTTTCAGTGATGTAATATTATAACTGAATTCATTTTGATATTTAATTTTAAATTCTAAATATAAGAAAAATATATACTAAATTAATCATTATTAATTATATTCATAATAATAAAAATATTAGATTGCTGTTTTTGATAAATTAAAAAAAATTGAAATAAAATTTGTAAGGTCTCTATTCAATTTTGTCCTTGATATATATATATATATATATATATATATATATATATATATACATAGAGATAGCAGTTAAGTAGTTAGTACGACAGGCTGTTGACTAATGTGTCTGGGGTTGGAATCCGACCTTACGGTATATACAATGTTTCATTAAGAAAGCGATTGTCTTCAATGTTTAATGAGCTGCGATCTTGATAATACGATAAAATAGCATATATATATATATATATATATATATATATATATATATATATATATATGAAAAATATTCTTCGTATAACAGTTCATCTGAAATCAAATGTGTTGAGATCTCTATCGAACTTCTCAATTGTATACTTTAAATTATTATCTGTATTTTAAATCATTTCGACAATATTTAAAATTGCCTGTTCTGCATATTACGTACTTTATACCTAGAGGTGTGCTTTTCTAATTTTTAAGTTTTAAAAATATTTGTGACGTTTATTTGGGAATAATTTTTGAAGTATTTTCGTTTTATGTGCGAGATTGATTATGAGTTTAAAATTAAATTAATAATTATAATAAAGAGATGGGTTAGTATTCAATATTTCATGAAAGCTCTAGTACTCGGAATGAATTACATTTCAGCATGTTAAATGTATTTCTTTCATCAATAAAATGTTTTCAAATGGCTTTTCATAGAAAAAACAAACTAATTCTTATTTTGAATTATATATATATATATATATATATATATATATATATATAGAGAGAGAGAGAGAGAGAGAGAGAGAGAGAGAGAGAGAGAGTATTTATTTCATTATTTTATAAATTCTATGTTAAACATGCTTGTAATTGTTATTCTGGTATTTGGAACATAAGTAGATCACGTGCACGTTAAAGAAAAGATTTTTCACGAGGAAATTGCATATAAATAATATATGTTGTCTCCGATGAGAAAAGAGGTAAACATAGACTTAAAACAAAAAATCCATTCATCTCGTACTTATTGATTTATAAGATGTATGTGACATTGTCGCCAGGAAATCACTGACAGGTCATAAGAAAGATGGAAATACTAGAATATGTTATATGATAATATATGCACTGTATGCAAAAAAATATTCTACTTTTATTTCTCTGTGTATAAAATATGATATAAACGTTTTAATACAAATGTATATTTTTGAATATATTATTTATAATTGACTTTATATATATATATATATATATATATATTTACTTTTAGTTAATTGTTTATTATTTATTTATTTATTGATTTATTTGATTACTGTTTGGATCTTTTCTTACAAACAAATTGTATTCACTATACCGGTGTTGTACACTGACTGATATTAAGGTTATAAGTAATTTAAAAGGAATATTTAACATAATGAGTTATTATTAATGAATATTGTTTTTGAATTAATTAAAAAAATATTATTCATAATCACAATTAGTTTCCTACTCTTTCATAAACAACAACATTTTTTCTGATCAGAAATAATTAATAAATATTTATTGTACATGTTTTTAATTAAAAAAAATAGTAACAGTACTTTACAAACTCTTTATTGGCTTAAAATATTTTAATAGACCTTTCTTAAGGAAGATTTATTTTCATCAAATTTTTCTGTACTTTCATGCTTTGAGGATGTTGGTATGGACATCAAATTGCGCATAGCAGTAATCAGAATGATCCGAAATCAATAATTAAACATTTTTTTGTCATAAATTGTATTTCTGATCTGTTCATAGTGATAACTAGCACGTGAAATAATTTAATAACACCAAGCTTAATATGCAGTGGTGTTGAAACAAATTTTATTGACTTAATAATGTTTTTATTTTTTATATTTTTAAATTAGAAATTTTATCAGACGGCTAATATTAATTCTTGAATAAAATATTTTTGAGTTTATGGAAAAATGAAACTTTTATCTGTAGAAGTGAATTTTACTGTAGTGTCAACAACTATTATTGAAAAATATTAGTCGCCGCTTTAAATAATGTTGTTTTACTATAAATCATTTGAAATTTTCGTTATTCATATTGCTTACTTTACTCATTAATGATACTTACATAATGTGGTAAGTCTAAATATTAAAACGTTATTTTATTCTAAAAATATTACATTTTGGAGATTGCAAAAAACATCAATTAAAGCTAGAATATGAAGGTATATGAAAGTATGCATACTAATTTTGTAATATTTAAAATATTATACTTGATATGTGTGTAACTTAGTGTTGAGAATTTTTTGAATTATATTTTGGAGTTTTCAAAAAAAAAATTTAATATTATATATATATATATGTATGTATATATATATATATATATATATATATATATATATATATATATATATATGATGATTTAATTTAGGCTTCCACATGAAAGTATTAAAAAAAATTATTTTGTTTTTGCGATTTTTGTAATACTTTCATCTGGAAGCGTGAATTGAATCATCCTTATACATACCTATATATATATATATATATATATATATATATATATATATATATATATATATATATATATATTAAAAATATGAAAAAAGTACAAGTAATATATACTTTATTTCTACAGTAATTATTATTATTTTTCAACTCTGACACTCAATCTAGTACACTCTTCTGTAATAAATATCACATGTCTGAAAATTTATATTATTTTCATCAATTATTTATTTATCTTTTGAAATATTAATATTATTCTTTTATTCAGAAACTTGTGTCGAATACAGTAAATAACTATTAATGATAAAATGATTGATTGTTAATGTGATTGATATATTTGTAGCTGTGTTCGTACGTCGTTAAAAAATCAATATTTTATACTGAAGTCGGTTTTTACATGCATATTTTAAATTAGAAACGTATATGAAATACAATAGTTAATTAAAATAAAGTTAAGATAATAGCAAGATAATAAACGATATAATGTATATATATATATATATATATATGTATATATATTCTCATAAATCAACTTATATTTTATAAGTTTCCTTTATGTTAAATACTCTATATTAATCACAACGTTATTTTGTTGTAAATTTGTAAATTGTCGGAATGAGTTTCACAAATCAATTTCTTTTTACTTCACATAACATAATTAAATTCTGATCGAAATCAATAATTGATAATAGGTCGTTTTAGAAAAAAAAATGTTCACTTATTGTTCAGAATTTATTTCGGTAGTTATAGGGAAGTGAAAAACTCATTTGTGAAAAAGTGAATTTAGGCATAGTGTCAAAAATGTATACTATCAGAATAAACATTATGATTTTAGCAAACTGTACTGAGATTTTAACAAAAGTATCTGAGCACGTTTTTGATCTTTCTTTCAATAGAAGTTATTTTTTCAGTAATATGAACGTTAGTTCGTAGATTCAAGAAATTGAATTTTGATAAGCTTGTAAAATAATTGAAATGAAAAATATGAAATCGAATTTTCTAGATAAACTATTTTTTTTATTAATAATTTATAAAGGTGAATTTGAATTTCACAAATGAATTTTTCACTCACTTCACAAACTAGTTTTCTTTTTTTTTCTATGCGATTAAAAATGTTCAAATTGGTATTCGTATTGAATATAAACAACGATTACAAATTATCAAAAATCAATTATTGATTAGGAAAAGAATGTAGTAGTAGCGAGTGAACAATTGATTGTGAAAGCGAATTTAGCCACATTGCCAAAAATCATATTGTGCCAAATTGTCTGTCATATTTTTGTAAGCAATATTTAATAATTTGAGATAAAATAAAGTTTTAATTTCAAACTAAAGGAAAAAATATATTTATAAAATATATTGAATTTACTATCTTTGAGCTAGTTTCTGTACGAATAAAAGAACAAATATTTGTTTTTTATTATTTCAAGTTTCGATGATCTTTTACAGAAAATTTTATTCTGTATTTTTTGCAAGTATTTGTTAATTAAACCCTATCTTCTTTTGTAGATTTATATTTTTGAATTAGAAACGGCGATAGGTTGTGGATTTCAACTAATGAAGAAAATTAATGTTTGTGTTTCAAAATGTTAAATTACAAATTGAGTCTTAAATGGCGTGTTCAGCTTTTAATCTTATATTTTTTATTTAATCACGAAAAAGAATAAGGAAGTCATAAAAACTAGAAAGAAAAAGCATAAAAACTAGAATACATTTTTGTCTAATAAAATTATAACTGAGTATTTTCAATTCTCAATTATCTTTTCATTTTAAAAATATTACAAGAAATGAAAATCGTTTGAATTATATGCTGTCGAGTATATAAGATGTTGAATTTGATTACATTCAATATTTTATTTCAAGATTAAATTATTTGATTTGGAATAAGTAATCATGGTGTCAGTTTTATCCATTTTATTATTACTCGTAGAAGATTAAAGCCGAATATATTTCAAAAAACTTCAATTGAATAACCATTTGGTTGAAAAATAAACTGATTTCCTTTTGCACTTTTTTGCACCATCTTTTAGATTGCACGTCAGTACTAAATAAATAAAATTGTCCATCGTTGTCAATGCTTTGTAATTCACATATTTCATCTTTCGAGACTGTAGACTAAGTATGTGTTCATGGAGTAAAGGGTAAAATATTTTTTAGTAAATACAACTGTTTTTTAGCTGTTAGCTTTGCTTATCCATAGGTTTTATTTGAGGTCTGTGTCAATGGTCATCTCTTCTAATTATGATAGTTCGCTACTCTGTTTTCTTGAATTTTATTTGATGTAAACATATATTTTATTTTACAGTATTATTGTGTTGCTTTAGTCAGGTACAGAGTCTAAATTATAGTGTTGAGAACTAGGTTAGTGATTCACTCTTTAGCTGAGATACTTAAAGAGTGGTATGGAATAGTGGACAAAACCTCTAAATTGTCGAACAGTCTTATTCAATATCTTCATGATTTGACTGTGGAAGGCATTTATTTAAAACTATTTTATTTGTACTGTTTTAAAATGCACATAGTAGTTGATTTAGGGTTTAAATATATTTTATTTTTTTCGAGAATCACTTTCTTAATACAATTTCAACATTGTTTCCGTTTTTAATAAGAATATTTTTTGATATCTTTCACAATTTTTCACATGCGTCACCTGGAAATATTCTATAGACGCGGAACAGAAATTCTACTAGATATCATAGACTTTTGGAGGGTGTTAAGCGGACAAGTGTTGTTTCAAATACTTTTTTTATTTTCGTAACGATATTTGTAAATAAAAATTCGACAGACTATTTGGTAAATTATATAGATGATATGTAACTATGGACAATAATATTTTATCAATGAAAAACTGTTTTTATAAAATTGTTCTTTGTATAAAATGGAAAAAAAACAAACTGAGTAAGCACTTTTATTAGTGTTGGTATAATGTTGGAATTAAAAATAAGGTAATTGTTTGTTAGTATAACAATTGTAATGAACCATTGTTCAAATACTGTAACTTATTGATTAATGAATATATATTTATTGTTTTTAAGCGTCCGGTTATCTTTAGTTCTATGCATTAATTAGCGTGTGAATGGGTTTAATTATTTTTAGAATAAAGGTAAAAGATAGTTTGCGCGACAGGTTGTACCGTTTCTGAATGAATCGGAAATCAAAGATCTCGATCCGCACAAAGTTTGTTTACATTTCAATGGCCTTGAACTAATTATTAGTCTAGAGAAGCTCTGAAAAATAAATAGCGAAGAGTGTATCGGATCAGTTACGTAAGAGTAGGAGGAATGCGTCCGCGGCGCGTTCTCCTACTTCCTAGGAAACTGGCGGTAGATAGGTAGGTGGGTGGGCATGCTGGTATATATGCAGCGACGTTGGTGCTGGCGCGTCAGTAGCTTCGCGCGACGCGTCGCGAGTGTACTGTGTCGACGGCCGGCGTATATAACGTGCGCACGTGACGTCACGACGTCGTCACGAGACGGACGGCCTCTGGCCATGAGCATCCGCGTGTTATGTGGACTCGTGTTGTTTCAAATATTTCGTCGATGATGTTCTGACACAATGCCACGCTGATTACAATATGTTAATTAGGTGTGTGACAGCTTATAGTTCTTTTTTATTGTGTTGTTCTGGTCCACTTGTAATTATATGTTTTGGTTCAGTAGATTTTTCACATTGATACTAACTTCACTTATGATGTCAATTACATAAAACAAATGACTGTATTTTTTAAAGAAGGAAAATTCAACCCTCCACGCAAGGTCAGACAATTACATTTCCATTCTAATTGATTCTAATAATTCGGATCATCTGTAAAATATATTTGACTAGATGTTAGTATAAGTTAAACAGCATGAAAATAAAAATTTTCTTCATTTCTGCGATTTGAAATGTTGACAATTTTGCTTTGAAATATTGACAAAATTTCAATTTTACATATTTGGTTGTCTGTCGAATATAAAATATTCTATCAAACATATTCGTTTGAATAAAATAAAATGCTTCTGAGATGTATATGTGTATATATATATATATATATATATATATATATATATATATATATATATATATTCGTTAAATATTTATAAGTTGAAATGATTTTAGTTCTTAAGTAGACAATGAAACTATTCAAGCTTGTTGCAAAATTGTATTGTTACTAAATTTATTTGTTGTATAAGTATTAGAAGCAGATAAAGTAGATTAAGTTTCCTTACTGACGTTTGTATTGCAATATTTTCTTGTATACCTTTGTAAAAAAAATTGATAAACATTGATATGAAAATTAATTGCCTTTAACAACCTTTTTGCAACAAACTTGAAATATAATTGTTCTTGTTTCAATCTTTTAACAGACTACATGTCAATAATCGATTCTAATAAATTTCATTACATGTAAATGTTCAGTTATGTCTATTAGTTATATCTAAGACGTACAATAATATATGAACGTTATGCTATTGATAATTGTACAGCAGTATATTTTTGTACTTCTTTAAGAAATTTGATAAAAATAGACGTAAAATTAAATTACAAAAATTTTAAAAAGGATCAAACTTATAGGTCATTCTTTTTATTTTCCTAAACACAAACTACATATTTGTTATTCATTGGATATAGCTGTTTATAATGCAGCCGTGCGAAAAAAATGTACATACTTTCCTCATGTTAATTTTGTAATTAAAGAAAATATTTTACACGTTTTTGTTCGAACACTATTAATATATATATATATATATATGTATGTATAAGTTTATTGCTTGTATTGTGTAAGTATTAAAAAATAAAAAAATATGCTATTAAAATCCATTAAAACGATCTTAAATTATAAAAAATTAGAATATAAATATGATTACAAATATGTAAAAAGTTAGAAAAAAGAAGAAAAATTTAATTTTATCTCGCATTTTAAATTGATACAGTAATATATATATATATATATATATATATATATATATATATATATATATATTATATTTTACAATACAATATTAATTATACTTTGGCCATTGTAACTATTACATCATTGTAATGATTTTTTACAGATATGAATATTTTTTATTCAAAGGAGTATTGTTTTTTGAATTTAATTATCGAAAATTCTCACTTTA